>AZYI01000006.1:0-369215 GCA_000587855.1 Mucor irregularis B50 | reverse complement strand
ACGTACACACTGATCGTATTTCGACACCTTTGAAAAAGGAAGAGTACAGTTACTTGAACTTTTTGGCATACGTTCTATATACTCCTTTGTTACTATGCGGTCCCATCATTACATACAACGATTTCATGTCTCAGGTAAAAAATGCCCTATCAAATCGTTTGCAACGCCATTGTGCTAACAAATCCCCATATAGTTTAAATTCCCATCTCGTAATATCACCAAAAAATACATCACGCTCTACGCTATTCGACTCGTGTCTGTTATTTTAATCATGGAATTAACACTCCACTTTTTGTACGTGGTAGCCATCAGCAAGTCGAAAGCCTGGGATAATGCGACACCACTGGAAATGAGCATGGTGGGTTACTTCAACCTAGTGATTATCTGGATGAAACTCTTGATTCCATGGCGATTTTTTCGTCTTTGGTCGTTGGCGGATGGCGTTTGGGTGGAGGAAAATATGGTGCGTTGCATGAGCAACAACTTCTCTGCTCAACGCTTCTGGAAAAGCTGGCACCGAACATTTAACCGGTGGATTACCCGCTATATTTATATCCCCTTGGGTGGTACCAAGTACATGGCTTACAATATTTGGATCGTGTTTACCTTTGTTGCTTTGTGGCATGACATTGAGTTGAAATTGCTGGCCTGGGGCTGGCTCATTTGCTTGTTTTTATTGCCAGAAATTATTGCGTCCAGCGTGTTTAGCGAGCGAAAGTTTGGAGACAAGCCCTATTATCGCTTTGTGTGTGGATTGGGCGCCGTGGGCAACATCCTAATGATGATGATTGCCAACTTGGTTGGCTTTGCTGTGGGTTTGGACGGTGTTCAGGAAATGTTGATCAAGATCTTTGGTACCGCCAACGGGCTCTCCTTTTTACTCTCAGTGACCGTGTGTTTATTTATCGCTGTTCAGATCATGTTTGAAATTCGTGAGTCGGAAAAGAGACGAGGCGACCCCAAGTGGAAAATGTAGCTCACGTATATTTAATAAAATAACTTTTAATTTTTTATCAAGTAAAAGATGTTTTTGAAGGAATAGAGTAAAATCCATGATTGTGTAAAAGAAATGTGTGTATATTATATAAAATGAAAGAAGGAGAAACAGAAAAGTAAATAAATGAAGGAAGAATAAGGGTACTGTGTGTGTGTGTGTGTGTTTGTGCTTGTGTATACATATCATCTATTCGACATTATCTGTACCAATATATTTTGCTACTGAATTCATACTCAAAATCTTAAAACCACTACCGTCTCCCTTGAGACGCACAATACCATCATGACTATCGACACCAATAAGTGAACCCAATTCACCACGGTGCTCACCCAAAATAATCTTGACATTATCCTTTTTGACAGGTCGAACAGGCTCCAAATAATCAAACGACACATCGACATTTTGCTGGTTATCCAGTAGACTGACAAGACATCGGCGATTATTTCTATTAACAGTGACGACCTTACCCGATTGTCCCTTCTGTGCGTCACCTTGGTTTCTCTTGAACTTGACTTCAATTTCTTCAATAGGCCAGTCATTTTCTCCTTGGTCGCCTTGATCCTCTATATGACCATAATCACCACCTGTGGGCATGAAAGGTGTTTGGGGTAAACCGGTAGCGGGTGTTGTAGGCATAAAGTTACCAGGTGTGGTCGGTAAGTAACCACCGGGTGTAGGTGCAGACATCATAGCCGCGGGTGTAGGAGGAATCAAACCAGCACCAGGTGTGGGTGCAGCTTCGTATGGAGTAGGGGCATCATAAGGAGTTTGTGCAAAATTGACGGCTGGTGTGGGTGCTCTAGCGTCGTAGTTAGCCGCAGGTGTGGGAGCAGCCCAAGAGGCTCCGGGAGTAGGAGCTGTGTCAGCGTCTGCATATCGACTGCTACTAGAATAACCAGGTGTCTTGGCAACTTGAGGAGCAGATGAACGAGAATTGTGTTGACTTGAACGACTTTCATGACTACTACTACTGCTATTCCAGGCAGAAGAAGTGTCTTGTCCCCACATGGGTGTTTTAGATCCAGAATCCCAAGCAGGTGTACGACCACCATCGTTGGCATAAGGGTTGGGAGTTCTAGCACCAGAATTCCAAGCTGGAGTCTTAGAGCCAGAGTTCCAAGCAGGTGTGCGAGATCCTGAAGCACCGTGCATAGGTGTCATTGCACCATCACCGTATCGGCTGGGTGTGGCCATAGGTCTGGCAAAACCACCGTTGTTGGTAGAGGGTGAATCGAAGCGATCGGGAGCAGCTTGGCCAACAGGGTTGCCTTGGGAATCCAAAATCATGAGATGTGCCTTATCAATGTTAAGTACCTTGGAGTTAGTGTGAAGTTCGACACGTGCTTGTGTCTCGGTGGCGTCCTTCACGATACCAATATAACCCTTGTGAGGACCTTGTGATATACGAACGGTTTTGGCGATCAAGTTATCTCTGCCTCCGCGTCCACGACCGTAGAATCCACCACGGGCTCCACCTCTTCCTCCACGACCACCTCTGGCATCGGGTCCACCACGGTCTCTATTACCAAAACCTCCATTGGGTGCAGTACTTCCAAAGTCTGGGTTTTGTCTGGCAGGATTCTAGAAAAAATAATATTAGGAATCTGAAGTCTACGGCAAGATTCCACAAGTAACTTACAGGTAAAACACGTCCTCTAGTAGAAGCACTGACAATAGAACGAGTGTTGGTCACCCAAACACCGAAATTATCAGCATGTTCACGGGAATGTAAAAAGACCAAAGAACGATAGAGATGAAGAACTGAACAGTTGCGCTTATCCCCAACTTCGATGACGGTATCACCAGATCGAATACTGTTACCGTTAGCATCAGTAGCGACGGCCTTGTTACTATCACGTTTGTTGGTAATTTGATGAGGCTCGACTGTACGCATTTCACCGTTTTGAGTCAAGACTTTAAAAGAATCACGATCGACCTTCACAATGACACCAACAGTATGGAAACTAGATAGACCATGTTAGTCCCAGAAATAACCATATATAATTTCTAGACTCCATACTTACTCGAGTTGTACCAAATCATGCAATTCGTAGTTACCAATGACGGTCTTACCAAACATGACTTCAGCAGCCTCACGCAAATCCTTTGCAAACACACGCACTTCTTTGAGAGAAGCATCTGACAGCAAAGTGACAATGTTATCTTGGATGTTCAAGACCATACCACTTTCATCCTTAAAACGACCGTTGATGACCTTGACGTGATCACCTTCCTTGAACTTTTTACGTAACAATTTGGAGGGCAAAGTCACTCTCTTTTTCGTACCATCCATATCCAAAGAAACAACTACGGAAGAGTCGACTACGCTTTCTACTGTACCCCAACTGTGAATCATATCACCTTCAATGACACTCACCACATCACCGTTTTGGAATAAGGTCTGAGCTTGAGCGTTGTTGATAGCCATACTTGAAAGCGAAGTCAAATCAATTGAACGTTCACCGTCCTCTCCGTTTAATTCACCATTTCCAGCAAATCTGGCAATTTCATCCAAGGTAGGGTTCACATCCTCAATTTGAAGTGTAGCCACCTTCATATATTTCTCAAGGTAACCATCACGATAATGATCACCGTTATATACCCAGTAAGGACCCTTCTTTTGAAGACTGGAAAGAGAGCGGTTGGCCAATCTTTCGGGATTGAACAACTTGGGTGGAGGACGAACGCCCTTCTTGCGCTTTTTCATATCATCACCATGAGGAGAAGTCTCCAAGTCTAGACGAGGGACGACCTTGACACGGGCTTGATCTTGAGAATCAGATATTTGCATCACTTGAGCTAAATCGCCTGCATAAGTGCCACGTTTGACACGAACCCAGCCACCCAAAGGAATCTCGACTTCTTTCTTTTGAACGGAAATGGAATCAACCATATCCTTAATGGGCACCAACATAAGGGTGGACATGTATACGTTGGGAATGTTGTTTAGTGCTTCTTGGACATGTGCTTGTCTGCGTGCTTCAACATAAATGTAACCCTTCAAGGTTTCTCTGGCAAATGCAGACAATGTGTCTAATGAGTTGGCACTGCCTTGACGATCGAAATAACGCTTCATTAAACCGAAAATGACATCCTTCTCTTTACCAGGCTATACAATAAGAGACATAAATTAATGAATGCTGCTTACAATATCACCACCACAAGAGCAGTGGCAGTAATAGTATACATATATTTCATACCTTGCACTTGACCATCCACAAATTAGGATCGTTGACGCTGGGAAGGAGTAGTTG
Source organism: Mucor irregularis B50 (assembly GCA_000587855.1). NCBI lineage: Eukaryota > Fungi > Mucoromycota > Mucoromycetes > Mucorales > Mucoraceae > Mucor > Mucor irregularis. The sequence goes on along the minus strand of AZYI01000006.1, from coordinate 364,964 downwards.
TTGAGGAACTTCTTCAGTGTCTTTGAAACTTTGAGGTTTACTACGACCACCATATTTCTCAGCATAGAAGGCAGCGACTTGTTCATCGTCCATGCCTTCCATTTCTCTTCTTCTACGATCCAACTCAATATGACGACGGGAAGTGGTCTTTGTGGTGGTTAATTCCTCATTCTCTTCTTCGATAAAGCCATCTATATTCAATTTAATTAACGCGTTGTTCATTAAAAAAAAGGTGTATTGTATAGGTTTCTATTCGTACCTTCTCGGGCATATTCTTCGTCGTCATCATCGTCATCGTCATCGTCGTCTACAATAGCCATTTCATCAATAAAAGGATTGTACTTTCTCTTTGTACGTCTCTGTATAGGATATGATATGGGGGGTGAATATATTGAAATCAAGGTAAAATGTCAAGTATAAAAGTGTATTTACGGTATCTTCTTCGTCGTCTTCCTCTTCTTCTTCGTCTTCTTCGTCATGAAGAGGTACAATGTCCTCTTTGTCAGCACCTCTTTTATCAGATCTTTTAAGAGCCATGTTGATTTTAGATTAAACCACTCTTAAGCAGAGAATAAAAAAAAAAATATGTAAAAAGCCAGTCTCTCAGCAGGCAAGCAGCAAACAGAAGCTTTAAAAAAGTGTTGACTTTTAAAAAAAAGTTATCAGAACGTCATCCCTAGGCTCGCGCGCGCGGGTGCCAGCGATTAATTCAACATCAAATCCCGTAGTTAAAAAAAAAAAAAACGGTACGCACGGGCAACTTCTTCAATACACACACACACACTTCTCACACCGGGTTTTACCATATGACTCTTTACTACTGTGTGTGGTGGCATCACCTGAGCATAAAAAAATCATCATTTTTATATTTCCATTCTTCTTCTTTTTTATACTTTCTTTTCTTGTTTCTTTTATATAATGTCTGATTTATTATATGAAGATATGTTTGCCAATATGAGTGTCGATAGTTCACAAAGAACACTTTGGTAAAACCACATTATTTCACTCTTCTTTCTTTAAAAAGAAAACTCATCTCAGTCAAACTTAGGATGGGTGATTTAGATCCTTGGATGGACGAGACTTCAATAAAGCAAGTGTGGGCTTTACTTGGAGAAAATGTTGTCGTTAAATTAATTCGTGACAAACGCACAAAGTATATATAAATAACCATTTATTTTTTATCTAAACAAATATTAACTGCGAACTTACGTAAATACGTAGCATGAGTTCTGGTTATGCATTTATTGGTTTTAGTTCACCGCAGTCCGCCCAACGAGCTTTATCAACTGTGCATGGATCGAAAATACCAAACTCACACAAGACATTCAGATTGAATTGGGCTTCTGGTGGTGGGATTTGTGATAGAAAGTAAGTTGCTATTTTAGAAAAAAGTTATTTTTGTCTTACCTAATTGTACGTTTTGTGTAGAGAGGATCGTGCACCCGAGTACAGTTTATTTGTTGGTGATCTAGGCAATGAAATCGATGAGACCTTCTTATTAGTAAGTTTTGTTATAGACAAGTTTATATATACTTCTAGACAACTTAGAATACATTCTATGTAGTCCATGTTTCGTTCTAGATATCCTTCCTGCCATTCAGCTAAAATTATGACAGATCCACTGACCGGCATTTCTCGTGGATATGGATTCGTTCGATTCTTGAATCAACTTGAACAGCAGGACGCAGTCGTTGAAATGAATGGTATCATTTGCAACAATCGACCCATGAGAGTATCATTTGCTACACCCAAAAACAACAATCACAGTGCTACAAGATATCTCCAATTAGCATTACAAGCACCTGCCCTCATCCAACAACCCACAGATCCAAACAATACAACGGTCTTTGTCGGCGGATTATCCTCTCCTGTAAGTGAAGAAGAGTTGGGTCATTATTTTGCTCCATTTGGTGAAGTCAGTTATGTTAAAGTGCCTGCAGGCAAAGGCTGCGGGTTCGTTCAATATGTCACAAGAGCATCGGCTGAACAAGCCATTGAGCGAATGAATGGATTTGTTATAGGTACTTCTCGTATTCGATTATCGTGGGGTAGATCGCAAGCAGATAAAGCGCCTGTTCAAAACAATCATGCTGCCGTTGCCGCTGCTTCTGCTGCTGGTGCTCTTTCTCCCAATTTCTTATTTCAAAACGACAATAATGCATTAATGAGTCCAACCATGACGGCTACCAGTTCCTTATCCCACCCCATTCATCATCAACAAAATTATCAATTAAGTAATAGTAATAGTCATGGTTCCGCTACCAATATGCTTGGATGCTTCAAACCATTATCACCTCCACAACAATACTATACTCAACACCAATTCTATCATCATCATTTGGATAACACGTTATTTAAATCAGAAGACGATTGGCTTAACAGTGATATCACACCTCTCAAAGAGAATAACCGTAATAGTAACGATCAGGACGATGATTGGCATATCAATGGAATCTATACCTAAACTTCAGCAATAACAGCAACAGTAACAACAATTTTAATATGTAATCTTCTCCTCCTTCATTGTAATGCTTTCGATATATTTGTATAACTACATCATACATACACCTTTATTTATTCTACTCTTTTTTTTTTTCTACATTCTATCACTTATACATTATTACTACTATTCCTTTGTTCTTTTTTTTTCTTATGATTTGAATTTAACTCTTTTCATGTACAACTCTTTATTTAACTGTATTCTATCATGCTCTTCTTCTCTCAATAAACATTTTTAGCCACCATTTCCCCTAATTTGAGCCAAGCCTTTTGGGCACGTACGTAGTAGCTCCTTTCCCAATAAAGAAGGAAAAAAAAGTATATTTTATATATATAAAACATTATTCTATAAGTCAAACGACGATAATGGGGACGACCGAAATAAGAAACATTTTTTATTCATTTTTTGGCGCGCAAGTAGGCTGCTTTTGCACTATCCATCTTGGTATACTTCTTGAATAATCCTTTTTCTTTTCCGAGTTCAAAGCATTTGTTCCAATCCATATCTTTGCCTTTTTTTCCACGGTGAGAGTCGACGAATTGCCAATCAGGATTTACTTTTTTAGGCTCGTTTGTTGCAGATGAAGAAGGGCTTATCTTGTGTTTCTTTTTAAAGTCATTAATGAAGTTAATTCCGCTATCGAGGCAATCAATAGTACGTTTGCGAGCAGCATCGTCAGGAGTATCTTCAATTAATAATTTTTTGGCCATGGTTAATTGATTGTACGATTCAGTACAAATTTCTTCCAAAGCATCATCTTTATCTTCATCAGCAGCGACTTCACCTTCAAATATACGTTTTGCGATACTGTAAAGAAGTTGGACAGTAGCAACATCATGTCTTTTTATGTGAAGTAAAAAAGTCTTTTGTTCAACGAAGAAATGTCCAAGAGCAACAACTGGTTCCAGAGGAGTTTCATCCTCAAAGTTTTCTATGTATCGACTCTTTGTTTATCAAGAGACAAGACTTGGCCCAGCCATGTGAAGGTTCATACAAGTAATGCTATCAGAAACAGAAGTCATTTCAAGAAGATCCTTGGCAGTGTGGTTAATGCAAATGGCGATCACAATTGGTGATGCGGAGTACTGCTCCCGAATTGAAAGAGAATATTTGATAAGTCTTCGATAGAAGTTCATGTTTGCTGTATGTTGTACTTCTATCAAGATCGGAGGAAAATCTTTTAATTCATTTCTCTTGATTGGCAATACAACCCTGTTATACTGCCACATGGACAATAGTCGGTCACCTTTTCTAACAACGAATCCATATAATTATCAAGGTGGCTGTTGAAGTGGGCCGTACTTTTCTCTGCTATTTAGTGAAAACCCGCTGACAAAGTTCATGCAAAGTAGACTCAGCGACAACTAATCTTCGGGAACGAAGGGGGGGGGGGTCATCAACTGCTCCGTTTGTTGGTTTCTGCAAACTTTTTGATACATTCCTAATTTTAAGGGCACCTGGCAACATTGATGCTATTGATTTTTCCCAGTCTTGCTCTTTTCCTTTTCTGAAACCGAGTTGATTGTTATAGAACTTGACATACTAGTATGCCTTTAAGCAACATCTCGAGCTGCTTGATATCTTTCCCAGTAATCATTTTATTTGGTGTGCTTTGAGCACTATTTGTTCTGTGCATTGCGAATGGAGTATACGGCAAGTGCATGTACGACTATGCTTATGTAGTCAGTACAAGTCTTCTATCAGTTTAAGGTTTCACGTACCTAAAATATGAATAATTTCAGTTTTACAGAAGGTGAATACTTCTAAATATCAGTCATTACGCACGTTTGTGCGTACAAACGTACACCCTTCTCCACATTTTCTTTTTTATTAATTTAAAGTAGAAATTTGTAGAAGAAAAAGAAAACGACTCCTTATTTATAATAAGATAAATAATCACTCGTTTCATTATTGGTGATAAATAATGAACTGATCTGTTTTTCTCAAAATGGTCTAAACCTGTTGGTACTTCTCGTATTCGATTATCGTGGGGTACGTAGATCGCAGGCAGATACATAAAGCGGCTGCTGCTGGTGCTCTTTACCCCGATTTCTTATTCCAAAACGACAATAGTGCATTAATGAGTCCAACCATGACGGCTACCAGTTCCTTATCCCACCCCATTCATCATCATCACCAAAATTATCAATCAAGTAACAGTAATAATCATGGTTCCGCTACCAACATGCTTGGATCCTTCAAACCATTATCACCTCCACAACAATACTATACTCAACACTAATTCTAACATCATTTGGATAATATGATTGGCTTAACAGTGATATCACACCTCTCGAAGAGAATGACCATAACAGTAACGATCAGGACGATGATTGGCATATCAATATAATTTATACCTAAACTTCAGCAATAACAGCAACAGTAAAAACAATTTTATAGGTAATTTTCTCCTTCATTGTAATGCTCTCTACACCTTTATTTGTTCTACAATTTTATTACTTATATATTATTACTACTCTGTTCTTTTTTTTTTTTTATCACGATTAGAATTAAACTCTTTTAAAATACAACTCTTTATTAAAATGTATTCTATCATGCTCTTCCTCTCTCAATGAACAATTATAGCCACTTTTTTTCCTAATTTAAGCCAAGCCTTTTGGGCACGTACGTAGTTCCTTTCCCAAAATTAGAAATGAGTCAATCGGCATCCGGCAAAACCCATTAACTGACGTGGATTTCTTAAAAAGGGAAAAAGGGGAAGAGGAGTTCAAAAGAGAGATGAAATAAGACAAAGTGAATTTTTCATTTTCTTTTTCCTTCTTATCATTATTTTTTTTATATATAACACAAGTAAATATGACTGAATTAGCTGAAGACAACAGAAAAAACCTTTCTATTATTAATTCTTTAAACACGAAACCAGCCATGGCTCCCGTCATCCCTCCTACAAGTCGATTGAACTTTATCAAGAATTGGTGGCAACGATCAGAAAAGACGTCTAGTATTGCTGAAGCACGTATTATTCAACGTATCTATGGTGCTTTGCCCACCTCTACCATTGGTATTCCCACTTTTGCCCGCATTGGTCGCATCTCTATTGATAAAGAGAAAATTGTGAGCAACCGGTATGCAAGACAAATCAACACACTGTACATTTCACAACAACCCACGCAGCAAGTCGCTTTTGAATTTGAGTCTGAGCCCAACAACCTCGAGGAAACCATCAGAAACGACATTGCCAAAGACCCCTCTGCTCGCAACTTGGTAATGTGTCATGGTTATGGTGCTGGTTTAGGCTTCTTTTTCAGAAACTTTCATAATTTATCACAACAACCCGGATGGCGTATCTTTTCCATTGATTGGTTAGGGATGGGTAACAGTTCAAGACCCAAATGGACACTCAACCGTAAATCAAATGAGACGTGGGATGAAATTGTAGAGGAGGTAGAGGACCACTTTGTGGAGTCATTGGAGGATTGGAGAGCCAAGGTGGGATTGGAAAAAATGACCTTGTTTGGTCATTCTTTGGGTGGTTATTTTGCTACTTGCTACGCATTGAAATACCCTGAGCGCGTAGAGAAATTGATCCTTGTTTCACCCGCTGGTATTCCTGAGAATCCACCAATGCAAGCATTGAAAGTAAAGAACGAGAATCCACAAGAAACATTGGAAAAAGAAGCCTCTGAGATTAATGCTTCTTATCAAGCTGAGGCTGTAGCAGCTGAAAATATTGCCAAGCAACAACAACCACAACAAGATACTAGTGAAATACCACAAAATAGAAGAAAGATACCTTCCTGGGCAACTTATCTTTGGGATCGCAACGTTACCCCTATGAGCATTATCAGAATGATTGGTCCTTTTGGTCCTAGTTTAGTCCACAGCTATACATCAAGACGTTTTGCACATTTAACAGAAGGCGAGCAACATGATCTCTACGATTACTTGTAAGTATTGGGTTGGTTTTTGAATAGACAAAAGGGTGGTATTGACTTTATTGTCTTTTTATAGATATAACATCACTTCCTCTACTGGCTCTGGTGAGTTTGCATTGGCTGCTATCTTGGCTCCTGGTGCTTATGCAAGAAAGCCTTTGTTCCAACGTTTGGCCAAGTTGACTATGCCCACTGTCTTTATTTACGGTGAGGTTGATTGGATGGACTACAAAGCTGCTGAAAAAGCTAAAAGTATAATGCAAGTGCCTTCCAAAGTGTTCCGAGTTCCTTCCGGTGGACACCACATGTATTTAGAGAATCCCGAGTTCTTTAACAAAATAATTCGAGATGAGATGCAGGAATAATTAGAATCCCCCTTGGCAGCACCGAAAATCTGCACCCGCTTGCTTCAACACAGTCACAATACCTTACCTTATTATATTTTTTTTTTCACTTCCCCTTTTACATATACCACATACACACTCTCTATAAATAAAATGTCATCCATCGTAGATCATGTTAGATTGGGTTTATTAGATTCTCGATTGGACCGAGATTCTGTAGTTTCGCTTCGTTCCAGTTTAGAAATTATTCATATTCTTCTTGCCAATGCGTGTTGTTCTCGCTGCAGTCTTCGTTACATTGGTTGCACTGACTTTCGACTTTATGCTTACGAAGAAAAGGAGCTTTTGACAGCCTACGAAGCTTTATTTAACGAGGCTGGATTGCCCTGGACTCAGCCTGCCGATACCATTTGTGCTGCCTGTCTCGGCTCGATTCAATTCGCAGACTCATTTGTCGACGATGTGTGCGCCAAGCTAGCACAAGAGGACTACAAAGTCGATAGTGTGTGTTTAACGTGTACCTTACCTGTCAGTATTTTAGCTCGCGATCACCTCATGAAAGTGCACGTCAAGAACGTCTTGAACGCAGAAGGTCACACTAAGCTCGCTCAAACGTGGAGCGATTTGGCGGTCAGAGACCCCAAAGATTTCTTCAAGTACTTGTTTGGTATGAAACTGAAAGAAAAGACTGGATTGTTATTGGACGTCGATGCATCGTTAAGAATGACAGTGGTCATTGGACACGAACCTACTTCAAAGGAACATATGTTCTTGACGGAATTAAAAGAACCTTTGTTGAATATTAGAACTGTGCGTCAAAAGAAGGTGAGAGTAACTGTTGGCGATTCAAGATCTTGCATTGTAGAAGCTTTGAAGCGTTTAGATAATGAAGAAGCAAAAGAGTAATAATGATATGATGTGTAATGTTCTTTTTTTGATTCTGTGCTAACTTTTTTATACTTGTAGATTCACAGCGATTCCTCCTCCTCCACCCACAGAGCGAGCCAAGTTTGATTCAGTGGATTTATTAAACGCTTCATCTCATGTTGGTGGCCGATACCTCAAGTTTTCCAGAGAATACAGTCAAACACCTTGGGCAATCAAGGGACAAAAGTTGACTGAACATTCAGTATCAGATTGTTTTGCAGATTTGATCCAGAAATATCATCGCGCAGATAGCACCAAGTTTGTCACTGCTGGCCGTGAAGACGCTAATGTACGCATGCTTGGTACTGGCAGACCTTTCTACTTGGAAATCATTAACCCTAGAACACCACGATTAACCGAAGAAGAATACAAACAAATCGAAAATGAAATCAACTCTCAGCCCATACATAAGGATAATGTGCAAGTCAGACATTTAAGCTTTATCAAAGCGTGAGTATCAGATCACTTACTTTTTTCAAATCGTCAAAACTAACTAATATTTTACAACAGTGAGGATACAAATATTATCAAAGAAGGAGAGGAAACAAAGACAAAAAGATACAGAGCACTTGTTTGGCTTTCTGAGCCTTTGACAGATGAGCTGATTGAACGTATCAATAAGGTTGGATCAGAGCCATTTGTGATTAAGCAGACTACTCCAGTGCGTGTTTTCCAAAGAAGATCAGCAGCTATTAGACCTAGAACCATTCATACTTCTACCATTCAAAGATTAAAACCTAACGTAGACCTCAGCAGTCCAGAAGCATGCTTTGGTGTTGTAAAATTACATACACAAGCAGGCACTTATATCAAAGAATATGTGCACGGTGATCTTGGAAGAACTTTACCCAACTTGGCCACTGTGGGAGGAATTCACTCTGCAGACTTACTAGAATTGGATGTGATGGATGTGGATTTAGTATGGCCACCCGTATATACAAAGTCAAAAGACGATCCCATGGTGATTGATGCTTCCAACGAGAATAACAAGCGCGTCTATTCCAATGTGTAAATTAAAATAAAATATATTATCATAGTTCTCCCTTTAAAATTCTCTTTCTTCTCAATTTCTATTACTTTCAATACTATTATGGACGATTTATACTCTGGTAAAATATATATAGCTTCATACGCTAGAAGAATACCTTGTTTCTAAACAAATACATAGATCGCGATCCTGAATATCGTGCTGCCCGTGTTAGATCAGGTATCCCTCCTCCTTCTTCACGAGATCAACGTCGTCAACCACGTCAAGGAAATAATGATCTTTCGCGATTCAATCCCGCTATGCAACGTCAGCAACAACGCCATCAACCTTACGATCAAAGACAACGCGACGATAATAGACATTACCAACGCAACGACGATAGATATAATCAAAGATATCCCGATCAACGTCACCACGGTTCGAGATATTCCGATCAAAGACATCAGTACTCAGATCGCCAACACGAGCAACGTTACCCTGAACAACGTCAACCTTATCCTGAACAGAGTCAACCATACCCCGATCAACGTCGTCACGATCACCCACAACAGCAACAACAGCAACAACCCAAGGCAAAGCCACTAGACATGAGAACGAGCACCGACTTTTTGAAATGTGAAAATCGTCTCTCCGCTGATGACTTGGTACAAACTATTCAACTATCAGAAGCCACTCCCGACTTGGACTTTTTAAGCTCAAAAGGATTAGTTGAAAAAGTAAACGACCTGAGGGTAAGTTCGTATAGCATAAAGACATAGAGTACAGAGACTTATAGATATATGACAGGTTAAGATCCGTCACGTATCCAACGAACAACTCTCACCTGCGAGATCAAAAAGCAATCCCTTTGAAAGAATTGGAAATGCTATTTTTATGAACAGGGCAGCTACAAAACTAGCAGCATTGGATGCGACATTTGGTTTGACAGCAGGAACGGAACCCAACAAGGAATTTCAGTTTGCAGATTTGTGTGGAGGCCCTGGTGGATTTTCAGAGTACTTGCTTTGGAGAATACATAGCTGGGGAACATCCGCTCACGGCTACGGTATTACCTTAAAGTCTAGTACTGCAGACGAGGTGAATTGGCACACGGAAAAGTTCAGATCGGATATTCCTCGTCATAGTTTAACACAGATTGATGGTGTGGACGGTACTGGTGACTTGTATAAGGAGGAGAATATCAGACAGTTTGAAGACATTGTACAAAAGGAAACCAAACAACGGGGCGTTGACCTAGTTGTGGCAGATGGTGGTTTTGATTTCTCTGGCAATGAAGAGCAGCAGGAAGTGCTCGCTCAAAGATTACTTTTGTGCGAGATCATTACCATGTTGACCAGCTTAAAATCGGGTGGCCATTTTGTATGTAAATTCTTTGATATTCTCGATGAATTCACAGGCGATCTTGTTTGGCTTTTATATCAATGCTTTGATGAAATTTGTATTACCAAGCCATTAAGCAGTAGACCTGCTAATTCAGAGAGATATATTGTTTGCAAGGGACTTGTGTACTCTCACTCCGAGCAATTGATCAAGTCCCTATTAAATGTATCGAAATCAATGCAAAATGATAACTCTCCAAAACGTTTTGTTCCCAGACATATCTTGGAAAAAGACGAGGACTTCATTGACTACGTTAAAATGCGTAATATGAAATTTGCCATGAAGCAAACCGAAGCACTTGAACAATTAGATCAGTATATAAAGAACCCGTAAGTATATATACACTCAAACATTTATTAAGCAGACAAATCTAACTTTTCTCCATTTCTTATAATCTTTTTGTAGTCATCTTGCACCGATGTACGATCAAGAACAGATCAAAAGACACTGTCTAGCAGAATGGAGAATCCCTCCTCTATTTTAAATCCCAACTTATTTCTCTTTTGTTTGCTGATAATAAATAGATCCTCCCACCATCGCCAACACTGTGAGTCCTTGCGCAGCCACTGTACATAAACATGCGAACAAATTAATTCACGCTTAATTTTCGTACTCTCTCTCTCTTCTTTTTTTTTTCCTCCATATATACATACCTCTTAAACGAAACATATTATTAGCATAAGCTCTATTTCCAGTTTTAATGCCCACTGTGGCGGCGACCAGAGCGAAACAAGTCAATGCAACACCTAAAATAGATTGATCAGATATAAAAATAGAGTTTTCCCAAATTTTGCGTATCTTGCTATTACCTGCTGGTACGAAGGGTTCCTCTCTCGCTTTTCTCTTGATTTTATCCAAGGCCGTTTCTCCATTTAAGGCCAATCTCATTCTATCCATTTCTTCTTTTGAGTAATCTCTCATCTTAGGTAATGTGTGAAAAATAGAGTCAAAAGAAAAGTACCCGCAAAAAAAAAAGCGACCAATATCCTTTCCCCCAAATTGCATTAAAAGTATGAGGTAATATTTACTGGCTACGACGAACCACATAAATTCACACGTACTTATTTCATGGGCTCCCCCTTTTTTTAAGCTTCAATGTAACCAAAACAATCCATGGCTTTAATTTCGTGACAATTTATAACAAAACGCGCTAGATCCAAGACTATATGTAACTTACTTGCTTCTTTCAGGAAAGAAAGGTTGCACTGCGCCAAAAAAGCGTTTGGAATGCTTTTCGCGAGCTTTTAACATCGACCCAGGTTGTCGATTAGCAATCGAAAAATTACTTGCAAACATTAAAAACTACGCCCTACTACTATTCCTGTTCATCTTTCGCGCGTTCTTTTGTTTATGTTTAATCTCTTAAAATCACCATACTTTCCAACTCAGTTGTCGAAGTAATGCGTGGCTGGCATGAAGCTTCTCGCCTTCACTGAAACTAAGTTCAATCACCGACTAAATCACCCTTCCCTATTTAAAGCTGCAAAAAGTCGCATAAACTCTCTTTTTCTCTTCTTCATTATCATTTTAAATTCAAAATGTCTAACCCTAAAGTAAGTTGCTGGCCTGTGTTCGTATGGGACTGTGGATGTGAGTATTAACTTGTTACAAAGACTTTCTTTGATGTTACCGTTGATGACAAGCCTCTTGGCGTAAGTATCCTGATAAGATTATATTTTTGATGATCATGTCAGCTAATATAACAAAAACCCACAGAGAATCGAGTTTGAATTATTCAAGGACGTTGTTCCCAAGACTGCTGAAAACTTCCGTGCTCTTTCCACTGGTGAAAAAGGTTACGGTTACAAAGGTATTTAAAATACATAACGCGTCATTTTGCTTTCAATTTTTTTAATGATAAGGGATTATGATTCAATAGGCAGTATCTTCCACAGAGTAATTCCCAACTTCATGCTTCAAGGTGGTGACTTTACTAATCACAACGGTACTGGCGGTAAATCCATTTATGGTAAGTCTACTTTAATCGCATTTGTTGTACACATGGATTAATCGGTGTTGTTCCCCATCATTGTAGGTAACAAGTTCGAAGATGAGAACTTCAAGCTCAAGCACACTGAACCTGGATTGTTGTCCATGGCTAACGCTGGTCCTGGCACTAACGGCTCTCAATTCTTTATTACCACCGTTCCTTGTTCTTGGTTAGATGGCAAGCACGTTGTCTTTGGCAAGGTCACCAAAGGGTAAAGTATTAGCGTTATTGATAAATATATAAAAAGCATAGAATTGACGCGTTTTTTTGTTCTTCTTTGAATAATGTAGTCTCGATATTGTCAAGAAGATTGAAGCTTTAGGTAGTGACTCTGGTAGAACTAAGGCAAAGATCACCATCTCTGACGCTGGACAATTGTAAATACTTCCTCCTTGTCACTTTTAACATACATATGTGATGCAAAAGAAAAAAGTCATATTTAATATTACTTTTGTTGAATAAAAATTAAATGCATATCAAATTCTTTTGGTATGCGCATATTACATTTCGCAATAATATAAGTAATCACTGAAGTGATCAAAAGTTTCTTGAAAGAAGTGGTTGATAGTCCATGGGAAAGATGTTAGTTGTACAATGTGCAAGGCCTCTGTAGACAGCGTATACATAATCCTGTGTACGACACAGAAGTAGCAAATATTTTTAACCTCTTCAATTTCATGTCAAGACATCAACCGTAGAGGGGTATGTACTTTTTGAGAAGGTGGCTTACGTGTGCTAAATACCTAAATGCACATGTGCAACAAATTAAAGATGATGCCCTTAAAAACTGAACACACTAATGAGTTGGTGCAGTCTGACGTAGCAAATATCAACTTGATTTATCTTTTACTAACGATGGCTGCTATCCTGACTTTAGCAGGACGTTTTAGACTCGCATAATAAAGAGAAATAAATTTATTTCTTTGCAAAAAAACTAGTGAGTGATTTCATACCACGAGTGTTCACTTTTGCCAAACTCCTTGGTACTGCTGGTTTCTTTTTCTATAAAGTAATAGAATGTCAATGTACTGATTTCACTGTGTCTCTGTCTTTTGCCTATAGCTACCTTGGCTGGTGCTTCATCTAGGAAAGCGTCTTCAGAATAGGAACGCTTAAAAAAACTTGAGGGGGATGCATCAGTCACGTAATTTGTGATATCACCCAATTCAGCCTCTTCCTTCTTTTCACTCAATCTACAGTTTAATGTTAAATCTCGACGAATATGTAAGGACGCAAAGTGTCATACATACTCTAATTTATCCATCAGCCGAACAAACCACTCCTTGCTTAAATAATTCGATAATGTATATACAGCTTCTAACTTCAATTCTTTTTCTTCCTTTTCATCACTTCCATACGACTTTTTAAAGGCTTCATTGGATGCTATTATGTCCACCTTTTTACTCAACCACTGTAGAACCAATTCTTGATTTAACTTATACACAAAAAGATTGGTAGCAATTTCTAACAGCAACATTTTAGTATAAATCCAAAGCACCCGTGAGAAAGCCTTACAAACCTTGCATATCACAAAAATGCGCCAGTTGCTCCACAAAACCAGGGATATTCGTTAATCTATGTACATCAACAGTTTTGTCGTATTCAGCAGCTAAAGCGTCCTCAAGATCTTTCTCATCATCAACCTCCACTTCCAAAACCACATTCTCTCTGCTGAAAATATCGTCCAAAGTTTTGAATTTGTCGTCTTTACTGGCACGTTCAAGAATAGGTAAGCCCATAAATAAAGGGTCTAGGGCAGTAATAAATCGGAAAGCACCATCTGTTCAAACATTGTCAATATGAGAACCCTAACGAAAACAACACTCTAATCACCTTTGTAAATCTTGTCATTGAATAACCAAGTAGCTTTACGTCCACACCCGGTCACCTTTTGTATCTCGTATAATGCCCCTTTATCGTTATGAAAATAAACAGATCGTCTATCTACAAAAAGAAACATCAACTACTTGCCGTGACATCTACGAACAGTGATGTTTACTTACTTGATCTAGGACAGGGCAAATACAATTCCTTCAGATTATTGACATCTACAGTTAAATATTAGCACAAGAATCCCAACTGTTTAGGAAAATCCAAAACTCTTTACCTTGATCTAATTTGTTGGTAAAAGCTACAAACTTCATATTGGAAAAACACGAAAAGCACACGTAAAAAAATTAAAATCGAAATTTTGGTCTTTTTATTCTACCGCGTCAAGCGAAATTCGTTCAGGACTGGCGTTTACAAGCAAAATCAAAATGTTTAGCAAGGAACCTAGGAACTTCACCAGATCTTAATATCTATCCACATGCAGACAGTCGGTGACAACAAAATTTATTTAATTACCAAATTGAATTTAGTATACAATGGATTATCTTGCTGAAATCTTAGGAATTCATCACTTTGAAACGTATTAGTAAGTGCTGGATGCATTGTTACACAATGAACGCTGGTGGATTGAGAAATGTGAATGCAAATACCAGATACTACTGCAGCATATATTATCTCTGATATCATATTTCTTTTCGTGATGACTCAAAATACATTTTGAACTAGCAACGTAAGCTTAAGTGCCCCTTTTTTTGCGTGGCAAATGTAAATCTCTGTTGTACGACTTTCTTTCCGAGCACAAAATGAGGCTGAAAAGATTTGACTCATATTCTTTACCCGCAATTTGAATATAAATACCCTGCGACGAGCATTTGTTTCTGACTTTCTGGAACCAACTTCATCTTATTTTTTGAAAAAATGGAAAAAGATATTGAAAATCGTAGTGATACCGACGAAAAGAAGCAAGTTTCGATTGGAAAAGAGACAAATAGGAGACTTGATCCGAGTAGATGCTGTTTCGGTTTACTCTCTCTCAGATCAGGAATTTACGTTGTTTCAGTTACTACCTTTGTACGCATATGCAGGATGAATAAGTTTCCATGTATACTTATATTTTTTGGCGTGTGTTCATCAATAGATTCTTTCACTGTATGGTTTAACAGATGAACCGTCAGGGTCAGAAGAAAGTAAGTAAATATCTTATAGCAAAGGGTGAATCCTATCATTGACATTTGTTTTAAACATGTACACGTAGACTTGGAAATTGTAAGATCGCTCCCGACGTGGACGAACTCAGCATTCTTGGGTTTATCTTTTTGCACAGAGGTCACTGGACTGTATGGGGCTTACAAGGTAAGCATTAATCTATGCCCTGAAAAAGATATGTACACCTCAATTAACTATATTTAAATAAACCTTACTAGAAATCCGCCAAATTGATAAAGGCTTATAAAAGAATGATTGGTGTGGAATTGGTGCTGGAACTGGCCTGCGCTGTTGTAATATACAAAAATGTGTATACTCGCCATACTTCAGCGGAATGGGTTCGTAACTTGGGGCAAGAGGACGAGTGGAAACGAAGAGTTTTCAATCTTACACTTATCGGTATTGGATCCATCGGTATTATTGTTCCTGTAACAGCAGAGGTAACTTCTTTAACATAATAATTTAATTTTCAATGTTATTCTAATAAGCTCGCACCTGTTTGATAGGGCTTCCGTATCTATCTTGCTGGAAGATATCAACGATTTTTGGAGGAGGAAGATAAAAACGACTCGAGCAAAGATTAAATAAAACGTCCCATTAATAGCAGTAATAGAGTTCAATGTCTATGAAGGCATGTCAGATCGTATGACCTTTTATATTACATAGAAACTAAAAGTGGCTACGGATGGTGACAGAGGTCCTCAATTGTTGAACTGTATGCTGTAGATAGTAAACTTAAAAAAATTATGTCTTAAAAAATATGCATGAAGTTTTCTTGTCCAGTGAGTATCTTTTCTTTGTGACTTGTTCACAAATGGGCAATACATAGATGTTGTGCGGGGTGTTATACAGCCATTGTGCTGCTGCAATTAGTGCATTGAACAATTTGACCTCTAGGATTACTGCGTTTGATAAAAGTGGGAAAGCCTTATGCTGTTGTTGAAGATATTTCTAGAAGACGGATACTTTTCATATTACTGTATGTAGAGACATGTTTGGGACTAATCTTGTGAAATATGTGATACATACATGCGTTTAATGGTTCATCCTTTTTAATTAGTCTGTAATATTAACCAACTGATGAATAAAAGTCAAGTACGTCATTGTTTCTGGCACAGATGTATATGCCGGTATATTGTCCAGAGAGCACAAGACAGACAAAATGTTCGTATAAAGGTTTGCTTGAGGGTATTAACTCTACACAGCAACAAAGAAAAAATTGTAGTTTATCAAGAAGCAAGGGAAATGAGTTATGTAAAAGGAAATTGTAGCGTGCGACAGTATGTATACATTGGGTATTTCGATCGTAGTGATCGACGTGATTTTATGTATCACGTAAGGAGTTTCGAAATTTTGTCTGTGCATTTTCTTTATATGCATGTACACCCACATTTTTTCCGCTCACTTTGACTTTCTCAATTACTTTACACCTACAGTTCATTGAACGGTGCAAAATTAATTTATTTAAAAGCCTTTAGCGTACTACATGTGATGAAAGAGAAGTTGAACATCCAGTTTTTGTGCGACCTTAAATAGGCTTTTACTCCATGTTATGGAAGTTAAAATATAAAATTTAAAACCAGCAATATTTAAAAAGACTTCTGCTTTATAGAAAATACATAGTGGATAGTCATTCTTCTTTTTTAATCATCGAGCCGTACAAGAGGAATCGATTCACGATACCACATTTAGATTATAATCCGTATCTTCAAGTTCAATCATATCTAAAAGCATTGTATGAACCTTTGATTTTTTCTTTCAGATGTCAAGTGTCAAGAAAAAATACTATTTGATACTTTGGCTTGGTGGTTCCGTTTTTTTAGGGGGGTGGCTTTCAAACACACATGTATTTCTCGCGTATATAATAAAAAAAGTTTTTATCGTACTACATGTGATGAAAGAGAAGTTGAACATCCAGTTTTTGTGCGACCTTAAATAGGCTTTTACTCCATGTTATGGAAGTTAAAATATAAAATTTAAAACCAGCAATATTTAAAAAGACTTCTGCTTTATAGAAAATACATAGTGGATAGTCATTCTTCTTTTTTAATCATCGAGCCGTACAAGAGGAATCGATTCACGATACCACATTTAGATTATAATCCGTATCTTCAAGTTCAATCATATCTAAAAGCATTGTATGAACCTTTGATTTTTTCTTTCAGATGTCAAGTGTCAAGAAAAAATACTATTTGATACTTTGGCTTGGTGGTTCCGTTTTTTTAGGGGGGTGGCTTTCAAACACACATGTATTTCTCGCGTATATAATAAAAAAAAGTTTTTATAATCGTTTGTTCTCTCTTTCTTTACTGTTATTGCTACAACACATTCCCATGTCTTACTTTCAAGCGATCAACTTTTATAATTCCTTTGCGACTTCTGTCTTCGAAGCTGGTTTGGAACAAAAGTTCCATTACAATATTCCTCTCTCTGTCCGTCGTGCTCGCCGTCTCCGTCGATGCCCTGTCTCTCCTGCTGTTGTTGCGCCGTCGCGTAGCGTGATTGAAGAGGACACTGTGATGTCTTTCTTCCCTGCTTCTCTCTCTTCCGTTCCTTCTCTACCTCCTCCAGCCAAAAGAATCCGCCTTTCCCATCCCTCCACCACCAGAAATAATACCGCTAATTTCTGGTGTGCATCCACCTTCAACGATGTAGTTGAAGAAGAGAAGAATGCCGTCCGCTCCTTTCTCGCAGCTTGCACTACTACTGCAAGTCTGTCAGTTTCTGGTGTCTCCCTCTCTGTGGTGGTGCCGAAAGATGCAAAAACAATGCACCAAATTGAGGGCATTGCCCGTGAACTCCTTTCCCTCGCTGTCCCTGCTGGTGTTGTTGCTGGTTTTTCCGGTGTTTCTGGTGTTCTTTCACCATCTGGAAAGAAGCGTTCTTTCCACGAAGTGTGGTAGCTGTTTCTTTCCCCTGTGTCGTTTCTTGGCGGGTACTGCTTTCAAGTAAGAAGTGATTAAAGTCGGTGTTTGGTATTGATGGTCTACTGTGTCACGTACTTTGATCTGCTGCTGGTTCAAAGTACGTGGTACAGTAGGCTGTCTCTATCAATCATCGGCTCTAATCACTTCTTACTTGGAAGCAGTGCCTGCCCATTAAAATAAAAATATTTTGTTATTTTGTTCTATCTCTATCGTCTTTCCTTTTTAATAATTGGCTTTCCTTTTTTTAACAATGTGCTTATCTTTTGATGGTTAACTTGATGTTAACATTGAACTGTTGAATTTTTTTAATTTTATTTTTGATCACGCGACTTAATTACATAACAACAACGTCGAAGATCGACCACTTCAAGATGTTGCTTTCCACTTGCTTTTACATATTTTTGTTATCTCATTGATATAAATGGTTTACTTGTAGAAAAATAGTTTATTTCATGACTTTCCTCTCTTTTGAAAAGGAAAACTGTGAGAGTTTTTCTCCAAAAAAGAGAAAGTGTGCAGCTGGGTTTAATTTTTGATTATGTTGTTGTTGTTGTTATCGTCTCCCCTCACCCCCCTTTTTTCTTTATGAAAGGTAAATTAGTAACTCTGACTATGTCAGTAATGAATTGACTTACTTAACCTGATACAAGGATACAAAAAGGCTAATTAGAAAGGAGGGAGCGAAAAAAAAACTATTGAAAGCATATTATTTTTTGTATGTGTGTGTGGCGAATTAGTGTGTCTAAGGACCATGGAGGGAAAATGCCCACTCAAATTTAATATCAATTATCAATTGACCGTATAATTCTTTTATGTAGCCTTTAGATGTTGATTCTTTAATGTTTATGGCTTTTAGGTGGGGTCGATGTGCAAAGGGAAGTTGTGCATCACACACGGTGAAGAGAGAGTCGATGTAAACTTTTTTGTGTTACCAAGAGAACTTGGAAAAGCTTGTGATAAATTGTTTTCAACCAAAAAGATAGATACTGAGCTTAAACATATAGCATTGAGCATAATCAAGAGTTTCACTAAGGATTATCCCTTACTGATAGAATTACAGATAGAATAAAAGTAGAGAGGGACGTTTACCATTCTAACTGACAATTTACATTAAAAATGACAGAAGTAAAGATATTTTACATAATTAACGTGGTGAAAGTAAGCGGGCAATTGAATCACGTATGAGTAATAAGTTTTTGTATTTGACTTCTGGTATGTAGTGGTGTATCAAAATTGCTGTGATGTTTCATAAATGATTTACGGTCGCACAGAAAATCCAGATACATATTTGGTTTTTTACATAGACTTGTATGAATGTTTTAAACTTTAGATACAGCTTACTTTATTTTCATCATCGTATATATCTTTCCCTGCAACAGCCTGCGATGCGCTTGATGTGAGCAAAACATCCACAAAAACCCTTTTCGCGCTACATACTTTATCGAGTTTTGCTGTGCAACAACTCTCGGAGAGTACAATGAGACTAGAAGTTATTTGACTCATAATCCCTTTCTGCTTTTTTTTCGATTTCCTATAAAAACTCTACAAAGCATGTTTGCTTTTCCTTTATAATCGTAAACTATTTATAATTGATAAAATGGAAAAAGATATTGGAAATCACCGCAATAACGACAACGGAGAGGAATCATCAGTTGGAAAAAAGTCCAGTAGACGTAATCAGGGTACATGCTTGTTCGGGTTACTTTCTCTTAGATCAGGCATACGAGTTTTCTCGTTTTCCACAATTGTATGTTTGTGCAATGCATATAAAATCAATGCTCAAGATTCGGTAAACTTATCTTTTAGTTCGTTGCCAATGATGCGGATAGGTTTTCTCTTTGTACTGCATAAAAAAAAACGAGCCTTTAAATTCAGAAGAGCGTAAGTGAAAAGATATACATTGCAAGGCACCAAGTTTCATTTTTATCTTTCTTTCTTGGTTTTTCAGAATCAGAAATTATAACAACACTCCCAACATGGACTAACTCGGCGATTGTGGGCCTTTCTTTTTTGACCGAAGCCACTGGGCTCTATGGTGTTCATAAGGTAAATAGTACCTTTTACTGTTGAATTACGTAACTCTTAATGGTAGTACATACCAAATTTATCTTTTTCAGAAATCCGTGAAGTTTATAAAGAACTATAAATCATTGATCGGCTTAGGGCTGGCATTGGAGTTTACTTGTTTTACAACATGCATGAGAGACTTTTATATATGCCAAGGTGGTAATATAATTGATCCAGTGAACTTAACCAATTACGCAGCGGAAGATGTGGAATTTGTGCGAGAGGTTGCCTATTTCACTTTTTACTGCTTTGTTTCAGCTAGTATTATCCTGCCGATAATATACGAAGTATGCAGTAAATGATTATCTGAAAGAACATATTCAAGGAAGTTAATGCTCTTTATTTTAGGGATACCGTATTCATCTCGCTAGAAAGTATCAACATTTTCTGGAAGAGGAAGAAAAGAACAACTTGACCAAAAAGTAAATAAAATGTTCCATACATGTCGTCATTTGTGATAACTTTACATCAAACTCAGAATTCTTATTGTACAACCTCTTTCCGAGAATATTAGAGAATCAGAAGATATTTGACTCATAGCCTTCCTCCATAATTTCTGTTTCTTATAAAAGTTCTTTCGGTATATGTTTGCTTTTTCGAAATCTTTACAATTCAACATTTCGAAAAATGGAGAAAGATATTGAAGAGCAAAGCAATAGAGACGAAATGAAACAGGTTTCTAATAAAAAGTTACCAAATACACGTAGAAATGGTAGATGTTGTTTCGGTTTACTTTCCCTCAGATCAGGAATATGTGCTGTTTCAGCTATCAACTTTGTATGTTTATGGAGAATGATTTACAAAAGTTTCTATGTAAGCTTACGTATACATATTATTAGATTAGCATCCTGTACGCTTTTAAGGTTGGGACCTCAAAGTTTGAAGAGCGTAAATAAATCCATGAAAATTAAACACGGCAAAACGTGTAGTCGCTGACTTTTGTTTTGCTTACGTATCGTTGTATGTAGGTGTGGAAGTGATAGGTGTACTTCCAATAGGGACAAGCTACTCCCTTAGATGTCTGTCTTTATGTTCAAATGCTATTGGGATCTATGGAACTTATAAGGTAAATGCTACTTGCCACCTTCAAGTATGTACTAGAGGTGTTGATTTACTTTACGCATTTATAGAAATCTGCTGAATTGATGAAGTGGTACAAACGAATGATCAGTCTGGAGTTTGTTTCATCACTGGTTTGTGCATACAATCTATACAAAAACATAGATACAGTCTTAATTGGATGGATGATTGATCCTGAGGCCATCGTTGAGAGGGCTCGTAATACAGGAATAACAGAAGAATACTTGAGAAAGTCTTTCTTTACCGCCCTTATTTGCATCGGTTCCATCGTTACTATCCCTATCATCGCAGTGGAGGTATTTAAGTGTCACACAGATCTACCAATAGTAAATTAATATTTCTTTCTTTAGGGATATTTTATTCATCTCGTTAGAAGATATCAGCATTTACTAGAAGAGGAAGACAAGAACAATCCCAGCAAAGAATAAATAAATAGTTTCATGCATGTTTGCGATAGAGTTTAATTTACCTATCCGCTTGGACCCTTATTTTGCTGAAAAATCTTATTGGACGAGTGGCACGTTTTTTTTTAAAAGGAAGTGTATTTCTCCTTGCCGTAAAAATAAACAGTTCATCCCCTTCTTATCCAACTCTTTTTTTACAAGTCTTTTTGTAACATTCACTTCATTTTGTCATGGATGAAGGACCTTCCACTCGTTATTCAACTGCATCCTCTAATTTAGCCGCTGGCGGCCCTGAACCCACTTTAAGTACTGAGGTGGACGATCCTTCTCATCCTTTATTTCATCATCGACGCATAGTAACCGATTTTGACTATGGAGAAATTCTCGGAGAAGGCTCTTATTCTACTGTAGAGTCCATCTCTCACTGCGATTTGACCCGCATCGATAACTAATTTCTCTTTCTGTAGGTCCTTGTTGGCAGAGATAAAAGAACTGGAAAGCAGTACGCTGTAAAACGATTAGATAAAGCGCACATTGTGAAGAACAACAAAGTCAAGTACGTCATGATTGAACGCGATGCCATCAGTCGTATGAACCACCCAGGCATTGTGAAGCTTTATTGGACATTTAAAGATAATCGCAGTTTATGTAAACATGATATATGCTGTTACCTTATGTAAGACAAATTGCTGATTCAATTTCTTTGTAGTCTTTGTTCTGGATTTGGCAAGGGGCGGTGAATTATACACTTATATCAGAAGAGTAAGCTCCTTATAAGTTGAGGGAGAATATCAGTTTGTTAAAGTTGACACTTTTTGCTTTTTAGCTTGCTCCTTTCGATATAGACACAGCGAGATTTTATGCTGCCGAGTTGTTGTTGGCTATAGAGCACATTCATAGCAGAGGAGTGATTCACAGAGATATCAAGCCAGAAAAGTAAGTCGTTTTTCTTTTGCATGAAAGGATTGTCTTTGAATTGAAACAAAATACAATGTTTAGCATCTTACTGGACGATAAATTACATATCAAAGTGGCCGATTTTGGATCAGCAAAGATAATACAAGACAACGCCGATGGGGAATCAGCCGACGGAGCAGCAGCAGCAGCAGCAGCAGCGAGATCGTTTGTAGGCACAGCAGAATACGTTTCACCCGAGTTACTTCGCAGTGACCCAGTATCGAGAGAGACTGATTTTTGGGCTTTGGGTTGCGTGATCTACCAAATGTTATCCGGTAAATCACCATTCAAAGCTGCAACAGACTACTTGATCTTTCAAAAGATCAAAAATTTAGAATACACGATGCCTGACGAGTTTACCGAAGAGTCAAAAGATATTGTTCAAAAGTTGCTCATGTCCAATCCCGATGAACGACTAGGATCTGAGAAGACGGGCGGTATTGAAGCCATAAAAAATCATCCGTTTTTCAAAGGCGTCCAGTGGGATACAATATTTACCTCGAACGCACCACCATTAAAGGAAAGACTGGAAGAGGAAATGAGAAAGCATCCTGTACCCTCTCCTCACTTCAACTTTGGACAAGCAGATGAAGATGAAGAGGACGAGGAAGAACTCTGGGCGAATCAGAGCAGCGCACCTAGCCATCCATTCACAAAGACAGCACCATCAGACGTTGAGGCTACTGCTGCACCTGTCAAAGCAACCACCACTCCTCACTTGAATATTAATACCACTGTACCAAAAATAATTACAACCGATAGCAAAACATCCTACAAAAATCGCAACTCAACTCTGCACGCAGAAGACACCATGAAAACAAACAGTCAATTAAGTAGTGTGGCGTCTTCTGTGCACAGCGATGCGCCTGACAGATCGCCCGTTCAACCTCCCCCGACATGGTAAAAAAAAATCATTTGCTGTAATAAAGTTGTGATATTTACTCTCTCTTTCTTTTTTCTAATAAAAAAAAGGATTCCTCACTTGTATCCTAATGAATCCGTGATTAAATCGGGCAGAGTATTACGGCGCAGAGGATTTTTATCGAAAAAGCGCAACTTGATACTTACCAATAGACCCAGACTCCTCTACCTCGATGAAGGAAGTGGTAAAGATAAACTTGACGGCAACTTGCGCTGTGAGATCCCTTGGACCTCTAAATTACTACCTGAATTGAAAGGCAAGTCCACATTCTGTATCCACACACCTGAAAAATCATATACCTTTGAGGACCGCAAACATGCTCAAGATTGGGTCAACACCATCAATTCCATGCTCGTAGACTCATTTGGGATCGCAACCTAGTAGTTTTTTTAATATCATTATTTTTTATTTATGTAAGAGAAAAAAAAAAAGAAATGTGTGTAAACAAAAGATGGTGAAAATGGTACTATGTACGTTTGAATAAAAACAAGATATCCATTAAATGGGGGGTAGAAATTAAGAAGATTATATATATAAAGTAAAGGTTAGAAGAGGGGGAAAGGGAGGTTTCTATATAGTTATTAAGTCTAAAATAAAGAGAAGGATTATACATTAAGGGCGTTTTGTTTTTTTGTATACATATAATTTTTTAAATTGGTTTAGAGGTCGATCCCAGGTGGTGGTCTTGAACCTTTACCATCTTGGTTGTTGTTATTGGGTTGACGGCGTGGATCGAAGCCTGAAGAGCCAGCAGAGCCAGGTATTGTTGGGAAATCCAACATACTATGTACAACTAGTAGTGTATCATCATGTCAGTACAGGATCAAACATGTACGAAAAAAGAGAACTTACCATTCATTTCATCGTTGCTTGGATAAAATTGATGTGCTTGATGGTTATGTTCAGGAGAGTCGTTCAGGTTATTATTGACAAACCCACCACCAGGGTTGGATTGTCTTGTAAACGTACCGAGATTCATTTGACTGAATTGTGCAGGCGGGAGGTTATGGTGAAATGAGTTGGGTGATGTTTGATAGGGAGGTCGACCGGACTTGAAGTGTGCTTCAAGCATAGGCTCAGGCATCGATTGACTGGATTTTAGCGATCCTGTGTTGGCGTCGCTATAAGGATTGAAGTCTCCTCCACCACTACTGCTGTTGTTCTGCTGCATCATGCTTGGATAGAAACCAGAGTTGCTTCCTTCATTGAACATCTATTAGGTAAACAATATTAGTAAATGAAGTTAGAAGTGTATTAGCTAGTAGAACTTACTCTCATTTGCTGCATTCCATCACTTGATGCATTGGCAGAATATGTGTTGCGAGAGGAGGAAGGGGGACTGGTCATGTTACCAGCAGTGAACCCAGTAGAGCGTCGATTGATCTGAGAAGGCGTAGACCAAATATCACCACCACTTCCAGTATTTGTAGCCGAAGGCACCGCTTGAGGGAAGCCAAAATTGGAGGCGGGAGGCATACTCATTCTTTGGTAACGATAATTGGAAAGCACTGCACGTTCTTGCTCTGTGAGATCCAACGGAGCATCAAAAATAGCGCGAATATTGTTATCGTTATTACTTCCATTTGACTGTCCAGAGGTGGTGACGGAAGGTATCGGTCCTTGTTGCATGTGCAATGGAGTCCAATTCGAGGGGTCGACGAGAGGATTATTGGTGTTATTATTAGTGTTATTACTTGTGGTAGTCGTAGAAGAATTAGTATTAGTATTAGTAGTAGTATCGTTGTTGTGGAAATTAAAGAATTGATATGCCTGAGGAGGACTAGGGTTATTGTTTGTGTTGATATTACTTCCAATATTGCTGGTGAAAACGGTATCGTTTGAAGAACGCATCATCGACACAGAGGACTGTTGCTGATGTTGACCTCCGCCAAGGACAGATGATGACGATGATGTGGGTTGATTCAACAAAGAAGAAGTGGACTCCAAAAGATGATGGTGGCTACTCTTGCTGAAGGAAGGGGGTTGTGCCTTCTTCACCTTGGCGAACAATTCATCTGCGCTGGTCTTTTCGTATAACTCGACATTTTCTGACTTTAAGAATCGAATGACCATATCCAAAGCATTACGTAGAGTGTCATCTAATTGATCTCGCTTCAATTTTAATCGAATCAAACCGTCCTCTTTCTTTTCAGTGTTACTGTCGGTGCTGTTGCTGTTGTTAGATAAAGCATTGACAATAATATTGTGTTCTTGAAGGAGGGGTTGAACGACTTGCTCTTGGAATTTGTCGGATTGAACAGCTTGAGAAAACTCGGCTGAGAGAGGAGCATGGAGATCAAAGGACTCTGGAACGATACTTTCCATCATCTTGAAAGCCAATGACATATGAGCCTCGGGACCAAGCAATTCGACGTTGTTGTTTGCTAATTCAGCGTCGGGCCATAAAACGTGCGTGTTTGTCTTTTTAATCAACTCTTCAGTGATGAAACTGTCTTGGTAGTCATGAATCATATCACGATGGAAGCGGAAAGGAATACGAATCGACTCAATAATGTAATCGCGGTCTTTGGGATGAATCAGTTCCATGACGGCATGACGTAAATTATCGAGGTTGATCTGATTTTTCATGGGCGTACGAGCGACGACATTATCCTCGTTGTTGTAATAGCCGCCAAGCGAGGCAAACTCCTCCGTGTTGGAAAACTTGACGTAAACACCATACTTCTTCATGATGCGCTGAATATTTTTTCCTCCGACACCGATGATACGTTTATGGTAAGATTCGGGAACGTAGAAAGAAATTTCAGCGGGAAGTTCTTCTTGGAGTAAAGTAAGACCGTCCAACGCTTTAGTGAAACTGGTGCTTTCGACTTCGATGATAAAGTTGTAATCGTTGATGAAAGGCATGAATCGGATCTTGGCGCCCGAGGTCTTCATGATCTTGTTGATTTTACCGTTCTTCTTTCCAGAAATAAAGTCTCTTTGCTCGTTCGATGATTCAACGCGGAAAATAGTGTACTGGTGAAAGACTTGGAGAAACTGCATTTCTTGAAGACGTTGATACACGTTACGAATCGCTCTTTCGGCACCTAGCACTTCAATACATCCAGGATCCGTTTTGTAAATGACTTCGGAACCTGAGACTTGAGAGAGCTGAGTAACAAGACTAGAGAGGTTAGATGTAGAATCGAAAAAGGTGTGAGAACCAGTTGAGTCGTAGATGGAACCATCGCGATTATTGAAATAGAAACAAGCTTCATAAATGTTACATGCTTGGAAATTGAGCGCTCTCAATGTACGTTCAGCGTTCACACGATTCTCGGCATAGACAGTGACTCGATTATCGCCGGAACCCAAAGGAGGAAATTCAATGTAAGCACCTAAAAAGTAACAAAAACAAATAAAATTTAGAACACGTAGGAGGGGGATTACGGAAAAAGAAAACACTTTACCATTGTCATGCATGATTTTACGTAGTTCATCGCGACGATGTAAAAGAAGCCAATCTATTTTTCTTGCATAAAGTGCAGTATCTTTGTGATACATTGATTTCGCCTGTCAAAAATTCCAATTTAGTAAAATATAAACAGAGCTAAAAACAATAACATTTTTACTTTTTGAACAGCGAGCTTGTTTAACATATCTTTTACGCGCGATACATGATTGGGTTCACCTGTGATATAAATCGCAGGTTCAGTAGCAGCAGCAGTAGCACTTGTTTCATCTTTTGTTGCTGATGATGATGTGTCTGTTTCCGCTTGCAATGTATCCGCAACAAAGGGTGAAGGAAAGTAAATATTCGTAGAAGTTTCTTCAATAATGGGCAATAATCCAGCTCGCTTTCGACCACAAATCAAGTATTGTAACTTGAGTGGTAATCTCACTATTTCAGTCTTGAAAGATTTCTGCTGAAAAACCGGAACAATTGTCGGTGGTTGAATTAGTAAAAAAAATGAACAAGAAGCGGCGAGGCGTTTTTTTTTTTTTTTTTTTGCCTTACTATTTCGTCAAGAAGCACGAGAACACGCACGCGGCACTGTTCAACTTGAATGGGATTACCCACGATCTCGATAGTGATCGGATTGTCAGAGCTGAGTGAAGAAAGCTTTTCTTTTTCAGGAATCACTGTAATCTTGGTGACTAATTCTTTTTCTAATTTCTGAAAAAGATCAGAAGCAATGGTCAATGGTGGTGGAATTTGCAGTGTCAACTTGATCTAGATAAAATTGTGATTGTGTTGTATTATTTTAAATAAATAAATAATAAAAATATCAGTCAATACAAAAGTTGTAAATGTATTCAAGTTGTGTGTGTGTGTGTGATATCTAACCTCCAATGGACAATTTAAAAGTAAATCACCGCGAGCTTCCATCAAAGCTTGAGCTGAGCCAGTTAAAGAAAGATTATAGTCGATATTAGGTGTATTCTTTGATTTTGTTGATAAAACTGAGATTTGACAACCTCTGGAAGTCATGACTTTTTGACATGTTTCTTCAAGGTTGGATAATGTTGTTGAATTTTCATCGTCTGTGACATATTGAATGTACTGACCCGATAAAGGTGGTGCGTAGCAAAATGACAGCGCAGCCATCTATTAAAATTATTAAATTTGATTATTATAAGTAAAAAGTAAAATATAAAAAATAGAGTGTTGGTATCGCGCGAAAATTAATTACTATCAAAAAGTGTAAAAATGAATGAAAGGACGAAAGAAATACAAAAAAAAAATTTAAAACATGCGAAGGAGAGTTTAACCACAAAATGAAAAAAAAAAAAAACTCACAAAAAAAAAAGAGGCTCGGTAGTGAGAAACATGATGAATGAAATCCATTAAATTCTAGTATAAACATCTTGTTTAGGGACGTTCTTTCAATTTTATTATACATATCCAATCACTAACTAACTTCTCTTCGATTCCCGATCAATGGTTTATAAAGAAACCCGTCAAACCAATTCCATGCAAAAAAAGAAAAAACTATGAAAGGATGAAACACTTGTAGTCCATTGATTTCTTGGTTCCACCTCCCGTCCATAAACTTCTATTGTGAGTATAAACCTTATTGTTATGTACACACATATAAATGACATGATCTCATATTTGTATTTTATTGTATTCATCCATTGGCCAGGATTCAGGAGACGTCACCTCGCATGTATAACAAAAAATGTGTGTGTGATCGTCTGTAAAAAACTCCTCATTCCGAGAACTAGATGGTCCGGGTGGTGGGAAACGCTTAAATACCATTATTATACACAATAGAAAAAAAAAAAAGCTTAATTTTTTCTGTTTCTTTTTTCAACAAACAAATAAATTGCTATTTCATTTAACGGAACCTTAATCAATCAAGCATAAACTAAACAATGTAAAAAGAGAGACTATCTTCTAGTCTTAAACCTGACAATCCGGCATTACGTACCCAACAGCGTGGTGACACAAGAAATGCCGGTTGTAACACTGAAAAAGTATCAGAAAATGTACGGAGAAAAGAAGCTTCTATTGTCAAGAAATAAAGTATACTATTATTAGCTGTGTCTCTTTTATTATACGCAATTCTAGGTTGAATGACACTATGATACGTTTTACGACGAAATAAAACGTGTAGTAGCGTCTACCGGTATATAATCTCCGCAGAGCACGCAGCGGGGCAATTCCTAGCATCTGGGTACTTTTTTTTTTTTTTATCATGGAACGCGTATCTTTTGAGTTGGCCGAAAATTGACTTGGCGGCAGAGAGTCCCCACCAGCGCGGAGGGATAATTATAGAACCTTTGAAGGCGTGCTGGAACTTGCTATAAATACATTACGCACATAACGCTTTCTTAAGTATTGATTAGATAAGTAATAACATATTTCTTTTCTGAGAAAATGAGTTCTTTTACTCGGAAGAGTTACTTTATAAATAACATTGCTATACTTGGAACTATAAAAACTACTTTTTCGCCCTGAGCCTAGGTAGGTTCCACATGGCTACAGAAATTAGGCTTAGCCCATACAGTTGAAAGGGGGTCAACCATTTTTTCTGTGTGAGAGCGTCAAAAGCACACACCAGCCAAGCGGACAACTGACTCAGGTCATTGGGTGCGCACATTTGGATTTTACTTGGAATAATACGGATGACCAATCATATAGGTTTGAGGAATTTAGCTGTGTAATTCTATATAATAGAGTCAACATTTCCCAGAATTTGATATTGACTGCACATTGCTTGCATACGATTGACAGCCCTGTACCAAAGAGAACCGACCAGTATCATTTCAAATCTGTCTATTTCGATCCTTCTATCTATGCTGAGAAGAAGAGAAAAAGTGTGTTCGGCCCGGACAAGCTCACTCTTTTTCACTGCGCAATGACAAAGAAATCTCGATGACCAATCAAAGCAGCAAAGAAAGATCAGGAAGGTGGTGGAAACGAAAAAAATTTTATTTAATTAACCGCATTGGACCTAAAATAAAAAGGAGCCCCTCCTTTTTTTTATTCCTTGAACCCTCATCTTTTTTTACATTTATAATAATGGTTAGAGAGACCAAGTTTTATGACGTCTTGGGTGTTAGCCCTGATGCTTCTGAAAGTGAACTTAAGAAGAGTTACAGAAAGTTAGCCTTAAAGTATCACCCTGATAAGGTACGACTCCATTGGAGTAAATTGACAAATAAGATCCTTACAGTGAACTGACAACTCACTCTTTTTTATTTATTAGAACCCTGATGCTGGAGACAAGTTCAAGGAAATCTCTCATGCTTATGAGATTCTCTCTGATCCTGAGAAGCGTCAAATGTACGACCAATTCGGTGAAGAGGGATTAAACGGTGGACCTGGTGGAATGGGTGGTATGGATGCCGAAGACCTCTTCTCCCAACTCTTTGGAGGTGGAGGTGGTATGTTTGGTGGTGGAGGACGTAGAGGTCCTCAAGGTCCTCGTCGTGGTAAGGACATGGTCCACGCCTTGAAGGTCAGTCTTGAAGATCTTTACAATGGCAAGACCAGTAAACTTGCCCTTCAAAAGCACATCCTCTGTCCCAAGTGTGAGGGCCGTGGTGGTAAGGAAGGCTCCGTTCACAAGTGTACTACTTGTAACGGTCAAGGTGTCAGATTGATTACTCGTCAAATGGGTCCCATGTTACAACAATTCCAACAACCTTGTGATAGATGTCAAGCTACTGGTGAAATTATCGATGAAAAGGACAGATGTCAAGGTTGTCGTGGCAAGAAGGTCATTGGTGAAAAGAAGATTCTCGAAGTTCACATTGATAAGGGTATGCGTGATGGTCAAAAGATTACTTTCTCTGGCGAAGGTGATCAAGCTCCTGGTATCATTCCCGGTGATATTATTATTGTCATTGATGAGAAGCCTCATGCTCATTTCAAGCGTCAAGGTGATGATTTGATCTTTGAAGCCAAGATCGATCTTTTAACCGCTCTTGCTGGTGGTAAGTTTGCTATACCCCATCTTGACGACCGTGTTCTCCTCGTCAATATTCTCCCCGGTGAGGCCATTAAGCCTAATGAAATGAAGGTGATTCCCAATGAAGGTATGCCCGCTTACCGTACTCACACTCACGGTCATCTCTTTGTCAAATTCACTATTGATTTCCCCGCTCCTAACTGGACTTCTCCTGAAAACATTGCTGCTCTCGAGAACATCTTACCTCCTCGTCCTGAAGTCGGTACCTTTGGTGAAAAGCACGTTGAAGATGTCGTTATGGCTGATGCCGATCAATATCAATCTAGCTCAAGATCTGGTGCTAATGCTGCTCATATGCACGATGGATATGAGGATGAGGATGATCACCAAGGTGGTGGACCCGGTGTCCAATGTGCTCAACAGTAAAAATATTAGACTCTCTTTTTATTTTTTTATATATATACTATTTTTTTTCCTCTCTCTCCCCTCAAGTGTTGTAATCTCTCTCTCTCTCTCTTTCTTCTACCCCATCTGTTTATCATTTCCATTTCTGCATGAAAAATAAAACTTAGTAATCTTTTTAAACTTGACTCAAATGCAAACTCTGTTTATCGTTTTTATGTACTTTTTTATATTTATTTTTCTTTAACAAGTATGTATAGTAGTGATGAAAATTGTGCAGTATAAAAAAAAAGGAGTGTGTGTAAATTAAGAGAGCTTAGCAGCCTATTACAGAAATAAGAATTAGTACACACATACACACAACCCATCCTCTGTTCTTTACCTTTTGGTACAAACTGGAAACAACCTTATCAACTTGCTTCAATGTTTCAACAGCTGTTTCATAAGTCTTGTCTTCCTCAGGCTCGTCAAACACAATTAAACAACCAGCACCTTGATCAAGAATACCGTGAAACTTCTTATCCAAAATCATTTGAGACAACTTGGCTTCCACTTGTTGTGTAGGAAGTTTAACCATGTCTGCAATATGAGAAATTTCAACGCGAGAGAAAGGTTCAATAATACGAACCAAATTCTGTTCCAACAAAGTATCATACAAGGCTGCGAGTTGAGAACGAATGATAGGATCGTTATTTAATTCATTGGTGTAAGTGGCCAATGCTGTTTCGAACTCTTGAAGGTTTCTGTTCTTGTGAGCATTAGCGACTGCCTTCATGGCTTCAATCTCCACACCAGCGTATCTTAATGCCACCTTTCCACCGATAATAGAATGAACATCCTCTGTCTACACAAGTTGAATAGGTAAGCTAGCTAGCTCAAAGAACTCTTCCTACTACAACTACAACTTACCAAATTCAACATAATCTTACACAACAACATGTACTTGAGAGCCAAAATGGCCTTGGGATCCTCTTGACTGGAGAACCCTTCAAATGTTTCGAAAAAGTAAGAATAAGCTGTTTTGTAATCCTTCTCTTCAGCATGAAGCACACCAGACTGCATATCTAAAGCAGCTTGTAACAAGGGAGGACAATAGATGGAGTTGGCAGAGGTACGAGCAGAGGTCAAGGCAGCTCTGGCCTTGGGGAGATTACGAAGTGCATGACAAACACGACTCTCCAATAATTGCACCTCGACAAGCACCATTTTATCGTCTAATCGCTTTAATTCCTTCAAAAGCACTGAGATCAAACTCAAGGATTCGTGATACATTTTGTTGTCCAAGTAAAGTGCAACAAGACGTGTCTCTAATGCTTGCTTCAAGAACAAACGCTTCTCTTGAACACACCATTCAATGTTTTCTTTGCAAAGTTCGATTTGAAGGGGAAGACAGTTGGGAATATCTCCAAAGTAATCAATAAGAGAGCGTGCTGTGGAAGAGAGAATAGGTTAGTTCATTGACTACTAATGTGTTTCATGTGTGTGTAAAGACATACTTAATTTAGCAGTCTTTGCTTTGGCAATAGTAAGTGCATGACAAACACGACTCTCCAATAATTGCACCTCGACAAGCACCATTTTATCGTCTAATCGCTTTAATTCCTTCAAAAGCACTGAGATCAAACTCAAGGATTCGTGATACATTTTGTTGTCCAAGTAAAGTGCAACAAGACGTGTCTCTAATGCTTGCTTCAAGAACAAACGCTTCTCTTGAACACACCATTCAATGTTTTCTTTGCAAAGTTCGATTTGAAGGGGAAGACAGTTGGGAATATCTCCAAAGTAATCAATAAGAGAGCGTGCTGTGGAAGAGAGAATAGGTTAGTTCATTGACTACTAATGTGTTTCATGTGTGTGTAAAGACATACTTAATTTAGCAGTCTTTGCTTTGGCAATAGTCAACATGAAAGGACGAGATGAACGAATCAAATCAGCAAGGTCTTGAGGGAGACTAGTCAGAGAGAGGGGGGAAGCACATATCAGTTCAAGTATTCCAATAAAGAAAAAACACGATAACTTACTGAAGATCTCGATAGAGTTGACCCAATTGAGAGAGGGCATATTCTTGTTCTCTAAGGACTTCCTCGCCTTCAGAAGGTTCAGCTAAAATAGCTTTGTATGCTAATACGGCTTCTTCAAACTTCTTGACTTCTTTCAAGTCATCAGCCTTTTGTAATCTGTTGCTGGGAGCAGGCTTTGTTGTAGCTGTAACCATTTTTCTTTTATAGGATAGTTGTATGTAATAAAGAAAGAGAGAAAACTATATTATTTCACTAGTTGTCAACCCTCCTCCTCCTTCTGCAGCGTGTAGAAAACTCAGACTCTATTTTGTCTGTAAAGTCTGCTCTGCTCTTTGGCAGCGGGCAGTTTCGCAGTGGATGATTACGCGTTCACAGTCACGGAATTTCAAAATTTCGGAATGACGCTGTAGGGTTTAGGTGCCAACAATCAAGCCATTAATGCTGGCTGTAAAATAATACGCGTGTACACACACACAATTTTACCTTCCCTTTTCATTTTTAAACATATAGACAAAGTAAAAATGTCAGCTCCTATTGATGATAATCAAGTTCCCAAGATTCCTAATCTCGCCCTTGCTGTAAATATATTTATTCATATATCACCTTTACTCATATAGTCTAACATGTAAATATGATTAGCACTACCGTTTCTTAATCAACCAAGGTCCTGCTGAATTAAAGGACGAAGCCAAGGATGACCTCTTTATTGCCATCAAAGAGAACAGTGAGTCTTGTTGGAGTACCTGAAACCAATAATTCAAAGTAACTCATTCGTTAATTATCATAGACATGGCACCTTTTTACAAGCTCATGGTAGAGGAACTTGGTGTTCCTTTGGATCAAAAGTTATATGACGCCATGGTCGCAAAGAATGAAGAGGAATTGAAAAAGTTTGACGATAAAGCAACTGATGCCGAACAAAACCAAGGTGAAACTGAAATCAACGAAGCCTTCTTGCAAAAGGCCGATTATTATGCTCAAATTGGTGATAAAGTAAGGAAGAGAGAAGGTGGAGAGAGAGTGTGTATATACATTACTTATACAACATGAATATAGGAAAACGCCTTGGCTGCTTATGAAAACTTGTTAAAGAGATCCATTACTTTGGGCACTCGTATCGATATTGTATTCACTTTTGTTCGTATTGGTTTCTTCTTTAACGATAATAGTCTAGTCCGCCCTAATATTGAAAAGTTGAGAGAGTTGATTGAACAAGGTGGTGATTGGGATCGTCGTAATAGATTGAAGGTGTATGAAGGTGTATATCTCATGTCTATCCGTGATTTTAAGGGTGCCAGTGCTTTATTCTTGGATACTCTCAGTACTTTTACCAGCACTGAAATCATGTCTTATCAAGATTTTGTAAAGTATGCTGTTTTGACCAGTTTGATTAGTTTGAAACGTGTAGATATCAAGAAGAGAGTAAGTAATAGTAGTAGTAGTAGTAGCAGTGATGAGAGAGTATCATGTACTCATACACACTTCTTCTTTGGTGTAATCATAGGTCTTGGATGCTCCTGAAATTTTGGAGGTCATTGGCGATATCCCTCATCTCGAGGATTTTATGACAAGCTTGTACAACTGCAAATACGATCAATTCTTCCGTTCATTAGCTGCTATTGAACAAGCTCACTTACGTACATCTCGCTATCTTTTACCTCACATGCGTTTCTATATCCGTGAAATGCGTATTGCTGCATATGCTCAACTGCTAGAAAGTTACAGATCTTTGACCGTGACAAGTATGGCACAAGCATTTGGTGTGAGTGAGGATTACATTGACAAGTAAGTTTAAGTGCTCAGTCAGGGTCGAACCAAGAACTTACATTTCATTCATCTTCAATAGGGATCTTTATAAATTCATTGCTGCTGGACGTCTCAACTGCGTCATTGATAAAGTCAATGGAATCATTGAAACAAACAGACCTGATGCAAAGAACGCTCAATACCAATCTGTTATCAAACAAGGTGATCTTTTATTGAACAGAGTTCAAAAGTTGAGTAGAGTCATTGATGTTTAAATATATAATATAAAATCCCAAATAAAAACACTGTTAAAAAACAAGCCGAAACAAGAAAAACTTGTTGATGAGAGGCGTTTAAAATAATTATGAGCATTTTTTGTCCATCGTCACGTCTTCTTTTCTTTTTTTCTTTTTTAGTTGTGTACATATTGGCAACGAAAACAGGATAAGAAGGCTCTTCTTTTTAATAAATATATTATATAATTCTCTTGGTTACTTTTATTCAATGACAGCACCCTATAGTGGATCAACACAAGGGAATTGGTATCAACAATTCGATCCTAATGTTCACTATTATTATGATGAGCAAGGACTTCTTCACTATTTCGATCCCAATACAAACTTGGACTGTGACTATCAGCCTCAATATGACCCTACTCCCGTTCAACAGCAAGAAGCTTATTATCACCCTAATACGACTGCACAACAGCAACAACAACAGCAACAGCACCAGCAGCTGCAGTCTTATACCCCATCCGCCGTTACTGCTACAGCACAACAACATTATGCAGAAATGACACCATCTAGACAAGGAACGCCTGATGTGCTTTTGCCTTGTCCAGAACCTACTTGTAACGGAGAGAATAAGCCCAAAAGCAAATTCTGTGAAGAGTGTGGTATACCACTCGGAGCGATATCCAGATCCGCAACACCCAATGTTGCCTCTATGACAAGAGCCTTTTCACAGCAACAAATTCATGATTCAAACACTACTTCTACTACGACTACTACTACTACTAATACTACTACTTACTCTTCCAATTATTATTCTCCTCAAATACAACAACAACAGCAACAACAACAAAGTGAATATCCTAAGCCTCCTGTGCTTCAAAGACCTCCAACCGCTCCGGTATACTCGATTAATAACCATACCTTGGACTCTAATCAAACCGTGCCACTGTACCATCCTTCATCCTTTAATGGGAGCGATCCGAGACAGTCATCTCAATTGTATTACAATGGGGTTCAACATCAATCCATGCACGATTTATACGGCCAAACGCAACAACTGCAACAACAGCAACTGCAACAACCAGATTATCATCATCAATACCAACAAATACAACAACAACAATCTACTGTGGACCCACTGGGTAGAGCACGAGGCTGTCCAATTGTTACCTTTGGATTTGGTGGTAAAATGCTCGTGACATTTCCACGTACGGTAACGAATTACTATCAATCCACTGTGAAACCTCAACCTGGTCCTATCAAAATCAAACACTTGAAAGATCTTGTGCGTCCCTCTACTGTGCAATTCCCAGGCCCTCTTCTGTTTGACAGTAAAGTGGGAACAAAGCAAAAGAAGAAGGATGTCGTTGCTTATATTGTGGCTAAAGTCGATGAGTTCGAGAAATTAAAGGCGACTTATTTGGTAAATTCAGTGGAAGCGCATCAATTGCAGTCCAAGATATTACTATGGCAACTCATGAAGGCCATGATTGAGACCGATGGTCACATCAATGACAAGTAAGTAGCGATAAAAGCAAAAGGGAGGGGGATATCCGTGCTGATGTATCGTCGATATGGTAGGGATAAAATGGACAATGCGATCTTGCAGGTGTTACGTCCACCAGTCAACACAGTAGAGGAAGAATCACATTTTAGTCTCCCAGCATACAATAACAACAGTAACAACATGCAGTCCAGTGCTGATGACGAGGACTTGTCCGATCAAATACTTTCCAAAATCGAACAATTCTTACTAAATGGCGATCGTAAAGGAGCCGTGGAGTACGCGATCCAAGAGGATTTATGGGCTCATGCGCTTATTATCAGTAGCTGTGTGGATAAGGAACTGTGGCAAAAAGTGATTACAAACTTTGTAGACAGAGAAATGAATGCTACTCCCGAAATGAGAAAGAGCAGACAATTCCATAATATTGCTGGCAATAACCAAGCATTGCGCGTCATGTACTCTTTGTTCTCGGGTGCCGGCGGTGTTGCAAGTAAGTATGACATTTACGGATAGAGTAACAGAGTCGGTCACTTAACTCTTAATTACAGTGAACCAGTTTCTTCTGAGCGATGTGCAACATATCAATACCCCCTATGGTTTACAGACAGTGACACCACCCGCTCAACCATCCCAACTGATAAAATGGAGAGATACCTTGGCCATCCTATTGGCTAATAGAACACCTAGAGATACAGAGGCATTGGCAGCATTTGGTGATATTATGAAGGAACAAGGATGGATCGATGCAGCTCATATTTGGTGAGTTATATTATGTGCGAACATAGATCCTATGCACTCAACTCATATCTCTATCCATTTTGCAGTTATCTCTTATCCCCTCTTAATTCAATGCACTCGGGTGTGGATACAATCCAAGTGCGCATGACGTTGGTGGGTAGTGATAAACCCACATTAGAGGCATACGAATTATCAGAGATATTCGAATTTGCACACTCTCTCCACAACGGAGGCACTTGCTTGCCCTTCTTACAGGGATACAAGTTGGCTCATGCAATGATCTTGTCTGATTATGGTTTAATAGATGTAGCGGATAGATACCACGATGCCATCGATCAGTCCATCAAATTGTTCACCAAGGGCAGTCCTTATTTACACCCACAATTAAACAACCAAGTCGCTGCTCTAAACGCCTACTTGGAGAATGCCACTGGAAAGAAGAATGGGTAAGGATCAGTGAAGGAGACAGAGAATGATGAGATACACAGAACTAACAAGTTAACTCTAGTGTGGATCCTGCTTCTTGGCTCAAGCCCAAATTCCAAAAGAAGGCCTTGACTTCACTCTGGGGATCCTTAGAAGGCAGCTTCACTAAATTTGTCAGTGGCGAAGAAGTCATTGCCCAAGAACCCACGCCTCCACGAAAATCAACGGAAATCATGAGCCGTCCTTTCTAAATACAAATGTACATTACAAGTAGTCTTTCGTTACAAAAAATAATATACAATACCCATTTTGTGATAGATAAAAAAAAAAATACAGTGTGAAATTTTATTATTTTAAAATGATTTGGTAAAAAATATACAATTGTTGGGTGTGGGTTGAGAAAACAAAGCTGATTTGAAACAGTTTTAAAGAAAAAATAAATAATAATCTAGACAGATAACTCAGCCTTGGTATTATCCTTGAGAGCTTCAGCATAGGGGGCCAAAGCAGGCTTGACGTGCTTTTCCAAGAAAGAATCGACTTGTTGAGGTGCACGACCAGTGAAGGTAGAGGGATCCAACAAGGCGGGGAGATCAGCCCAGATAGGTTCAAAGTATTTGGTGTTCTTGATACGTTCAATCAAGTCATTTTCACCACCTTCCATCTTGACAACATAAGCAGCTTGGTGAGACAAGACACGGATTTCTTCGTGACATTCTTGACGGTCACCACCCTTCTTGACCATAGCCATGATGACGTTTTCAGTAGCCATGAAGGGCAATTCTTGGAGAATACGACGCTCAATGACCTTGGGGTAGACAACCATACCTTCAAAGATGTTTTGGAGGGTGGTCAAGACAATATCGGTGGTCAAGAAGGCCTCGGG
Source organism: Mucor irregularis B50 (assembly GCA_000587855.1). Lineage (NCBI taxonomy): Eukaryota > Fungi > Mucoromycota > Mucoromycetes > Mucorales > Mucoraceae > Mucor > Mucor irregularis. Next base: position 326,223 of record AZYI01000006.1, on the reverse strand, counting down.
AAGAGAGATACGACGGTTAGCACTGTCATCAAGAGTACGTTCGAACCATTGAACGGCACTGGTTTGAAGAGCATCGTTGTAAAGAATCATCAAGTGACGAGAAAGAGAACAGACACGTTCGGAACGCATAGGGTTACGCTTGTAAGCCATGGCAGAGGAACCGATTTGATCCTTCTCGAAAGGTTCTTCGATTTCCTTCAAGTTGGCCAAAAGACGGATATCAGTGGCAATCTTGTGGGCAGAGGCACCGAAACCACAGAGAGGGTGCAACACATCAATATCGATCTTACGAGCATAGGTTTGACCACAGACGGGGTAGGCTTCCTTGAAACCGGAAAGTTCAGTGACCAATTGATCCAATTCTTCGACCTTGTCGTGATCACCGTTAAAGAGAGCCATGAAGGAGGCTTGAGTACCAGTAGTACCCTTGACACCACGCATCTTTAAATCGTCACGTGCACGCTCAAAGTTACGCAAATCCCATAATAATTCTTGGATCCACAAAGTGGCACGCTTACCGACAGTGACAAGTTGAGCAGGTTGGAAGTGAGTGAAACCCAAAGTGGGCAAGGCACGGTATTCCTCGGCGAACTTGCTGAGAATATCAATGACCTTGGCGATCTTCTTTATAATAAGATCATAGGCGTCTCTGATGATGATCAAATCACCGTTATCTAACATAAACGGTGTGTCGGTCAGTTTCCTTTTCCTCTTCCTTTGTTTACGTCTCTTTTCTACTCTACTTACCAGTGACATAACAAGAGGTAGCACCCAAGTGAATGATGGGAGCGGCGGCAGGAGCAACCAAACCAAAGGTGTGGACGTGAGCCATGACATCGTGTCTACGCTTCTTTTCCTCTTCGGCAGCAACAGCATAGTCGATGTTGAAGATATTGGCCTTCATTTGCTCGATAGCCTCATCAGTAATATCGTTCAAACCAAGTTGCTTCTCAGCAATAGCCAAGTTGGTCCAAAGCTTACGCCAGGTAGAGAAACGCTTGTCGTCAGAGAAGTTGTAAGCCATTTCCTTGGAGGCATAACGGGAAGTCAAAGGAGACTGATACTTGTTGTGAACGGCGGCCATTTTTTGGTTGTTATAGAAAAGGATAAAGAGAGAAACGAAATCTATAAAAAAGTGGGGAGATGAATTTATGAAAAAAGTGCGCTGACTCTTACATCTCGGTGGCTTGTGTCTGCTTTAATGACTATTCCATCAGAAAAAAAAATGCAAGATTGGCATTCCGCATAAATGCAGAATTGCCACTCGGGATCTCAGACACATCCCCCCAGTCCCACTCCCAGAAACTTTAATTTGCCTTTTTTGACATCCATGATATCGATTTTGAATAAACAGCAGCCAAAGTTGTCTACACTCGAGCAGTGTATCAGACTCTTTTCGGCTACTTCAATCAACTGCTCTAAACGAACTGCGCTGAAAAAGCCTAATGTCAATTCCTTAACAAAGCATTTACGACCTGACGGTTTGAACGGTCGTGAACGTCGAGATCTGCTAAGAGCCGCTTTGAAATCAAATAAACCTAGAAGTACATCCAACGCTCCCTATGTACCTGTCAAGAGACGATTGGAATCGATTCAGTCAAATCAACCTACTAATGGCTTGAAGCCACGAAATAACCCAGATCTTGTCAGCAACGAGAAACTTAGTAACGTAAAGCAGCTGTCTGCTTTCTTGGCCACCCAAACATTCGACGATCTCAAGTTATCCCAAGAGACTTCACTTGCAGCAAAGTTAGTATTGAACGAGAATACAGAGGATCCAAAGCCTACCGAGATCCAAGCCCTCGCTATCCCCCATTTACTTGATCGTAAAAAGCGTCATGTACTTGTGGCTGCGGAAACTGGATCTGGAAAGACGTTAGCCTACCTGCTGCCTACAATTGATATGTTGAAAGCGGACGAAAAGAGAAAGGGAGTAGTAAAAAGAAGACTTGATCATCCTCGTGCTATTGTGCTGGTACCCACTCGAGAATTAGTCAGCCAAGTCGTCAAGAGCTGTAAGGCACTCAGTCATGTCACCAAGTTTCGTGCTGTTGGATTAGGTGGTCGTACACCCCGTAGTCAAGTCGCTGAAATACTCGCAAACGGACCCATTGATATCTTGGTCACCACACCTACCACACTTGTCTCCTATCAAAAAGATCGCACACTCTCGTTGACCGATACCCGCTATTTAATTATCGACGAAGCAGATTCCTTATTTGATGCAGGCTGGGGAGATGATTGCAGAACAATCATTAAGCGTGTGAGGGATCTATCAGAAAAGAGCAACACGCCCGAGAAGATTGTGATTGTATCTGCTACTTTGCCTCGATCTGTGCACACCGCGTTGGATACTTTGTTCCCTCAAATGACGAAAATCACTACACCCTCTTTACATAAAGCGTTACCGAATTTGAAACAATCCTTTGTCGACTTGCAGCGATTCCAGGGTAATCGTCAATTAGCACTTTTGGAAGTCTTGAAGAAAAACATCAAGGATGATAAAACATTGGTGTTCTCACTCAGTCATGTCACCAAGTTTCGTGCTGTTGGATTAGGTGGTCGTACACCCCGTAGTCAAGTCGCTGAAATACTCGCAAACGGACCCATTGATATCTTGGTCACCACACCTACCACACTTGTCTCCTATCAAAAAGATCGCACACTCTCGTTGACCGATACCCGCTATTTAATTATCGACGAAGCAGATTCCTTATTTGATGCAGGCTGGGGAGATGATTGCAGAACAATCATTAAGCGTGTGAGGGATCTATCAGAAAAGAGCAACACGCCCGAGAAGATTGTGATTGTATCTGCTACTTTGCCTCGATCTGTGCACACCGCGTTGGATACTTTGTTCCCTCAAATGACGAAAATCACTACACCCTCTTTACATAAAGCGTTACCGAATTTGAAACAATCCTTTGTCGACTTGCAGCGATTCCAGGGTAATCGTCAATTAGCACTTTTGGAAGTCTTGAAGAAAAACATCAAGGATGATAAAACATTGGTGTTCTGTAATACCAAAAAATCGGTCGAGCTTTTGCACAAATTTTTACAGACAAAAAACTTGGAAACATTGGCCTTGTATAAAGACGCACCGATGGATAGAACAGAAGCTTTAGAATTGTTCGCCAAACCAAAGGTGCAATCGGATGGTGAAGAAGGCCTTGTGGACCATAACGTGTTGATCAGTACCGACATTGCTTCTCGTGGTATCGATACCACCTTTGTAGACCACGTTATTTTGTTTGATTTCCCCACATCAGTAGTCGATTATTTACATCGTGTAGGACGTACCGCCCGTGCTGGTCAAACAGGAAAGGCAACTTCACTCATTGGCCGTAAAGATCGCATGATGGCTGATCGTATTCGTAGATCTATTCGTGAAGGCACCGTGATGACATAGAAACCATATAAAATTTAGAATTCATTCATTAAACAAAGACATACAATTTTGCATTTAGTTTTAAACAGTTTTTGAGAACGAGTTATTATTACGAGTATATAGAGTTATCATTGTGGTTACTTTGGTACAAAAATCTGATGCCCTCTACTTCTTATTATTTGTTTGCAATAGGAGGTAAATTATCAAGATCTTGCTATTTATATGGCGGGCCTTTCTGTTGTTGTCATTATTATTATCTGTGTACAAGTTTAGATGAAGTCATTCAATCAAAATTTTTAAAAAGCATATGATAGATATTTTAAAATGTATATCTTGCTTTTATTTATGAATTTATGTATGAATTGATATGATTTAAAAATGAAATGGAAAATTTACAAATAGCGATTGTAGAAACCAACGTTTTCCCAACGCTTCAAAAATTTGGTAAACAAGTTGGAATCAAGAATAGGAGATTGAGATATGAGAGGAGTCAAGGTACTAGTCTTCTTGGTTTCCCAGAGAGGCATCTTGAAGGCTTCTTTGAAGTTGGTTTCGTAGAAACTCATAAGTTTGTAAGCGGGATTAGTATCGTCTTTGGACAATTCTTCGACCCAGTCAGCAGGAGAGACAATATCAAACTTCATACCAGCATCTCTCATAGCTTGAAGAACATCGTTCCAATCAATAACCTTAGGATTTACGATATGATAAACAAATTGGTCTTGGTCGGCACTCGAGTAAGCAGTACGAAGCATAATATCAGCAATGGAGGAAGCGGCATAGTCAACTGTGATCCAGTCAATAACAGTATCCAAGGCAGGCATTTTGTGCATAACAGAACCACCACCGATAAACATCAAGGGGAATTGCTCGGAAATGTTCCAAACACCGTTAACAGAATCACCACAGACTTGACCGAGACGCTCAATGTAACATGGGAAGTTCTTCTCCTTGGTCAAATAGTTGAACAGCATTTCGACAACGAACTTGGAGTGAGCATAACCCATTGGCATGGCAACGTGAGAATCAAAAGGCAAAGGTTCTTCAGTGACAACGGAACCTGAGGCAGCACTGGCAGAGATACTGGAGATAAAGTGAACATGCATAGGGTTGACTTGATGATATGCAAACTTGAGAAGGTTGTAGAAGGGAGCAATGCATTCCTTATCAAAGTGATCGACGGGCATGTTGAAGTTCAATAACCAAGCGCAATGTTGAACAATAGTAACTTCTTCTTTAAGGTCATTGTACTTTTTCTCGCCAAAACCAAGGAAAGGATCGTTGAAACGCATAGGTAACACTTCTACACGATCGGTCTTCAAAAGAGAGGAGTCAAGAGCACGAGATTCGAAAGCATCAACCAAGCGATCCATGAGCTGTTCTTCTCTACCACGAACGATAGCATACACCTTCTTGACAGACTTATCCAAAAGTAAATCGCGCAACATGAAAGAACCAAGTGAACCAGTGACACCAGTCAACATCACAACCTTGGGTTTGTTGCTGGTGCTGTAAGTATTACGGGCAACAGGGAAATCGCGCTTTGCTTTCTTGATGTATGCTTCAGCCAACTCTTGAGTTTGACTGTAACGCTTCTCAATCTGCTCACCAGCGTCTTCTTTGCAGTTGTTCATGAGAGCTTCACACATAGAGGAGATACTTGGATGTTGGAATAAAAAGTTCTGCGGAACATCATCAAAGTATTCAGAGATACGATTACGAAGTTGGATGGAGGAAAGGGAATTCAGGCCATGATCAAAGATAGATTGAGAGCGATCCTTGAAGGTAGACTTGGGAAGATTAAGGACTTCAGCAGCAGCGTCAATAAGAAAAGATTGAAGATCTTCGGGGGACCAGGTTGAGACATCCGTGTTCTTGTTAGAAGTATCGCGAGAAGGACCCTCGAAAAAGTCTTTGTATAATTGATCAACGACATCTTGATAAGCAGCTTCGGCCTTCTTACGCATCACAGTACCTTTATCGGTGGAAGGCAAAGTCTTGTTCAAAGGCAAAATCTTGATCATTTGAGGTAAGATTGTACTGTGGGAAGGACAGTTCTTGTTGGCTTCATTGACTGCAGCTTGGACAGCAGAAATAATATCGCCAGGGGCATATTGAATGGCATGATCCATATCAATTTCAATGAGGGCAGCAGTACATTGACGACTATGACCAAGAACAGCGACTTGCTTGACCATAGGGGATTGACGGATTGTGGCCTCCATTGGAATAGGGTTTGTCTTTTCACCATTTTCCATAATAAGAGTGTCATCGCGACGGCCCAAGTAATCGTAGTAACCAGGGAAGTTGGGGTTTTCTCTAAATAAATCGTTTGTATCGTAATTTCCATCAGCACGATTGCAAACACCAGTAGCCAAAGTAGGACTATCAGAGCGAATATAACAATGCTTGATGTCAGGTTCGGCCTCGTCGTTGGTTTCGAAGACGGCGTAGTAGTTACCATTGGGGTCTCTCAGATAGGGTTTGAGCGACAACCAGTTCTTGCTACCAGGAGTAACATTAGAGCTCATGAAAGCACCAATTTCAGTAGTACCATAGAAGTTACGGAGATTGATACCATGTGCTTGATACCATTCACCAGCTTCGCGTTGAAGGGGAGCTCCACCGAAAATGGCAATCTTGAGACGTTGTACGGAGGAAAAGTCCTTCTTTTCTTTGAGGTAAGGGATCATTTGTTCATAAATCAAAGGAGTGGCACAAATACCGGTACAGTTGTTTTGACTAAGACCAGCATCGATTTCAGATATAGAGGCCGGAAGCTTTTCTAAAAAGACAACTTTACCACCAACGGTAGCCATAGAAAATACGGTAAAGAACCCAAATATGTGAAACCTAATTACAAACCAGTTAGGTTAGAATTTTCTGTATGACAAACTATGTACTACTACTTACAATGGTGTACAGGAAAGGAAAGTATCATTTTCATTGATTCTGTTGTCATCATCAAGAACATGGTGGAAAGCGTTGATCATATTGAACAAGTAACGGTTGCTAAGGTATATAGGCTTGGGAAATGCAGTGGAGCCAGAACTATGGATGATCAATGCACTCTTGGTAATATCTTCATCAGAGAACTCTTTGTTAAGAAGGTGTGCGTGATCTGGATTAAGTGGTTCTTGCACAAGAGTTGCTATTTCAAGAGAATCGCCGAGAATGACTTGAACACCAGAAACATGAGCAGCAGATGATTTAGCAAGAGTTTCATATTTTTCGCTAGTGATCAAAACCTTAGAATGCGTTTTCTCTAATAAATTGATCACGGCAGCTTCAGAGTTACGGGGGGAGATGGCTAGCAAAGTAATACGCAATTTCATCACAGCCAACATGAGAATCAAGTAGTCTACACCATGATCACCGATATAGGAGACTACATCAGTGCCTTTGACCTTGTCAGCCCATTTGCACGCCAAATTTGTAGCGATACGGTCGACTTGCGAATAGGTCAAAGTATTGAATCCACCGTCAGCATAATAACGAACAAAAGGTTTATCACCATGAATGATAGTCTGGCAATCCATGTAATTGGTGAAAGCCTTGTAGTGTTGGGCTACGGATTGGCCATTAGTAAAGCTAACATCACTTGGAATATTTGAATTTGACATTGATTAATTGAAAAGAAAGAAGTTGAAAGAGTAATTGATTAGAAAAAGTCATTACGAAAACTTGTAGCTGTATATATACTTTTTTTATATTAGCTCTCAGTCCATCTAGATCGTAGAGTTTCAATAATTTCTCCTAATTTGGATAATAAATCAGGATATCCGGATAAAAATTCTAGGTAAAATAAGTAATGGTATATCAAACTTAAGGCCGATATGAATAATCTCCAAGATTTAACCCATGTTGGCAAGATGTTGAATAGCTTTTGTTTCATGAAGAAATTATTAATGATCTCTTACTTTGTCTTGCGATCGATGTTGTACAATTGAGGGTTTGTACATAGGATCGCGGTTAAATAATTTATTTACCATAATTCAACTCTGAGATGAGTTTCCAAGCATGGTTGCGTAACGTGTTACATACCATTGATATGGATCGTATTTACATTGACATCGTACATATTGTACAGGTATTTGCAACTGATGCATGTACTAAGTACAACTTATTGAAGTAACAAAGAACTTTTGCATGGCGTACATTTTACTTTACTTATGTAATGAAGACATATACTTGGCCAAGCTTTCATTCAAAATAAACACCGATTACGATCGCGGAAGAACGCTCATTTCATTTCCAGTTTTACATCATTACTGCCCTTTCCAGCTAGAATGTATCACGAGCACTGCGGTAGTTTTAATATCGTGTGTAGTCGCTCCTCCGATCATACCCCATTTTCTATATTATTTAATTTTGGCAGAATTATTCTACCGTCTGCTCAAACAAATACTTGCAGCCAATCAAAACCATCGATTTGTTTGATAATGTTGCAGAGCGATATATCAAATGCGCACCATTTAGAGGGATAGATCTACAGCAATCTGAGACCTTAATTCAATGAAAGCTTTTCATTGGTGGTTAATAAATTATTCCGCTTTACAAACTTGAAGTCATAGGATATTGCATCAGAACTTGGTCTGTATGACCCTTATTAGAGCCAATCTACACGCCCTTAATTCCTCCACGTATTCCTAGTATTATTAATACCGTATGATACAAACACATCCGTTCACGGATTTTGTCTTTTACGAATTAAATTTGAAACAAATATCACAATCCCAAATAAAAATCCATCTGAGACAATAGTTTGATGAATGCTTACAATTCATGGTAATTTTATTGACCCGTTGTGCTTGAAGTCTGCATCGTACGAGAACACAAGTCTGCACGAGTCCTTTCAATCAAGTAAATATAGATGCAGTCCATGGCTAATATTTCTTTCAGCATTTCGGAAGGATATGTTACATCGTACGTACCTATTTGGGGCAACAATTTACAAAAGTTGTATGCAGAGGGCAATCGTGTTAGGGAGCTTACTCCGGTATTTATTTTAATTACTACAAACACGTCTTTACAAAGATGAAGGCGTTTCTCTTATCGTTTATTCATGGCGAACATACGAACATAAGTGCTCAAGGAGTTTTCTTGTGCTCATGTTGCGCATTTAGCACATATTTACGTATTAATCAAAATGAAGAAATTTAGCCTCTTTTTTCAATCTGTTATCATCTTTTAATATCAAAAAGCAGGAGTTTTCCACAATGAAAAAAGAAGCATTTTCTTTCTTCTTAGGACGAAGGATGCAGGAATTTGGCTAGTTTATTTCATAAATGCTAAACATTTTCATCTTGTCTACCTTTGCTAGCCGCGGAGCGTATCAGTAAGCGATGACAATTTTTAAACATTCTGCCGAACTGACAAATCAACGTTTTATCACTTATTTGATAAGCAAGTCTTTACGCGTCACTTTTACGCGCACACATTTACGTATTTGAAAAATTGTATTTACGTATGCAAATAGCTTTTCTGAATTTGAACCTTGCTCCTAATTGTATGCGTATTTTATCTGCTGTATGTGCTTTTGAAATCATGAACATTTGTATCAAAAGTATTCACTCGGCTTAAATATAAAACATTGGTTAATTTACATAATCTCTTCATTAAGAATTCAAATTCAAATAGTTATATAACTACATGTACATATAACTTTGAAAAGTGTATAATATTGAAACATCTCTACAGCATATGTACTGGCTTTTAAAAGCCAGAAAGAATCTAATCATGCACTGGAGTCAATCGATGTACATGATCTGTACGTAAAAAAAACTATTATTGTTTGTATCAGAAGGCCTAATTGACATATGAACACTTTTCCGAGGGCAGGAATCTATTCCTGCTTATTTAAATCCTTTCTAAAGCAATGCTTACTTTCACTTTGGGAGTCATGACGCGGCATCAGTATTTTACAATAGATATAGTGGCTCAGCCTTTGTGGTATCAACATAATCCTATACCGGCATTGTTGCTGAGTGCTGATGTGGTCAAGTACGAACAACGTGGTTTAGTATTCACCCCTCCCGCCGATAAACAAGAACTTGAGCAGCCCGAACTCCAACAACAGCAAGCTAAACCATAAGAACAAGAAAGTAACGATTGGATCACGCAAGTGATCGAAGATTTGAAAAAAGTCGCCAAACAATTAGAGGAGCGTTTCCTACAAAGACATAGGTTTCTTGTTCACTCTTGTTTATACATAAATGGAAACGAAACCTTGATTGATCAAATGGGACCGTCGCGGACAAGTTAACTACACCATTGTCTGTACCGGAGAAGGTGGATTTGCTGTCTTTTTCGATGCGGCATTCCTCAGCTTTGAATAAGCCGTGTTTTTCAGAGGTGAATTCCGCTTTCTTTTTTTCGACTGCAACTGCTGGTTCCTTGGAAGATATCTGTTTGTGAAATCTGATCGCCATTTGCCTGAAGTATATGTTTTGCTTGGCTACAGAAATTTTCTGTCGGTGATACATATTGAATTTAAGTACGTATTCTCAATAAAGTATGTCCTTGTATAATAATTCAAGAATAATTGCGTACGTACCGATGAATGAGAACTAATACATATATCAAGAGAAACCTTCTTCGAACATGTATCACTTTTATAATAGGTACATATACGGCCGTAGAAATGAGGTGAACCAAGAAAAGTCTTGATTGATGTACAACATTGGACATATCTATAATACGTACACTTGATTTTGTAAGGAAACCATCCAAGGTGAATGTAAAAGTTCATGATAAGAAAAGAGAAGCAGAAGCAAACACATTTGTGGTCAATATTTATAGAAGTACTCGCTAGTTTATCATGAAAGAGCCCAGAAAGTGATAAATTATAAACACTCACCATTATGTATTAGCTTATTTCAATCAGAGAAACGCATACGAAGTGAAAAATTTCAGGATTCCCTTGGTTTTAATTATGAATAAGGTCTTGCAGTAAGAGATTTTTTCAATGATCATCTGCTTACGCGCCCTGGTTTGCAAGTCATTCCTTCAACACAACTCCACCACTTATCCTGACAACCCATCAAGAGGCTCGAGTTGCTGGAAATAAACCTTTCAGGCTTTGAATTCCAGGAATTGATTTATGCGAAAAAAAAAAACATCCTAGCAAGTCCATGAATCTGCGTGGGACATTTACACCGCTAGCCATAAACATGTGGCGAAAAGAAGTTTGCTATTTTAATAATTGCAATTTTTATTTTCGATCCCTTCGATAGCTATGCATATCCACACTTTAAAAGTCATTTGGCTGCATCGGCTTTCAACAAGGGAGTCTTCACCCATATAAAAGTTTCTTTTGTCTTGAGATAATTGCTTGATGAACTGAAGATCCCTACATACATCGACTGCTCCAGCTTTTGGTCTGCTTATGAGGATAAAATTTTTCTGCGGTAATAAGATATACGTATTTGTATACATATCACCTAGTAATTTAGGTATCCCGTAGCTACCTCCTCCTATTTTGCTACCGTTTTCCTAATTTTTATGTACGCAACTTCGATCATGTATTGGTCTTTCAGAGTGTGTAACTATGTGTTGCATATCACAAACAAATGATCCTTGAATGCGAGATTATTCGACTGTACCAGTGAGTGATTTACGTTAGTCAAACGAGTAACTTCAAGCAACTTGAGCAACCTCGCGGGAATTCGGACTGATCACTCTCTAACCGAGGATACGACAATAAGTAGCTATAGTTCATGTTGTGATAATAATTGTGTGAGTGTGGAATGGATTTCCAACAAGCGGGAAAAGGTACCAGCTTAAGAGCAGTATTGTTATTTACTAAATATGGCGAGATATTATCTATTTTTGGTACTGACATAGATCAAGGTGATGTCTTCCTAATTCAAAGTAAATTAGCAATAGGCGGAAACTGAATATTTGCAGCAGAGTAAATTATGGTGCTACCATGACAGCTTCCGAATCATAAATGCATGTCATGATGCATCCGGTCAAAATAAAGCCCTTGATCTGCAGCATGATCAATTATGTAAAGCAGTTAAAAAAAAAAAAGAAAGAGAAAATTATGTACCGAAGCAAACCGAATTTAAGGTTCACTTGAAAGTGTGTGTGTGTGTGTGCGTGCGGATGGAGAGACTCCACCAGTCTTTTATAAAAATATATTATATATATCCCCATTGATGAAGGATACGTTTGATCTTTATTCAATCGTTTTACTTGAATCATTCAAGAATTTACAGATAGTTTATAAACTACTGGGTTTTGAGAGAATCTTCGACAAAAAATACTTCCAATAGTAAAAGAACTACTAAATACATATTATGTATCAATATTTTTTTTAAAAAAATGTTGTAAGATCCAGGGTATGTACTTGAATTCGATCAAGAATATTTCATAACGATATGTGGTTTGGAAAGTAAAACAAATTCTTGGAAATCCAGTCTTGGACTCTTTTCTCTCTTTGATTTTTCCTCGCTAATACATACTGCATTCATAGTATTCGACGCTTATCGTGTCAAATACTTTTCTATTGCACTTTCCATACCCTTATTTGCAAACTTTTGACCATTTACTCTGCTGACTGTTTCAAAATAGCTCTACATCTGTTGCGAACCTTGAAATGTGTATAGCAAGAGGAGAGGTTTACTGCTGGTAGAGCATAGAATTTATTAGACATACTGATTAAAATCAGTAATAACTCTGTTGATATATAGTATTTTCCATTTTTCTTAGGGATCTTTATCCACAGGTAGGTTGTATCCACTCCCCCTCAATCAACACCGTTTTGAATAAGCAAAGAATGCAGGAAGAAAGAGACTCTATAAGGTTGTGAAGATAAAGTAAACCGAGAAAAGTGTCAAGTAGTGTACACCACTGGATATACGCAGAATACACTTGATGTAAGGAACATATCTTATATATATGTGAATGTTCATGATAAGAAGAAAAGAAGAAAAAAGAGATGCGTTGTGATCAATATTTATAAAAATTAAGGCTAGATAATCCGGAAAGAAGCTAGAAAGCAATTCATTATTGACTAATGAATCGTTGCTGTTTTCCAAGCTGAGTCAGTTATGTAATGGATATCACCTTAAGAGAGACCGTACTACCGGTATAATTGGGCCATGACACATACATACAGCACCCCTCTATCATTTTTTTGTCTTGTTTTCCTTTTCCTTTAGGAAGGGTATTCTTTTTCATCATAACTGGCTCAGACAACTTTGCACACATCTTTGCAGACAGTTCACTTCCACATAATTAGAAAAAAAAAAACTTATGGTAATTCTTTGAAGAAGAAATCTCGTTTATTCCCAAATCGGTCATTTGATCGATATTTTTAACTGGTGAAAAAGCCGTTACTATGGTTGAACAGCCAATATTTTTTTTTTTTCCCTTTCTACCTTATTTTTTTTTTTCTGTTTCAACAGCCCTACTGTTTTACCCTTACACTTTCACTTTACAAGTAGACTACGACAAGCAACAAGATCGACGTTAAAAAAAGAAACCCGCACTCAACCGACTTTTTATAAAAAAAAAAGATGAGACTATTCCATGTGTCTTGTTTCATTGTAATTCTATTTCTTACTTCATCTGCCATTGTGGATGCTTTCAAATTACATCCACTTCCTACTCTCACAGCGAAGCTGATACGGCGTGATGACGGTGACGACAGACACGATGAAAAGCCCAAGCGTGAGGATATGAGTAATAAAAAGAAAGATGATGATGATAGTAAAAAAACGAAAATGGGTGGTGGAAGTAGTACTCGTGTCACCACAGAAATTGATACAATTTACACTACCATTATTGTGGCCACTTCATCACCTGTGCCCTATGTTTATAACATCTCAAATACAGGAAATCCTGCCCAACAACAAGGATCACAACCAGCGAAACCCAGCAATTCACCCAACGTAGGGAACCCAAATCAGACCTTACAAGAAGCAGAAAAGACAGATAGACAGGCTATTTCTAGAATGACCTTGACATTATCTCTTGTGGGTGGATTGGGTGTGATTGCAGTAGTAGCCACCCTTGTTATTTTCACACGACTTCGAGCTAGAACAAGAAAACAACGAGAAATTGAAGAAGGTGGATCAACTTATGAACTGAGTGGAGACGTAGATGATACTTCAAATACAAATCATAGCGGCAGTAGCGATAGTCATAGTCATAGTAATAGCAGTAATCATGACAGCAACAACAACAACAACAGATTAATATCATCCAATTCATCAGTACATTCTACAAGTGATCATCACCTTCAAACAACAACGACAAATGAAACTTCTTCCATGATAGAACCTTCAGCACCTCCTGCGTTATCTTTGATTGACTCAAACGATGATAGCAGCAGCAGTAGAAGATATTCAATTATCAATAAACAACAAAGTAGACGAAATAATGTCATTTCAATGATATCTCAAACAACTGCCACTCCCTCACCTTCTGCACCCACCGCAAAAGAATTAGATGCCATGGTGGATGATAATGAAGGTGATACTTCTTCAAGCCATCATCACCATCATCATCATCACTTGGCTTCAACTTCAACAAATACAGCAACTACTACAGCGAGTCACTGCAGTCGTTGCTCACCAGCCATGTTAATTCAGCCAGAACTTCCACCACCGGCCTATACACCGAGTGCCCCACCTCATTACGCATTACCTGCAGAGCCAATTGTCATTGAACCCTCTTCGCCTTTACTACTTTCAAGGAGACACTCCTTGGGAGGATAAGTGTATTATTTTTTCCTTACCTAGCTATACCCCCCAAATTGTATATTTTTTTTTTTTTTACCTTGTATTTCCCTATATTATTATTAAATAAAAACTATCCAGTGTACTCTCCTAATAATCCTCAAAAAGTTGTTATAGTTTTTCCCTTACTTTTTCCTCCTCCTCCTTTTTTCCCTCTGTGTATATAAAAGACATGTTGAAATCAAAGTGTCGTCAGATCACCTCTTTTTTTTCCCTTAAGCTACTATTACAACTCCAATAACAATGAAAACCATTGCCCTTTTGTTCCTGGTCAGCCTCGGTATTTCAATGTGTGATGCAGCAAGCGCCTACACAAATCGACATGTGTTGCCTTTACTTTTAAAAAGAGAAGAAAACTGTGATATTTCGTGCTCGGGAGAGAACGCCAACTGTGAGGAAAGATGTAAAAGATCTCATATTGCTTCCATTGTGGGTGAACTTCGTTATGTCTGTCAAGAAGGTGTTTGTTATTGTGGATTTGAAAAGAAAGATGATCATTGTTAATTTTAATGAGATGATAATAAAAAGTGACTTCTCTTGAAATGATTGATTGACTGATTTTTTTCTTTATTTTTTTTTCTTTCTTTGTATACCTTTATATCTTTTACAACTTTATGAGTATTCAATGAGTAGAGATTCATTATTACCTCGATCTTTATTTTCCGCTTCTACTTTAAAGTTGGAACCTACAGAAGACTCGTTACCGAGTATGTTTACTGTATCAACGGTGTGTTTTATTTTGTCTGACGTTTTTTTTTTTTAGTGTGTGATACATAGGCTTGACTGCGCAGAATAAACGAACAAGAGACTCTCTTCCTTTACGTACGCGAACAAAAAAGAAAATAAGAATATCTGAAAGCGAACAAGAAGATGAAGAGGACGAAGACGAGTCAATAGGAAGCAACGCAAATACCCATGACCCCACTGCGGATAGAACGAGTGATCATAGCATCAGCAGTAGTGGAGGCAATAATAGCTTCGTCAACGTCGGTAGTCATAGCGAAAGTAGTAGCAACAGTACTAGTAGCAGCAGCAGCAGCAGCAGCAGCAGCGAAGAAGAAGAGGATGATGATCTGCCAACAACAGCATCAACCACAGCACAGACAGCAGGAGAAATACACCATAACATTACCAAACTCATGATCAAGGTAAGTTCTGCGCACAGTCTCCTTTATATATCACTCACTCACATTTCATGTAGTTGGAAAGACAACAAGCAAGACAAAACAAGTACCTTGAAAAAGTAAAGTTATTAAATAAGGCAGTCAAGAAAACAAATCGGATGATTGTCAATCAAGCCAATTTACTTGTCAAATCAAGTCAACCTGCAAGTCCTGTGGAACAACCCCAGCTCGCGAAAAGGGCCGTCCCCTTTGAGCAGCAGCAGCGTTCAAGTAAACAACGCAGAAACTCTGAAGAAGACAGCCCTACTTCCAAATCATCGTCGTCGTCGTCGACAAATCAGGCTAAAACCACACCTACAAAAAGCACTCCTTCAAAACCTGCTCGTCCCTTGTTTGTACGTGCTTTATTGTAGTAGCATAGCAAAGCGTAACTAAAAATGCTAACTGCTTGTCTTTTTTTCTTTGTAGCCCTTCCACCGAGTCAATCGAACACCCAGAAGAACTGTGGAGATTGATTTCGAGAAACGAGACAAGATTGATGTGTACACTGTACGTAGGAAGCAACAAGAAAACATGTCTTTGAAGAAACCACGATCATTGCTCTATAATATCTGCGATACAACAATGGACCGTGGATTGAGTGATGTAATGATTACAACTTCTCTTGATGGTGAATTACATTTCTGGAACGCAAAGGAAAGACGTAAAATCAAGACGATTGGACAGGACCATTTATATGACAGTTGGATTGATGATATTTGTTGGGCCACTCCCTCCACACTCGCCTTTTGTCCTGCACAGAAATTAAATGAACCTGTCAAATTAGTTCATATCGGTAACGTAACAAAGAACAATGTGGAAGGTCGAGTACAAACCTTGACTGCGGAGCCCCACGAGAACGGTATTTCGGTGATTGCCTCATTGGATACAGGAAGTTATGCGTCGAGAAACTCGGAGACATGTAGCTTCGTCACTGGTGGGTATGATAAGAGTGTGGTAAGTTTTGTAGGGTTAGCATGTGTGTATAATGATCCATTTGTTAACAGTTTTTTTTTTTAAAAAAGTACCTTTGGAGTTTGAAGCGTGAATCCCCCGTAGACAATTTCACTCCTAACGGTGTGCATCGTCTCAACATCAAACACACGGCTGCAGTCTATTCTCTTTGTTATGACAAATTCAAAAATGTATTACTCTCTGGTGGATCCGACGAACGATTGGTGATTTATGATATCCAATCCAACATTTCGATTCGAGAATTAAGATTGCCTCAACGTGTCAGTCAAATTATTCAAAGTAAAGCCAACCCCAACATTATGCTTCTTACGTAAGTTACAAGTTTAATTTCCTCAATAACGAAAAAATTAACAATTCTTTTTTATTATTAGAACTACCAATCGAGCAGATCAATTCTGTATTTACGATCAACGTGTTCCCGGGTATGAAGGTATTAAACTTCGATTTGGTCAAATGGAGGAAGAAACGTTATCCAGATTTATTCGCCCTGATATGCATGAGAACGGATACATGGTTTGTTGTGGCGCACAAGGATCTTCAAGATTGAACTTTTGGGATCTCCGATACCAAGGCGTTTCCCGTAGTACTTCATTTGGTTTGGATACACAAGCAGTGACTCGCACTTTAAGATCCATGTTTTTACCCAACCAAGATGCCATTGTCTCATTATCTTCCTCTCGTTACATTACCTGGTTAGATTACACTGTAAAAAAAGATGAAATCGTAAAAAGCTTGACATAATCACGTTTTTTTTTTTATTTGGGTGGGGAAAGGGGAATTTTTTAATTATAGTTTTTTTTACTCTTCTTCTAATAAAACCACTTCTTGTACACGATGAATACGACGTTCCTTTTCTTGTTCAAGTTGTCCATAAAGTAAGTAAAGAGCACGTTCATTGGAATCAGGTGTACCTTGAATAGTAAACATTCTTTCACCCGATTCATCATGAGGGACTTTAGCAATGGATATATGAGACCCAGATAATCGACGGATTTCAGAGATCTTTGATCCGCCTTTACCAATAATACAGCCAACCATGTCACTAGGAATAGAAATATGTTGAACGCGTACATCAGGATTGTTAAAAGATGTACGACGTTGTTGATAATCCACATTATTACTGCTACTGAAATCAGATCCATTGCCTGTACGTGTGATAGATGTACGTCTATTCGTGTTATTATGATGTTGTTGTTGTTCTATGCCAGTAGTGCCTGTGACTTTAGATGGGTTATACAAAATTGTTCCATAGGCTCTATCTTTATCCTCAATAAGACATTGTCCAATTTCAGCAACTGCTTGTTGAATAGCACTGACCGTGCCTCGTACCTCAACGACACGCTCAGTACTTTGAGGCAATAAAGCCTTGGAGGCTGTCATTCGTACACCAGACAAGTCTTGAATATGCTTTATCTTGGCTCCTTGTCGGCCAATCACTGTACCCATTAAATTATGTGAAATCAATAAACGTAAAGTAACAACGGGGTTGATGGCATTATTATTATTTGTAGAAGTAGTAGTGGGGGTGGTGGTGGTGGTCGTAGTAGTAGTACTTGTTGCGGCTGTGGGTGGTGTTGCAGTAGTGTTGTTATTGAGAGGAGTTGTTGCAGCAGATATAGGATTTTCCAATATCGTACGAGCAATTAAAGAATAAGCCTACATACAGACAGTTCAACATCTCGGAAACTCATCATCATCATCCTTCTTTTGTTACCTTGGCTACACCTTCCAATGTACCACTCACAGTCAAAACACGGTCATGGATACCTTGAACTACCTTGGAAACACCCGCTTTGACACCAGTAGACTCTCTCAACTCGGCCACATTCTTACCACCCTTACCAATTATGACACCTGCTTCCTTGGTAGAAACCAAAGCGCGAAGTGTAAGTTGATCTTCCTCTTGCACATGATTCACATCTTGTAAAACTTCTCCTTGAAGCCCATGGCTCTCATCTTGATATTCTGAATTCGACATGTGAAATGAATGAGGGAAAGTTTACTAAAAAAAGAAAAAAAAAAACCGCAAAAAAAAAAACTATTTTTAATAATAATAATAATGGCCTGGGTTTTTTTGGTGTGTGTGTTCGATGTGTATATTATTATGTGTGTGTGTGTGTGCAAGTTTGATGTGCGTGCAACAATAATATTTAACATTAAACTTCAGACATCGTTGGTGCGCGCGTGTGTGTCACCCGGGGAACTTTGAATAATGATGAGGGGACAATTTATTAAAAAACACAAGTTCTACAATAAACTAAAGAGGTTCCTCCTTCTCCTTCCTTCATTTTTGCAGCAGAATCCAATTGTTTATGACAATGAGTACACGTTAAACATTTCTTATGCCAACGAGTGGCTAAAGGACCCGGGGTATCTTCCATGACCGAAATACTTGATCTGCACCGAGGACATGTTTTAGATCCACCTAATTTAGGTCTACTTGTTGTTGTTTGCAGGGATAATTCATGACAATGCTGACAAAAAGGTCTCTTGCCTACTTCAAAAACAGGCTGTCCAATACCAATTTTACAGCCATTACCATAACACTTGAAGCAATCGAAATGGTACATTTTATCGTTGAATTGGAAAGCGTCTTGTCCTATGGCTTTTTTACATCCAAAACATGCAGCAGCAGTGGATGAATGATTACTACTGCAGTTAGGGTGATAGAAGGAGTGACCGTCGGTGGCACATTCTCCATTCTTTTGGAAAGGCAAGTGGCACTTGCTGCACAAAAAACACGATTTGTGAAACCATGCATAAAGGCCTTCCCCGATAGGCACCTTGGTCTTCTTTTGACTGGCGTCACCGAGTGGTTCATGGCAATAATGGCAAGGACGTTGAGAGAGGGAACGGTTGGTAGAATGACTTGGGTTTGGTATACTGTCTTGTTTGTTATTGGTTGAATGTAATGATGACGATGCTGGTGCTGGTGATGTAGGTGTAGTAGGTGTGGTGAATGGATGATTTCGTGTGGTTGATGCAGGTGAAGGAATTCTTCCGTGAGTGGCACTCTTTGATTCTTGGGGCGAAGGTGTACGTGGAGGAGTGACAATGGCTGGACGAAACAAGTCTTGATCTACGCGGGGTCTACGACTGCTTCGGGATTGAATGGGATATATTGGGTCTGCTACTACAGACTTGCGGTTAATGTTACTGTGTGCTTTTTTGTGCGCTTGGTTCATAAAACAAGGTTCACAACATGGACGGTTTTTCAAATCAATCAGAGGGTTTGCTTCAAGGGGAATTTTACAATTAAAACATGTAAAACATTCTGCATGCCAGACACTGGTAGAATATTCAATAAAAACGTCTCGTTCTGATACTAACTTTAAGCATGTTGGACTAGATTTAAAAAATTAAAGAAAATACTTAGAAAACAAGAAGAATGGAGAATAATTTACAAGTATTATACCATTTGCCCTTATTAAATAATTGTAGATGACATTCTTTACAGAAAGTAGTTCCGTTTTGTACAAATGCATTGGAGGTGATGTTCTGGCTACAGTGTGCACATGTTTTTCTGGAGCTTGGCTTGTTGTAAAATGAAGATTGGGTGACAGAAACTAATTTTGTGTTGGATTTATTGTTGGCAATAATCTCTTCTGGCGCAAGAATGGTGCCTGCATATCTACAATAGACAAGAGAAAAAGTATGAGATAGATGCATAGATACATAGTAACAAATTACTCACCGTGATTGCCATCTGTCGGTAATTGATCCACTACCGCCACCTTCTGCAGTTGCAACAGAAGTTATACTGCTTATAGTTGATGCTAACGGAACAATCATTGTTAATTTTTGACACTACTATTTTCTGGCAATTGCTTATTCTCTTCTTACCAACAGAACGACCACCACATCGACTGCACTTGCCCATGGTAATTTCTCCACAACGATGACAAAAACCCATAATAAATAATTTAAATAAAGAAAGAAAAAATTAAAGAAAGAAAGACCTGAAAAAAAAAACTTAATTTGGAGACATATATACACGCTCAGGGCCCGTCAAAACATTCCCAAAATGGGTTAAATGCAGTTTTGGGTAAAGTGTACACAAAAGGTGTAATTTGGAAATTTGTATACACGCTCTTCTACTGCGTAAAATGACGTCTCTTGACAGTTACGTCTTCTAATGCAGTGTGTCAAATACATACATACATTTGCTGTCAGAGTCATAACTAAGCACCCACAAAAAAATATTTCCCGCTAATTCCATTACGCTATGATTAGCGGAGCTATTACTACTCTAAATGGATCAACTTGGAAAATGATCTTCGTTATGACAGTAAAACAAGCGCTATAGTCTACGTAAGCCATTTTATTATCTCCAGTTGATTGTAGTCTCGTTGTTTTATAACAAGTAAAAACTTGTATTAAAAAGTGATTACATTACCAATTTCATTGTACGGACGCATAACAAAAGTCTGATATTCCTTGTATCGTTAAATTCTTAAAGCGTATTCGCTGCTGTGAAAGCGAGCAAAGATACCCAAATGAAAAACACACACACACTATCTATCCCATTCTATCCAAACAACTTTCCAGTTACAAAGCGCTACAATCACCACCTAATACCATGCCAACGACGCCTATTTCGACTATCTAATTTGTATTTTATTCTTCTTATATGGTACAGACTCTCTTTTTAAGCATTTTTGATGGGATGAACACCAGTTTCAACGTATTGTTCATCTTCTTCTAAAGGTTCCTCGGGCTCTTCCTCAATCATGGTATTCAAAAAGAATTCAGCAATCTTTTCGTGGTTTCTTTGTTGTGCTTCATAAATAGGTGTACGGTTGACATTGTTCTTGATCTAAATACGATATGAATACCAGCTTTCCTTTTTCATAGTATCTCCATCTTACCTTGCAGTCACCACCGTTGTTGACCAACACTTCAACGACTTCCAAGTTGCCGTTTAAAGCAGCCCAGTGAAGAGGAGTGTTACCTTCTTCGTTCTTGGTATTCACTAACTCGACCTTGTTGTCCAAAGTAGCGAGTTGTTCAACAATGTATTTAACAATTTCTAAACAGCCTCTATTAGCTTTTCTATCTTTTTATTCAAGGTGTATTCTCTCATTACCCAAGTGGTTGTTGGCACTGGCCATGTGAAGAGCTGTTTTTCCAGTGTCATCCTTCTCAACATACATTTCAGGAGAAACCTTGGTCTCCTTTAAATCGTCGAGTTCACCAGCACGGGCAAAGTAGATTAAATCGTCAAGTAATTCAGCGTGATCAGCCATGGTTCAAGGTGAAAGAGAAAAGTTGCGTAGTGAAATTTTGACCAAACGAAAAAAAAAAAACTTAAAAAAGAGGCTTTGCCCCGCGCGTGTGCGCTTATTTTCTATTTCCCGCTAAAGAGAGCTATTCCAACCTGAGCAGTGGGACATGTCTAATCAAGAGATGGGACTCTCCTTGTGGTCGTCTGTGACAAGGCAAGAGGCAAAGCAAAGGAATCTCTTCTGGAGAGATTGATCAGATCAAGGATCGAATGCAGATGTGGTTCAGTGCAAACCAAGCAACTTCATTCAGTGCAATGAATATAAAAAAACGAATCTAGGGTTCTGTTTTTCCAGTGTCATCCTTCTCAACATACATTTCAGGAGAAACCTTGGTCTCCTTTAAATCGTCGAGTTCACCAGCACGGGCAAAGTAGATTAAATCGTCAAGTAATTCAGCGTGATCAGCCATGGTTCAAGGTGAAAGAGAAAAGTTGCGTAGTGAAATTTTGACCAAACGAAAAAAAAAAAAAAATTAAAAAAAGAGGCTTTGCCCCGCGCGTGTGCGCTTATTTTCTATTTCCCGCTAAAGAGAGCTATTCCAACCTGAGCAGTGGGACATGTCTAATCAAGAGATGGGACTCTCCTTGTGGTCGTCTGTGACAAGGCAAGAGGCAAAGCAAAGGAATCTCTTCTGGAGAGATTGATCAGATCAAGGATCGAATGCAGATGTGGTTCAGTGCAAACCAAGCAACTTCATTCAGTGCAATGAATATAAAAAAAGAATCTTGGGTTCAAGCATTCACAAGGCCAAAAGATATTCGGATACCACAATGACAAAGACCAAAATGAGGTTATTTACTGATACTGGGTGTTCGTTTACCACAGTATACAAGATGGACAATCACAGTTAACTTCCGAGGCTCAATATCCATTCGCAGATAGAGCGTAAATCTCAAAACTTATAATATCACATTCAGCTCAAGATACATATACAACAGAAAATACAATACAAAACAAACAGACAAAAGATTAATTTTTTTTCAAATGAGGAAACCAAGCAATCAATCGTAAACCATAAGGTACAAGGAGGGGTATATGGAGCTGGATATACGATGATTCTTGCTTCCTTCAACTTTTTTAATTCCAAAGAGATTGTGATTTTTTTTTATAAAGGGTTCGTTCTCATCTCACCCTTTTCCCTTTACAACTTTTCGTTAAAAAAAAGCTGCAAAGGAAAAAAATTTATTCTAAAGTTAAAATAAATGCTTCTTGTTGATGATTTACTCTTCGTCATCAGCCTCTTCATCGTTGGCGATGTTGAAGTAACGGAGCTCGAAGGTTTGCTTATCAGTGGCAATGACACGGAGCCAGTCACGGATTTGGTTCTTCTTCAAGAACTTCTTGGTGAGGTACTTGAGGTAACGCTTGGAGAAAGCAATGTTGGCAACAACGGTGATCTTGTTATCAGCAGAACGAGAGATGGTGACGGCTTCACCGAGGTTGTTGGTACGACCATCGACCTTGATACGGTCGTGGAGGTACTTTTCAAAGGCAGCGGCATCGAAGATCTTGTCTTCATCTTCTTCTAAAGGTTCCTCGGGCTCTTCCTCAATCATGGTATTCAAAAAGAATTCAGCAATCTTTTCGTGGTTTCTTTGTTGTGCTTCATAAATAGGTGTACGGTTGACATTGTTCTTGATCTAAATACGATATGAATACCAGCTTTCTCTAAAGTTAAAATAAATGCTTCTTGTTACGTACACACTCTTCGTCATCAGCCTCTTCATCGTTGGCGATGTTGAAGTAACGGAGCTCGAAGGTTTGCTTATCAGTGGCAATGACACGGAGCCAGTCACGGATTTGGTTCTTCTTCAAGAACTTCTTGGTGAGGTACTTGAGGTAACGCTTGGAGAAAGCAATGTTGGCAACAACGGTGATCTTGTTATCAGCAGAACGAGAGATGGTGACGGCTTCACCGAGGTTGTTGGTACGACCATCGACCTTGATACGGTCGTGGAGGTACTTTTCAAAGGCAGCGGCATCGAAGATCTTGTCGTTAGCGGGACCGGAACAGTCAATGACGAACTTGGACTTCTTGACAGCGGTGGTGGAGGTCTTGACGGGAGCCATTTTGAAAATAAAGATTAAGGAGAAGGAACAAGAAGAGAAAAAAAAAACTGAAAAGGTAAAAAGGCGTCT
This sequence comes from Mucor irregularis B50, assembly GCA_000587855.1. Classification (NCBI taxonomy): domain Eukaryota; kingdom Fungi; phylum Mucoromycota; class Mucoromycetes; order Mucorales; family Mucoraceae; genus Mucor; species Mucor irregularis. Next base: position 302,525 of record AZYI01000006.1, on the reverse strand, counting down.
GCTCATTTAAAGGGTTTCCCATCTAAAAAAATTTTTCGCCATTCCAAACTGTGACGGTGATGTGGCTTGTTGACTGTATTGAAAGACCGCATCTTTTAGCTTGAACCCACACATGGAGAGTTTACAGCGGACAGACCACAGAGGCTGTGGATGACTTTGGCACCTAGAATAAGATACAATAGAGCAAACTACCTTGGATAAAATACGGATTTAACTCATTGATAAAATTCTTTTTGTGGCACCCAGAGAAATTATTACTGGTACAGATCATCGTAACGAAATTGAGTTTTTCAGTTCCAAATATGTCCATTTCAAGAATTAGGTTCCTCAACTATAAAGTTTTTATGTAAAGCAATATGTCTATCACTTGGCGAAAAAGCCGCATTCACTTCTTCATCATGCGGATCAGCAGCAGTAAAAAGCTTGTGAACCTGATGATCAAAATAAAATGAGGCATATTCGTAAATGGTAGGTTCACGTATGTATGTGTATACGAGCGATTTCGTCAGTGCTAAATTAGTTTTCTGTGTTTTGACTCTATATATGTACCTTACTGTTTATAGCAATGGTGAAAGTTCCAACGCCAAGTGGTACCATTAGTCATTTTTAGTTATATATATGTGCATTTAATTTAAATGAGAAGGCTGTGAGTGCAACCCTTCAGCGCGCCAAGAGGGGGACTTGGCAAATGACGCGATCGAAAAACGCTCAAATAAACGTAACCCAAGCAGTATTTGCGTTAGAGTGTCATGATTATATGTAGAGTCGTTGGTCGGTCAACATTGCAACTCCATAAGGAACATCGAGGGAGCGAACCACTAAACAAAGAAGTATCAGCAGCTCCAAAAGCTGACTTCGAAAGCCACCCAAGCCTCCGGGGCGTACCTTTTTTTTTGGTAAGTGAATGAAGGCTCTCCTCCTCTGAATTTGTTTCAAAATGGTGGAAGTCTCGGATGATCATGATGCATCGCAAAGGTTAGAAATTCCAATATAATAAAAAGAAATTTCTTTTGTAAAGAAGCTGTACCTGGATTTTAGTTTTATTTGGAGTACTATTGTGGTACAATGTGTTTCGAGTTTAATAAATAAATAAATAAAGGTGGGGGATACGTGCGCATACATGAGTGTGTAATAAGCGTTTTTTTTTTTTTTGTGTGTGTTCATGATCCAAAAACCTTATTTCAATTCCCTTTGAAATAGAGTAATCATTTTAAATATAAAAGAGTATGTATATCCAAATGACAACCATAAGCCATATTAATCGGATGATTTATTTCCAATCATAATTAGGATATTGATACATGAGCTTAATTCATCATTGGTAACTTGTTTAAAATTAAACTTTTCTGTAACAACCCATGATAAATAGTTAGTTTACCTGTGATTTATATATTAAAATGTGTACATACACTTACTACGTACGTATACGTTGTTGAAAAAAGTCACTATTTTGACACAAGAAATGTAACATTACCATTAAAAATACAATCCCCTTTTCACTTTTTGTCGAATCCTATTTTCCACCCCTTTTTTTTTTCTCCGTTTTCATTTCTTTCTTCTTTTCTCTCTCTCTTTTACTTTTTTTTTTTTCTCTCTTCTTTCCCCTTTACGCATATTCATTTCATCATTTAGAGTACATACATATATACCAGACTGCATAATACATGAAATTAGCATTATTCCTCTACGGCGCCACTTTCTGCTTGACTGTATTTATTTGGCAGTTTTTGAGCAGAAAGGATAACCTTGTCAATGATTGCAGCACAAGTCGGTTTGCGTATCAAAGAGCGCCTTTTACACCATGGTCAGTCCAGGGCCTGACTCCTTACCCGGAAATCTGCAGAGAACAGCCACAGCCTATAAAAAGAAAGCAACATGGTTACTTTCTTCATATTACAGACATGCATGTAAGGACGGGGTTTTATTATAATGCAAAATCAAGATCCACATTGTACTAATATCACTAATAGGTAGATGAAGAGTACGTGGAAGGCGCTACTGTCAAATCCGCATGTCACGACTTACCCAGCATTTACAACATCAACAAGAAAAAGAAGAACAGACCGGATGTTCTTGCAGGACGATACGGTACACCGGGAGAACGATGTGATGCCCCCATTCGATTAGCTCAAGAAACATTAGACTGGATATCCAAAGAATGGTTGGATAAATTAGATTTTGTTATATGGACTGGTGATAACTCAAAGTAAGCAAGTTTTTCATTGTTCCACTTATTTATTTGTTTATTTACAATTCTTTTTTTCGTTTTGAAACATAGACATGATTGGGATAAAAAGCGCAAACGTAAGAGAAGACATGTGTATGAATTGAACCAAAGAGTTACAGATATGGTGATGGAAACATTCTGGCCTGCATCCATTCCGGTGATTCCCAGCTTTGGCAATAATGATGTGTTTCCTCATAATCAAATTGGCGGTCCTGATGTGGACGGTGAACTGCTTTCGTTTTATGAGCAAATGTGGAGACCGTGGATACCCAAAAATCAACGAAACACTTTCAAACAAGGCGGCTATTACATGACACAAGTCGCCCCTCGATTGAACGTGTTGACTTTAAATACCATGTACTTTTATACCAAAAATCATGCTGTACAAAACTGCCTTCATACCAATAGTCCTGCTTATATCCAACTGCGGTGGTTTGAAGAACAATTAAAAGCTGCGCGTGCTACAGAAGATCGTATTTACGTGATAGGTCATGTACCACCCTCGCCTCGTGATTATAAAGGCACCTGCCTCACGGAATATATGCGCATTGCTTCCAACTACACAGACGTGATTATGGGTCACTTCTTTGCTCATTTAAATATGGATCACTTTCTAATGTTTGACGGTAGAGAATCAAAAGCAAACTCAACAACAGCAACACATGCAAATTATGATACCACCCATCAAAAAGTGATGACCGCCATTGAAGATTATGATAGCGATGAAGATGTTCATGCAACCCGAAACATTAAAGCATATTTGGGTTGGTTACGTGATATGTATCAAGACATTGATCCATTGGATGATAAAAGAGCCCCTCCCAACTCTCAACCCCCATTAGTCGTGGTCCAGGTCTCACCCTCTATTTTACCAGTCTATAATCCTGCTATTCGCATCTATCAATATGAAATCAATCCCGATGATAATATTGATGATGATGACGACGATGAAGACGATGACGACGACGACGATGATGATGAAGATGAGCTCAAGCCACATGGCACGTTATTAAACTATGCGCAATACTTTACAAATCTTACCAAATGGAATCATATGCCATCAGATAGAAAATTAGAATACGAGTTAGAGTATTCGACAGATACAACTTACGGCATGGAAGATTTAACTGTAGAATCCTACTTTGAATTGGCTAAATCCATGGTGGACTTATCTCCTGAAGGTCAAAAATTATGGGCTACGTATAGTACCCATATGATAGTAAAAACCAAACAATTCAATTAATGATGTTACAAAATCAAATGTACACTCTTTTTTAATGCATATATATATATATACTAATGAAGAAAAAAAAAATAAAGGGTCCTACTAATGTAAAGAATAATTTATTGTATGCTTGTGTATTTATATATATGTGTGTGTATTTATGAATTGTTGATTTAGATGTGAGTCTTGGCCAACTTCTCAGCCAAATCTTCATCTTCAGCGGGATTGACCTTGACCTTAGGTTCCTTGGCTTCAGCTTCCTCTGCTTCCTTAACAAGTTCAGTCTCTGACTCTTCATCGCTATCTTCCTCATCTTCCTCATCACTATCAATATCTTCCATTTCGTCTAATTCATCCAAAGCGTCTTCGTGATCCCAAGTGGCAAGAGCTTCCTTTAAGATTTCGACAACTTCATGATCTTCTTCGAATTTATTACCGTTTAATTCAAGCTTTTCCAATAAGTTCAAATGGCTTTGAATAGCCTTGGCCAAAATTTGCACACCGTCAGCTTGAATTTCATTGTATTGCAATAATAACTCCTTCAATTGCTTATTTTGACCCTTTTCAAGAGCAGTAAAGACAGCAACACCACCCTTCTTTGATAAAAGACAGTCAGAGACATTCAAGACTTCAAGTTGAGGCCAGCTGGGAAGAGCCTTGGCGAGGGCCTTGGAACCCTTCACAGTAAAGGTATTGTCTTGGAGATCGAGATGACGCAAGTTCTTACAATCTTGAAGACCTTGGACAATGGTGCGAATACCGTCGGGACGAATACCGTTTTGAGGCATACGAACGACTTCCAAAGTGCCGTGAGAGGAGAAGGCACGAGCAAGAGCGTCGGAGGAACCATCTTCTAAACGGTTACGACCACAGATAATAGTACGGAGAGAAGAAGCACGACCTTCTTCCTTGGCTTTATCGGCATTGGCTTGAAGAGCTTGTGCAATCATGGCACCACCACCAAGACCAAGACCATTGTTGTTCAAACGTAATGTTTGGAGTGTCTTGGTGTTGGATAAAAAGTCAATCAAGGGTTGAGCACCAGCGGGACCGAAAGCATTATCAGATAAATCTAATTCCAAAAGATCGACTTGTTCAAAAGCATCGCATAAGGCTTTCAAGGCAAGAGGAATCTCTGACAATAAACGACCTGTAAAAATGTCGGATAAAAGTGCTTGCTAAAGGCGTTTGTTTAGCAACATTTTCCTTATTAATTGAAATTAGTTTAAATTACCTTCAATTTAGTCTTGGACTTGAGTGCTTCACCTAAAGCTTGACCAGCTTCGACACCAATAGTGTTACCACTCAACTTGATGACCTGGAGATCATCCATCTTGTCAATGGTGTCAACAAATTCCTTCACATCGGCAGCAGTGTTAAGCTTCAAGCCTTTTCCGACAATAGAAAAAACAGTGTTATCTTCAAGTGTATACTCGTTAATGGGTGCAACCATGATTATAATTTATTTATGAAAACCATAAAAAAAAAAAGTTATTGTAGGCTCCTCATACCATGGGCGATGACTTTTTTCTTCTCAGTTACGCGGACACGGACGCGCGCAGTCGCAGCAAAAGCAGTGCGGATGGATCTTGTCACGTGATTATAAATTAAAACTCCTACGCCACCAGCTTGATTTAACAGGCTGTTGCTTTGGTTGTTCCTTGATCACAAAACCTGGATTGGAAACTCTCCTTTGTTCAATATGTTCAATGATCATCTTCTTTTTATCTTTATAAATTGTTACAGAAGGTTTCTTTTTCAAGACTTTTTGAGAAAAGAAGGCAGAGGATTTTCTAAGTATACTTTTATCCTGCTGGTGCTTCCCAGCATTTTCATTTTTGGTAGCAACAGCAGCAGCAGCATTACGATGTTGCTGCAGGAGAAAAGGGGGCGTCGTAGTGGTAGTAGTGTTAGAATTAGTAGTAGTAGTAGTAGCTGTTGTAGGAGCATCAGCAGCAGAGGTGGAAATAGAAGAAGCACTTCTGCTAGCAGCCTTGATTGCTGCTGCAACTGCTGCTGCCGAGGTGCTTGGGATTTCATGCTCCTTAATGTAATATTGTTTATTGTCTGTGATCATTGTCTCCCGAGTTGAATTGGTAGTAGAAGTAAAAGACACTTCTGTTGTGTTATCATCTTCTTCTTCCTCTTCTTCTGCTAAAATGACTTGCTTTGCTTCTGTAGTAGGTGGATTGTGCTTCTATTGACATTAAATTTAATTAAAAATACGTACGTACGTATTTTATGCATACATACCTTGTCACAAACAATAGAGGAATCAAAGTATTGTAATACATCCTCTGTAAATGAAACAGTAGAATCTCTATTGTTTGCACTTGGAAGTTGAAAATCGAGTGGCGGTAATTGGAAGCGAGTAGTAGTAGTAGTCATTATAAAATACATTAAAAAAAAAGTAGTAGAAAAAGAGAGAAAGAAAGGGAGTGCTTAATATAAAGACTATTTATTTGAAATCATCATGCAACAGGGAGGCGTGTGTGTATGTATGTGCAAGAAATCGAGTAGTAAGTAGTAGTATTATTATTATTTTGTTTACCATACATCCCACATTTTATTATACAGAAAGAGAGATTACACTTATTGTCTTAAAGCCTTCAATCTCTCGGTTAAAAGTCTATCTTCATCCTTTTCTTTTTCTTTTTGTTTAGGTTCGTTCAAGACTTTGCTTGGTTCTAATTCGTTCAAAGTATCGTTTAACTCTAAACCATGTTCATCAGCTACTTGGTGCATAAGGGAATCAACTTCATCTTGGGGTGTGTTCATTGTAGTTGTACCAGACATGGCTCCTTCCATATATCCTGTTTGAACGTCTAAATCCTCGAATTGTGACTCAAACTTGTCCATGACCATTGAAATCTATACAAAAAATAACTTGACTTAGTAAAACAGTGTGTGTATTCCACTGCAGAGAAATTTTGTACCTGTTCCAAATTCATAGTTTCCATTGCTCTGCCCATGCCCTTCACAACCATGGCCATAGAATTAGATACTTTTCTCATTGTAATAGCAGTTTGTACACGACTAGCCACGGCATCAATACGAGAAGAGAGCTTGAGTAAGTTCAGAGCTTCATTCTTCTTTCTAATGGCGTTAGATGCATAAATACGTGCACCTTCCATATTTCCATCTTGTATGGCCTTTTTTAATTGTTCTTTTCCAAAGTCTCATCTTTTTGACAACGCTTGGATTGCTTGTTCAATTGCTTGGCTGTAAACTACGGATTAAGACATTACTTAGCCCATTTCCCAAATTTCCTGATCCGAGGCTTTGCCTTTCCTACCTTTAGTTGAAAGAGCTGGTCTGTTTTAACACAAGCAATAAAAAAGAAGGAGATGGAGTGAGTTTATTTAAATTCCAAAAGAGAAATAGTTATATGCAATTACTTTCTAATCCGTTCATTATGTCGAATTTTATTTGTAAATGTAAAGAAAAAAGGAAAAGAAAGAAACAAGAAAATCACTTGTGTATTGTTCTATGCGGGTTGTGTGTGTGGTGCAACGCTAAACTTTTTTTGCGGAGTGTCACTGCAGCAAAAAAAATGTGATGTAATGAGATGGACAGGAACGGAAAAGAGTTCGGGCCTTTACAAAATGCAGATATTTTGAGACAAACAAGATAAAAAGTTGGTGATATTGTTGCAGAGAATAATATTCTGTAATGTTTGGTTTGATACGTGTATGACTGGCAAAAAAAGTGTGGCAAAAACTATGAAACGCTTTGTAAAGATAGGTTTTGTTTATTTTCGCTCTCTTTTTTTTTTTTTTGGTTCTTTCTTTTCTCTTGTATTTCAATCTCGGTTTGATAGCACATCATGATACCGTTACCGCCGGAAAGTAGCAGTAATATAAGCTGTAGTAGACAGTTGGACAATATTGTGAAGCAAATGCCATTGTCATGGTTACCTCTGCCTATCACTATGGATACACTAAGTGATGTTGCACAGCAAATGTCTCTTGGTGGTAGTAGTCATAGTAGTGTTTCATCATTGTCCTTTGATGAAGAATGGCAGAAATCAAGATATTTACCCTGGAGATTCTCCTATCTGGATTACCAACACTTTCAACAACTCATCATGAAAAACGAAAATACTCCACAGCAAACAGAAGAATCAATTAGTTTTGAATATAACAAGGTACTTACAGGCTATTATTATTTCAAATAGAAAAGGGCGGATGTGTATTGTGTATAAATATCAACATGTAAACAAATAGGTCCATGATTTTTACTTGATGAAAAAAGGCGAAATAGAACGAAAGTTTCAATCCCTTCTTCGCAACAACAGTAATGAAAGTATATCTAAACAACACGACAACGCGCATGAGTCAGTCATACAAGCATTAATGATGGATATACATCACTTGCATTATTTTGCAAAATTAAACTATTGTGGATTTTTGATTTTATTTATGCAATACGATCGGCTTCACGGATGCAGTGACTTGCTAAGGCGCATGTTGATAAATAAACCTTTTTGGGATCATTCCATTGTCTCTTTCCATTTTGCTTCTCAGTTGAATCACTTAATTTCTCCTCCTACAGTCATTCAACAAGAACAACAGCAAGAACAACAGCAAATGACAGTGATACCACCCATCACAGAACTTTTTTTCAATGTCAACAAATATAGAAAGCCAATTCATCCTTTATCTGTATCTTCTTCAACTTCCTCTACATCCACATTTCATTCGTGTGCAACATCACATCATCACCAAAGGGAAGAGCAGAAGCAAGTAGAGTTACCCAAACATTGCAACAAGGTGAAGAAATTTTGGGTACACCCTGATCATATTTTAGAAGTGATGCTTCTATTATCAAACGAAAAGATGGTCTTGCAAGACGCTCATCATGACCCCTCATATACTGCTATCAATGAAGTGGGACATCCACATGGCTTAAAATCAACGAGCCAAGCTGGCATTCACCATGTCCAAGGAGGAGAGCAGCAAAATAGTAAAAGGGTTAAAGTGACTACAGTATATATGGATACACTCAACTTTGATAACTACACCGAAAGAGTTGAAGATCTACCTGCTATCCAAAATGACAAGCATACAACAACACGTGTTCGTTGGTTTGACGATAAAGGGGAAGGTGACGAGGGCTATTGCGCTATAGAGCAAAAAGCATATTACAAACAATCGCATTATTATGATGGAAAGGGATACAAAGGCCTAGGAAAGAAACCTCAACAGCAACAGCTACAAGAACAATTAAACGAAGATGAATCAGAAAGCAACTGCATTCAAAATAGATTTTGGCTGAAATCAAGACATTTAAAACCATGGATAAATGGAAATCATTCCTATGCAGCGACGCTAAATAAATCAACATGCCAATTTAGAACTGAAGGATCACCTACTTCAAATACAGAAGATAAAGAAAGAATGGGAAATGCATGTTTACAAATAGAGCAAGATATTCACAACAAACTTAAAGTGCCAGGTATTGCAAAAAAAAAAAAAACGAGAGAAAATAACAAGTAAACAAATCTACTGTTTACTAATTCTAGAACCTTACATACACTTAGTTTTGAAAACGACTCATTATCGGTCTGTATATACTTCAATGGATAACACAATAACTGTCTCCATTGATAGAGATATTGCATTGATGAGACCCCTGGATACATTTGAACCAGCCAAAGAAAAAATGACAGAGTCCAACCATCGTCAATTGACAACTGCATCAGATCAATACCCGTATTATAATCTCACTGCTTCCAATGACATCACACGGTTTCCCTATTGTGTCATTCAGATTGAACACGGCAAAAGTGAGCAGCACCTTCATGAGTGGATAAAGAAACTAGAGTCTTCACCTTTATTAGAGCCTGTCCATGATTTCTCTTTGTTTTTACACGGCGTGGGAACATTATACTGTGATGATGTGCATGTCTTTCCACACTGGTTAGCGAAAATGGAATTTCTAGATATACGGCAATGGACATACCGCGGTAGCCTTTTGGCTCCTCCTCCTCCACCACCAGCAGCACCCATAGAAGAACCAAAGGAAGATCCTTTCGTAGCAAGCAGTACCGTGAGTAGTACAGATGACGCCAATTACTGGAGCTCAAATACGATTGCAACCATCATCACTTGCTATGACGACGACGAAGAAGAAGAAGACAACATATTCACAAAACGCCCAATGCTCTCCTCTTCCTCTGCATCTTCTTGCTCTTCATTACTAAGTCCCATTCAACAGCAGCTACCTGGAAAACTACGTCGGTCTTTTGACTCTTATTGCAGCTTTGATCATCCTACTTCTTCACGGTCTGATCCAACCAACTGCAAGAGCTGTATGAATAAAATGTTGAATAACAACTCGTCTCGTAGCAGCAGTAGAATGAATCACAAAAGAAGACATGGCAGTAAAGCAAGCGTGGATTACCCTACACTTTACACAGTGATAAGAGACGCTTTCTCATGGTCTTTTCGTCGCAAAGAAGGTGAAAAAGAGCCATTGTTATCATCGTCAGCTATCAATGACATCTCCCGATACCACCATCATGATGAAGAGACTAACCATGCAGCAACGCAATCAGAAAACCGAAATCCTTCTTCTACGGCAAGAGCCTCCATCATCACCCTCTCCTGCATCATCATGTCACTAAGTATCTCATATTTCTTTTATGTATTTGTCACAAAGATTAAAATTCATAAATAAAAACAAAAAAAAAAACGGTTTTATTTTTACAGCTTACAGCTACTATGCTTTACTTTTCTCTATACGCTCTTTGACTAATGTCTCTAATTCGAAAATATGGTCGTCCTTGGCATGAGGACTGATTTCTCGAAGTGCTTCAGCGAGGTTCAATAAATACTCTGCGTTCCATCCAGAAGGTCCGTAAGTCTCGTGGATTTGCTTGGCAATATCTTGAGCTGGTGCAGGACCGACGTAAGCCTCATTATCTGTAGTGCCGATATAAACCATGGCCTAATAATGAAATCCCCTTTAATTAATCATGTTCAATCGTGGGGGGGGGGTAGAATTAATATACTTTACGTTTTTTACGGCAGGAACGGTATCATCCTCTTCGCTATATACATCTACGGTGTGAACGGTATATCCATTCTTTTCTCTATGGTCCAAATAAGCTCTTGTTGCTTCTACATCATCAGAAGGAATTTTAAAAGCAACGCCATGTGTCACTGCAGCTGCATGGTCCGCCTAGATTCGCTTTGTTGTCAATAAACGCTACTCCCCTTTCTAGATAATTTGCACTTACACTAGGCTCTATTTCCTTCCATTCGTCATAAGGTATTAAAGTCACTACTCTACCAGGCTTTTCAGGAGTGCCTCTGTGGTCTTCACTATGCTATTTAATTATTTTATTACGCCCGTCCAGCTTTTCAAGGGGCACACACACACACAACGTTTTCTTACCTGCCAAAATCGTCTAACGTAATTCTTAATGTAACCAATTTGCCTAATGGTGTTCGAATTGTATGTTAGCCATGTTGCGTTTTACGGTTTTTGCTGTGTTCGCCACTTACTTGGCTTCGTAGTGAATGGGCGGTTTCCAAATTAAAGAACCGTACCCAAACACCCAAATACCCTCTGCCTTTTCAGGGCTTTTTTCGTCTAACTCAGGGTGAGTGGTAGCAGAAGCTTCTTGAATGGTTTCGTCAATGACAGACATGAGTGAATAGAGAGAGGGGAAAGTGAAAGGGCGCTTAGTGTTAAGGCTAATTTTGACGTTCATTAGCGTGACCAGTATAATGAAATCTTATTGGATAATTTCGTTATGTAGTGACTGACCACATTCAACACAACAGAGCTTCATGCGAATAAATGACTTACATAATAGTGATACATCTACTCCACATATCACCAAAGTTCTAGTATTTAATGATGATGCAGATAGCGTATTATTTACTGGGTACGCCTGATGACTAGTGAACCGCTTACTGGAATTTGATTTTTCAGTAGAGTTTGCGTGTTGTTGTTGAACACTTGTTAGCAGCACAGAAGGCATGAGTTAAATTGGTTTGAGCTCGGATGTATCAACCTGGCCCTTGATTGACACTTATTCTGTATCATCAGTGTCTCGAATCAATAAAAAAAAAATGTGAAGTAGGTCTAATGACCTCGGGCATCTCTTTTGGTACGGAAGGCGTAATTTAAAACCTTTCAATATTAATTGTTCTTCGTTGTTACTAATTTCAATTACGTGTGTAGTGGAGTAGAAGAGAGCATTAGCTACTAGTAGTATAAGGTTATCTTGATAATGATAATTAATACCCGCGGAGTTGTTCCTGATACACATCAAAAAACGAGAGATGTGCGAATTTGATATATTCAGTAATTTGGGGGACTAAAATTTTCAAAAATTTTGCCATAAAAAGGTTCTTTTTTAAGTACAGCTTTATCGATAGTTGATACTTTGTCTTCGAGTAATGAGGATATATAGCGCTAACTTCATCAAAGTTATCCGGAAATTTTAAAAGATCAAATTGTGAGGAAAACTAAAACAAGGATCTGCGTAAAAAAGCTCGTATTTAATTGTAAAAGTGAGCTCCATTCACTGTTATAATCTCGAGGGTTAAATTGTGTAGTGACTTGTTGTAGTGGTTGCTCCCAACGACCCAAAAATTTTTGGATTTGATTGGCTCAAACTTGTGAATCCGAAACCTTTCGGGTACACCACCTCATATTCTGAACACCCGAAAGGTTATAAACGTCTAAAATCCCCTTTTTTGTTTCTTTTTTTTTTTCCTTCTCTTCTTTCTTTTAATTTCACCCTACCTCACTCTCTTATATTAAACAATGCTGGCATTGAACATTCTTTTAAGTCTATGTGTCATGTATACAAATGGTGTCATGGCTCAAGGTAATTTTTTTTATCTTTGAATCTTGAAAATCAAATTTTTGACAGGTTTCGTAATTTTTTCATTTAGCTGAAGAAGAGCAACCTGTCACAGCTGCTTCCACAGATGATCAATGTGCTTCAGAAAAAATAGCCAACTATAATATGCCGTTGAGAATAGGCGCCTTATTCATTATTCTCGTTACAAGTGCCATTGGTAAATTACAACACATTTTCTCCTTTTGTCAATCATTTTTTAACATTCTTGATCATTTATCTACTTACTTAGGCATCTTCACTCCTATCATTATGCACAGAATATCTCCCTATACGAAGGGAAGTTCTAGAGACTGGCTGCTAACGATGGGAAAATTTTGTAAGTGTTCAATATATCAAGCTAACATCAAGTTCAGGTGTATTAACATGTGTGTATATGTAGTCGGTACTGGCGTTATTTTAGCTACTGCTTTTGTTCACATGTTACCAGAAGCATTGGAAAATTTTGCAAGTCCTTGTCTTAGCGCCGGGTGGCAAAGCTACTCTGCATTTGCCGGTGTATTTTGCATGATGGCTTCATTTGCACTTCAATTATTAGAGCTCGCTGCTGTTCAGAATATCGAGAGAATTCGCGCCAACAGAGCCATGGAAAATAAGTCATTAGATCTCGAAAAAACGCTCCAACACAGCTCAACCGACACTTCTTTGACCGATTCAACTGCACGAAATTCACCTATCGATCCTAAAATGATTGAAGAATGTCATGAAGGGCACGTGCATGGCGCTGGATTATTTGAGGAAGCTGATGCATTCAAGCATGTTGGCACTTTAATTTTAGAATTGGGTATTGTGATGCATTCGATTATTGTTGGTATCACCCTTTCCAACACGGGTACTGATGAGTTCACCACACTTTTGATCGCGCTCGTGTTCCATCAGGTAAGAAAATTCCTACAAGATGCGATTGTACAGGCGTTTCTAATACCATGTTTTAGTTTTTTGAAGGTGTTGCATTGGGTACTAGAATCAATGACATGAATATTGAGGGTTGGCGTAAGCCAGCACTTATGGGCACTATCTTTATTATTATGACACCTATTGGTTGCGCCATTGGTATTGGTATCCATTCCTCTTTCAACCCCAACTCCTCTTCCTCCATTCTCGCCAGTGCAATTCTTGACTCTCTGTCCGCTGGTATTTTATTATACAACGCCTACATTTCTCTCATGAGTCAAGAAATCAATCAAAATCCCGAATTCCGTAAAGCCTCTCTGTCTCGCAAATTTATTTGTTTCATGTCAATGTACTGTGGTGCTGGATTAATGGCTTTACTCGGAAAGTGGGCCTAATTTCATAACGACAAAATTAACATTAGATACCTCTTGTACAAGCTTTCATCTCATTTATAACATTCTTCTGTATGTAAATACGCGCTTCCCCGTTTTACAGCAAACATTCCTGTAAAAAAGGTTGTACAACTACTACCCGTCATTTTTCATCATTTCATACACCCCATAACATCACTTATTTTTGTATTAATAAAAAACATACACATCTTTGCATCTTTTTTCATTGATCTCCGCATAACCAACTTCGAGATATACAGGCGAATCAAATAGATAATTTTTTTCCCACGAAAATAATGTCCTTTAAATTGCATACTTGAAATCAAAGAACTCAGATGCGCGCGGACATCATAGTAGTATACTAAGGGAAAGTGTGTTTATTGGTAATACATCAACATTCAAGAAAAACAAGAACGGTGGTTGATACCTATTCGGCATCAACTTGCGCTTTATGGAAGTCATTTGTGAATGCATCGTACTAATTATGCATAAACGTTTGGCTATCAAGGCGCTTAGGGTACAAAGATGTTTATCGTTGCGCATAAAACTTGAAACCGTGCTTTAGCATAAGTGTGTATGAGCTTAATTGTGCGCGTGTGTATGTGAATAATCTTCTTTTTATGTATTAATTCAAGCCTGAATAAAGGTGATAATTTGTTTGTTCTCTTATTGAATTATGTATGTAATTTTATCCCTCCCCCCCCCCTCTCTCTTCAATCCTGTCAGTATGTGTGTATGTGATATTAAATTTACAAAGTCAAGATAACACATGTAGACATATTTAAGATGTGACTACAGTAATGATTGTTGTAATATCGCACATATGACAGAAGAAAAGGAAATTTGGGAGAAGGATAAGATATGTGATGAAAAATAGATTATCGACCCGAAATCCTGGCCTTAACGAAAGGTAATTTTTATTTTACATATTGGGTTTGTACATACATTAACGCGAGTGTTCAAACGCAGTCAAATGAATCGACTTCTAAGCTAACTGGCTTAAACAGGTTTACTCACTAAGTACAAACTGGTAAATAGGTTCAAATAATCAAGTCGTTGTACTCATGTGTGATGCTGATACCACGCGTTGACCCATACCCTTTTTTACATATACGGTCATGTCAGCGGGAAAAAAAATCACAAGGTTGTTGTTGAACAATTTAGGCATTCGTATGGACTATTCTTGCGCTTATTTGTTTTAAAGAACTTGAATATTCACGCCATGTTAAAAGCAGTGTACTACAGCTCAACATAGTTGCAGAAGGTTTGAAAATAGCTGGTATAATTTATGTGTTTTTTGTTGTTCAAAAGTAAACAGGTTTTGCACTACTACTGCGTTTCATCACGCATGACGTACAAGAGCACGTTTTTTTTAAACTAAACAATCATGACCCACCACGAAGGCTAGACTTTTAATGAATTCGATCAATATGTAGCAGTGTTAGATTTATTGTTAGTATTAACTTTTGTTGGTACGTACATAACGATTCTGCATGGCAGCAAAAGAAGAATTGGAAAGAAAAAAATACGCCAAAACACTTGCAAACAATCAGATCGATGTTGTGCGCCCATGCCCCTTCTCTCCTTTGTTTTCGAACGGAATATGTGATGGAAAAATATATATATGGTACACACTGTAATGATAATTTTAATGAAGGAGCTTCTCTCATGCATGCATGTTATGAAGTAATCGCTGCAGCAAAAGTAAACAGGTTTTGCACTACTACTGCGTTTCATCACGCATGACGTACAAGAGCACTTTTTTTTAAACTAAACAATCATGACCCACCACGAAGGCTAGACTTTTAATGAATTCGATCAATATGTAGCAGTGTTAGATTTATTGTTAGTATTAACTTTTGTTGGTACGTACATAACGATTCTGCATGGCAGCAAAAGAAGAATTGGAAAGAAAAAAATACGCCAAAACACTTGCAAACAATCAGATCGATGTTGTGCGCCCATGCCCCTTCTCTCCTTTGTTTTCGAACGGAATACATAAACATCGAACGATTCCTTCTCTCTTCCGAAAAGAAAAAATGAAGACTAGATACATGAAGTATACTCTCTCCTCGCCTGAAAAGAGAAAGTGCAACGCCTCGCGATGTTATAAACTTGATGCACTGCAAAAGGTTTTTTTTTTTTCACTGGTTCCTGGTCAATATTCGCACGAAGGAGTTCCTAACTTTTTATGGGTCGCTTTCGTAATTTATAAATTAAGTTTGTAGTATTGGCATAAACTATGTCACTCAGCTAAAGAAAGTACTGAATAATTCTATAATATTCACCGAATACGCATGTAAGATCTCAATCTAAAATAAAAAAAGTCTGATATGGCTGCTTTATTTGGTTTGGAATTTATTGTAATATTGATTAAATAAAGAGTCAAGGTCGTAACATCCAAGTGCATCATATGTTTCATGGCAACAACAAAATATTTTTTTTTTCCCATCAGACCATTAATAAACACTTGTGAAATTGGTAATCTCTTTATCGTTCCGCTTCTTTAAAAGGAAATTTGCTTAATCTTATCTGTTGTGACTTGAAAGGGGTTTTATATTTTATAAATCTTTTTTCTTGGAGTTTTTTGTCAAAATCCACTTTTTTTTATTTTCCCTTCTTACCAACTCTTCTACACTTTGTCATTCTATGTTGCGCAGCTTAAGTCGCTTTTCTATTCAACAACAAAAAAATACATTTAATTTAAGTCGTTCCTTCCATGATTGTCCAGTGAATGCTATTCAACCATTGAGACTTTTATTGATTGGTTGTCCCGTAAGTCTCTTTCTTTCTCCAATAAATGAAGTAAAGTTCATAAGCTAAGCATTCAAGGTAGGGTTCTGGAAAGGGCACTCAATCCAGCCGTCTTCAAAAAAACTTTGGTGTTGCTCATTTATCAAGTGGGGATTTGCTGAGAAAAAATATTAGAGAACAAACCGCCTTGGGACAACAAGCACGTCAGTATGTCGCTGATGGTCAACTTGTTCCCGACGAATTGTTGATTTCTTTGATTGACACTGAGCTATTGAATGTTGGCAATACCGTAAGTTTAGCATATCCAAGACTAAATAAGCAATATTAAAAAAAAATTATGCAATTATCTAGAATTGGTTATTGGATGGATTTCCCAGAACTATCAACCAAGCAGAGGCTTTAGATGCTTCATTAAACAAAATTATGCAACCCCTCAACCTTGTCATCAACTTACAAGTGCCTGAGGATGTCATTTTGCAACGAATTATGGGTAATTAATATTTATTAGCGCGTGAGTATACTTTGTATTAACTTGTGGCCAATAGATCGCTGGATCCACATTCCTTCTGGAAGAGTGTACAATTTGTCTTACAACCCCCCTCGTGTCCCAGGTTTAGATGATGTTACTGGTGAACCTTTATCCAAGAGACCTGATGATACACCTGAAGTGTTCAAAGTGCGCTTGGAACAACACCATGCCATGGCTGAGCCTTTATTAGAACACTACCATGATGTCGTTGTAAATGTAAAGGGAAACACTAGTGACGAAATTTACCCTTTAATCGAAAGTGAAATTGTAAATAAGCTTGGAGTTCTACCTGGTGATGCACCTGACGCTTTTTCTATTGCCTCCATGAGAAGACGATTCCAACAGCAGCAGCAACAGCAACAAGAACAACGCTATGTCGAAGAGGAAGACGAAAAACTGGCGGTTGGCGCTAGTATTTAAAATTCTTCCACCATTATACATATTCTTCATGTCATATATTCTATACATATATCTAAACCCTTTTTTTTTAACCTTCTCCCCCCTTTTGTACAGCAAAAAAAAATCATCCTTTCCTTACATCATGAACAACATTCCCTCATAATAAATATTTTATGTCTTAATCACCCCTATGTTGTAAGAGCTATTGTTTCCAAATATTTATAACATTGTTTATTGTTCAAGGTATGTTCCAGGGCCAAAAATAAAGGGGACCCTGACTATGCGTTGAGTAATTGACACCTGTAGTTTATTGTGATTCTTGATAATATAGATGAAATGAATTATGCATTATGATAACGATAAGATTATGTAGAGTTTGTGATGGAAAAATATATATATGGTACACACTGTAATGATAATTTTAATGAAGGAGCTTCTCTCATGCATGCATGTTATGAAGTAATCGCTGCAGTGCTTCCAGATTCATTCGAAGGTTCACCAGCGGCTGTTATACGTTTATCTGCATCTACTAAACGAACAGTTTCGGGTTCCTCTAAATCTGACACCGCGGAAACTCGCAGTAGACAGGGAAGACAGCATCCAGTGCAACACAATAAGAATGACTAGAAATTTTTAAAAATATGAGTTGTGTTGTTCTAATTTTTTAAGCTTTCAATCAGTAACTTACGAATACAATAAATAATGGTATGAATACATTTGACATTTTCACATAAATGACTCCATCCAATCGTTGAGCAATGAGCCCTACTAATGCATAAAACAACAGTCCAATGATAAAGAATGCGACAATACCAACTGAGACTGTCACCTTCCCTTGATGAGCAATTTCGGGCTGAGGCATTCTAGAATAGACATAGTAACTATAAACCAATTGTATTGCGCATTTAAGTCCCACCAGATACAGAGGTATAAAGACGATACCCCAAGAGCACTGAATGAATTGATCAATACGTAATGCCATCAAGAGAAAAAATGTGAATCGCAATGCATTCAACCAGAACTGCCCAAAAATAAATGATGGTATCTTGATTTTTTCCTTGATAGATATTAATGCGAGTAAGCCCACCAACACTTTGAAACAAGTGACGATGAAGTGAATGCCTTCAAATACAAAGTAGGGTATGAATACAACACATGCTGTCCATGATACTTTTTCGTCCAAACGGAGAACAATAAATATTTGAAAGAGTAGAAACAAAATAAAGTGTAACAGTAAGATGACTTTCCTTGCTTTCCGTAACTTTTTGTCGTGCTTTTTTAATCGTTCCATGTCAATACCGCTCTCGTTTTTCTCATTGTCATCGCTCTCGTCCTTATCGTCGTCGTCATGTCTTGTGGAAATAAAGTACCGTATGATTGAATAAAAGATAATGATGTTGATAATCCAGGCTGGTCCCCACACTTGTGCCCAAGACCATGTTACATAAGCATCAATCTTCACTGTCAAAAATACCAAGAATATAAGGGTCAAAGTGAATAGGAGAGAAACAGACATCAGAAGCGTGCACAGCATAGACTCTACTTCAGGATTAAACAAAGGGCTAACAACAGTATCCATCATTTGTAAACCAAGTTCTCCGTACTTGTCATAAACTCTTCTTTTCTGTTCATCACCTAAAACTTCGTAGGCGTGGCTGATTTCTTTAAACTTTTATACATAGTTATTTTTAGTTTTCGTTTGTTTACATTTTACTGTTTAAACTATATTTTTATATACTTTGTCAGCGCTGTTGGGGTTTTTATCAGGATGGTATTTTAAGGCTAATTTCCTATATGCCTGTACGCAAATGAAAATATAAGGGTGAGCATTATGTATTAATATTGGAAATTACTATTTACTTTTTTGATGTCGTCTGCGGTTGCCGATTTTCGTAGACCGAGCGTATGGTAAAGGTTATTAGTAGTATCGCTGTGCTCCATCTAGTAAGATAAATGAACACGTTTTCTAAGCAATGATATTAAAAATGAGAAAGGTAAATTGGGAAAGGAAGAAGGGATGAAAAGAAATGCCATTTCAGCCATAAAAAAAACAAAACAGTAAAATGTTGATAGTGCTTTAAACTCCGTTTATTCTGACCCACCAAGGGATCATAACAACACGATATATACGATTACTATTTTCTATTTTTCTTCTTCTCCTGTGCGCTATACATATTAATCGACGATAAACTTTTGCTCCAATTCTGCGAATTCCTCATAGAATGCCTAATGAAAAACGGGGGTTTAAATATATCTAATCATTTTTTTCTCTCTCTCACTTTCCCGACTTACTCTCAGAAGGTTGATACCATGGGCGACATCATCAGTGCCACCAGTTTCACGAATAGAGTGCATACTTAATTGGGGATTACCGATATCTAAATATAAAACGCGCATAAGTATACTTGAATTATGTTATCTAAACGATATCGCTCACTTACCAACAGTACGAAGGCCAAGCTTAGCGCTTAACATTGGGCCAATGGTGGAACCACAGCTGGAGTCGTTACGAACAACAAATTCCTATGATTCAGTACATTTTAGTCTTTTGAAAATTTAGTATAATAGTGTGCACAAAACATACTTGGATAGGGATGTTGTGCTTCTTAGCAAGCTCCTTCAATACTAAACTGGTTACAGCAGTAGTAGCATAACGTTGGTTTGCGTTGACCTTGATCACGGTACCTTTATGCATTTGAGGGCAGTGGTTTTCCTCATGTTTAGCAGCATAGTTGGGGTGAATAGCATGGGCTATAACATAGATTCGATATAAGTACAACTCTACTCAGATATGGAGAACGCTCTTTATGACTTACCCATGTCAGCACTAACCAAAATACTCTTATGAATAGCCTCTTCGAAAGCAGTTAATGAGACATCCTTACAATCGACCACAGAGGTGTTGGCTAAGCGTTGAAGAGTAACAGGCAAGAGGTTGGAATCAGCACCATGAGCGGTCTGAGACCCGATTTCTTCGTTGTCGAAGAGAGCAGCAATACGGATATTAGCATCATTTTCAATATCCTTAGCCTCGGTAATGGCTCTGATGGAACAGAAAGACATTTCGAGGTTATCAAGACGAGGTGAGAAAATGAATTCGTTACAAGCTCCACCAATGGTGGATTTTTGAGTATCGTAAACTGCCAATTCAAAATCACGGATTTGGTTTGCTATGAAAATTACAAGGGCTCTTTTTAATAAAATATGTTCAGGGTAAATTATACATCATACTTACGTTTGACGTTCATTTCATCAGCCAAGATACGGATTAATAAGGGATGGTGATTTGCTTCGGATTCAACACCTTCAGTAGCAGTAATGCCACTTAATTGACTGATGATATAAATAAGCATGAGTCTATCTGTCTAATGCATTTAAAAAGATGATACGCTAGAACTTACGATTTTGTTTCTGTAGCAAGAATAGGAGCCAATTGAGTCTCCTTATTGAAGCTGAACTATTTTGTGAGGAATGAAGCATGGTTAATTTTTCATTTCTTCTTCCCTTTTATAAAAAAAAATACTTACGCTAGAGTTGGCATCACGATCCAAATGGATAGCAAGTGTAGGAATACGCATAATAGGTCTACAGTCATATAACCTCACTTTAATACTTTTTGCTTTGTGATATATATACATCCCATTCAGATCACTATTTACCTGTCGACCTTGACTAAAGTGTGCTTAAAAGTACCATCCTCTTGTTCAACAAGAACACGACCAGCAACACTTAAATCTCTATCAAACCAAGTGTGCCTTCAAAATTGTGTTAATTAAATCAATATGCATGAGTGTGTAACGCAAACACTTACCAGATACCACCACCATAAAGTTGGACACCTACCTCAAGGTAGCCTGATTTATCCTTCTTGGAAATAGAGTGTGTACGTGGTTAATTTTTCATTTCTTCTTCCCTTTTATAAAAAAAAATACTTACGCTAGAGTTGGCATCACGATCCAAATGGATAGCAAGTGTAGGAATACGCATAATAGGTCTACAGTCATATAACCTCACTTTAATACTTTTTGCTTTGTGATATATATACATCCCATTCAGATCACTATTTACCTGTCGACCTTGACTAAAGTGTGCTTAAAAGTACCATCCTCTTGTTCAACAAGAACACGACCAGCAACACTTAAATCTCTATCAAACCAAGTGTGCCTTCAAAATTGTGTTAATTAAATCAATATGCATGAGTGTGTAACGCAAACACTTACCAGATACCACCACCATAAAGTTGGACACCTACCTCAAGGTAGCCTGATTTATCCTTCTTGGAAATAGGCTTCAACTTGAGACAAGGTGAATCAGTGTGGGCACCAATTACAGAGAAACCGTTACCAGGGTTATACTTTCCACCCACTTCGAAAGCGATGAGGGCAGAACCATTACGAGTAAAGTAATACCTTCCTCCGCGCTTGATTAAGCCATCGTTCCAACTCTCGCGTTCCTTAATTTCTTGGAAACCATGCTTTTTCAAAATCTCACAAGCTTCGTGAGTGGCATGGAAAGGAGAAGGTGACTTATTGACGAAATCAATGAAATCTTGAGCTACATTGTCAATAAAAAAAAGTAAGTTGCTTGTTCCTGCGGGCTTTACTACAGTGTAAAGTACCTTCTTGAGGGGCTGTAGGCTTATACTATATAACAATGCGTTAGTCTTTTGAATTATTGTTCTATAAGCTCTCAACTTTTACCATTTCGTTTTTATGCTAATATAAGGTTAGTATAAAGGTTGAAAAAAAGTCGTGGTAAATTACAGCGCTCTTTATAAAGGGGCAGAAAAAGTATTAGCTGTGATTTAAAAAGTGATGAAGACTATGATCTCGGGCGTAAGTTTCTCCATACATGACATCTATCATACATGTTTTGCATCCAATATTCTTACACAGGTCCTCCAAATGAGCAGCTATTATATGTTCATCGTGTCTGCAGATCAAGAAGACTTGGTGATGTGTTTTTTTTTTGATAATATGACCTTTTTCTTTTCAAAGAAACTATTTACTTATTTAGCTGTTAATTTACTTTTTTGTACAATATTTCTGCCATCTTTTCCTGTTCACAAACCGCTCATAGCCTGTAGTTCTTTTTGTCAAGGATAATGTATAATACTACCATAGCATTCGAGCAAGTAGCATTAAAATAGAGACGCGCTGAACTTTGATTGTGTCTATTGATGAACGTAAAAAAAAATTTGCCTATATTGATGGAAATCAATATTCTGTGTAATTTTTCTCACTTCCCAATTTGATAAAAGTCAGACAAAAATCAGTAGCAAGCACTGCAGTGACAGAGAAAGAGTTTCTTTGGTAGCAAGTTGTAATGATAATATTATAACATGCAATAATGCGAAATGAATTCAGCATAGTGGTAGGAAAGAGCTTCAAAGATTGCCAAGTTTACAATTGTACTACACGTCAGAAGTGGTGTGTACTACTAGGCACTTGTACTGCGGTGCATCTACCTCTTCAAAGGGCTTGGTATTTTCAAACCAAAAGTTGAATACATTATCTACATTGCGAGGTAAAGTGTATCCGATATCAACTGGAAATATTGATATCCATATTGTGAAAGGACAGAAAATGCAACTGTGCCAGATCATCCGTCGGAACCCAAACTTATTGTTTCTGCCAGCGAACCCATTTCTTGGCCTTGTTTCATTACCTTGCCAAGGGCCAAGGTCTCAAGTTACACAAAGGTGTGCTGGCCGAAAAAAATGTTATAAAAGGAAGCGGATCTACTTTGATATTTTTTTTTCTCCACACAATCATCTTCTAATACATAAATGTCTACTGCAATCTATATGCAAGAAAAATCTCCTCTACTTCCTGTAAATACAGAGGAAGAGTGTCCAAGAATCGAATGCTATAAAAACAAAGAGTACAAGAAAAAGTATAGACGTCAAGCATGGATGTTTGTCTTCCTTGGTCTTATTTTCTTCCTGCAAAACGATTATCATAATCGAGTCTATACTGATTTAAAACGTCATTATGGATATGGCGACAATAACGATGGAAATGCAAACAGTCATTTCTCTATCGAAAATGTAGCTGATGCTGACGATATCGCTTTATACAATGAGAATCAAGTGAGTTTAATGCAGATAACGCGTATATAACTCAGTTCTAACAAAGCCAAATATTCTAGATGGTACGCTTTGCTCAACCCTTCGTATCATCCGGATATTATAGTTGCAATGATAACAAGCCCACCATTCCTTACGAAGGACTCTCTGAATTTGAATACGATCCTAGTGAATTCTCTGGATTGTCTATCAAGCAAAATACAAACAACCGTTATGGATCTTTCTCCATTGGCGTAAGTGCACTCTTTATTTCTTGTTGATTTATAAGCAAAAGAAAGGAACTGATGTACCTTATGATAACAGGCTGGCGAAGCTAAAGTAATTGAAGACAAGTCCGTCTCTAAGGTTACTGTCAAAATCGATATTAACTTCAACAAGGAAGAATTACAAGATATTTTCTGGATTGATCAAAGTGAGAATTCTGAAGATGGTCTTTACTCACTTGTAATCAAGGTAATTTCGTCATGTTTCACAGAAATGCGCAATACACTAACCAAAACTTTAACTTAGGCTGACGAAGGTTATAGTGGATCCGATGCATGTGTCACCATTGATGTCACAGTCCGTGTCCCCTATGTTGATTCTATCAACAGATTCTCTCTCTCTTTGGCTAACAGTGCAATCATCTTGGAGAAAGATTTGACATTCGAGGACCTTAAACTTTCTGTAGCCAACGGTCACGTCGAATTTGACGAACTCACTACCGGAAAGACTAATATCAATGTTGCCAATGGTCACGTGTCCGGCTCTGTCAAGACTTTAGATGATGATTTCAATGTCTCCATCGCCAATGGTCACGCCAACATTGTCGTAAAGGATATTGACCAGTCCAAGAAGGATGCTACTACTCTCAAAGTATCTATCGCCAATGGTCATATTGACTTCCAAGTTGTAAGTGATTTGATTATAAAATACACAATTGTATTTACGATTATTAACTCTTACTCCGTTTGTATAGCCTGCTGATTTCGACAGCAACTTCCAACTGTCCTCGTATGTTGGTAGACGTATTGTTGAATCTTCAAAGCCTCAAAATATTCATCGCAAAGAATCTGGCTGGGGTAACACATCCGGCTATTATGGAAACAACCCTTCTACTAAGAACAATGTCTCATTATCTGCCTCCAGTGGAAGACTTCAATTAAACTACGCTTAAATAAACCATGTATTATATATACCAATTTCGCAACATGATTAGTTCACAATTTAAAATAAAATGTATATTTCTCCATATTCTCCTTTTATAAAATCAATCCTTGTTGATATGTACATAGGTATCAATGCGCATACATGAAGTCGTACGCAAATCAAGTAGACACAATTCTCCTGAAACAGATTATAAATGAAAATATTATTTTTAAAACTTTCTACTACTACATATGTGTACATTTGTGTGTACATAAGAGTTACGTCTACACACAATGGAAAGATACATACATTTGTAACAGGTTATACCAATTTGTCTTTTAATTTTATACCTAATCAAACGAAGAGCACAGGATACATGGGTAATGCTTATATTTATGTTCAAAATATTTATGGCAAAAGGAAAATGGAAGTTGTAACATTACATATAATAAACATACACTCCTATAAACAATAGATAGATAGCAATATATACGTATACATATCAGAAGAGTAAATAAAAAAAGAGGAGAAAGATCAACATGATAATTTACGAACAGTATACCGAGGATGATCAAGCAGCAGCGACAGGCTCAGCAACAGGTTTGTCTTGCTTTATGATGGAGCGAGACTTTTCGTAAAGAGGCACAATGATATCGGTTTGAGACAGTACCAAAATGTTACGAATCTTGTCCAAGGGACTGACATTCTCCTTGCGCAACTCTTGACGCAATTTACTGAACTCGGTTTGAGTAAAAGAGTACATGACTTGCATCAAGGAATTCTCGTGGAAGAATTTTGTTTTGAATGACTCCATGCTATCTTGTAACATAGGCTGGTGTGTCATTGTATTGGCTTGTTCCAAAACCCAAGCGCGAATCATCTGCTTGATTTGTCTTTCTTCGTCGATTGTTACAGTTGCTTTTTTGGAAATTCTCTTTGAGGCTCGTGTTGATAATACATTGACGACGTTCATCAAGCGGTCCATGCCATGCAGATCTTTATTATAAGGTTCTTCTTTCTGTTCTTTTTCCTTCTGGTCCGCATCATTTTGCTCTTCTTCCTCAGGAAGGTATTGATCGATTAAAGATTCGAAACCTCTTGCAATGTAATCAATACGAGGGTCTACCATCTGGGTCTTCTTCGTCAAGATGTGGGAAACAGCATTTTCGATACGTCCTGCAACAGGCTGAACAAGTTCGTTGGTAGGAGTCGAGATGGCAGGAAATTGACGTTCGAGCAAATCCAAGGATTTGTTTCCCAAAGTGTTTGCCTTTGAAAAAAGACGACCGGCATGGTTTTCCTCGTTGGACAAATAAGGCTTGGCAGATACGGCAATGGTTTGGAATTTTGTTTCAGCATAGTCAAGCGCTCTTTGGCCTACAGCGTGTTGTCGTACAATGTTTTGGGCGCCCACGAAACTGTCTTGAATAATAGGGATTGAAACTAGACGAGAAAAGAAACTCACAGAGGAAGAAGGAGCGGGAGTTACTTCTTCCTTTTGCTGCTGCTGCTCATCTACTTGCACTTGCTTTTCATCCTTCATTTGTTTTTCTGGCTTAACATCTAATTTATCTAAATCGTCTTGACCCATGCTAAATCCAGAATCACCTCCGGTACTATAGGCATCATCATCTGAAAAATTCAACAAAATTATCAGCTACATTAATGCAGGGATAGATCGCAGTTTTCATTTACCTGAATGAGCATCAAATTGATATGAATCCTCTTCGGATTGACTTGAAATTGCGCTCATTTTTTAAAGAAATTAAACCAATTTAAAAGAAGTATATGTAAGATAAAAAACAACAATAAAAGAAAATGATCAGTCAATAACTTTATATCAAGGTCACTAATATATAAAAAAAAGTGGGTTTATAATACAAATTCTGAAACACTTGATGTTTAGAGAAAGTAGGATGTAACTGTTTGTATGGGAGAGAGAATCATCTGATGATGAATACACACACACAGTCGTGCTCTTTCTCGAGTATGTTGAATGATTAAATCAACCCACAAAACTGTAAACGTTCACACAATTTATCATCAATTATCATACACATACTTTTGTTTGTATAACTGACAGCATGTGAAATTTCCTTTGGCCCACCATTTAAGAGTGCTTAGTTAAGGTTGAAAAATTTTCCTTACATCGTTCCTATAGCATGAGCTGACTTGCTTTCGATTGTCAATGACAGTGTTTCCTGTTTCAATTTCTCGCAGCTATTGGAGGAGTTTGATTCTAAGGGACATTTGATTAATAAGTCTTTTACTACGCTTGATAGTCCGTCCCTTGATTGGCTAATCACGAACCCTACTGCGGTTGAATTGACCTCAACAACTTAATTTTTTTTTTCTTCACTTCATTCAGACATCATCCTTCTTTATCAGTTTATCACTGTTTTTGTTTTTTGTTTTCCTGCATATCCCAAAAGTACTACTATATCATTAATCATGGATTCTACTGCTAATTCTCCCGCCGCCTCTGCCTCTGCCAACAACAATACCAATGTTTCTCAATCCTCCTCCTCTGAGACCAACAAGAAGAGAAATAACAACCGCCGTCGCCAAAATAACAACAAAAAGAAGGCGTCTGCCTCCACTGCTACCGCTGCTGCTGATAAGCCTACGCCAGAAAAGAACGATTCTGATGAAACAAAGAAAAACAGTGGCGGTAGACATAGAAATAGAAAGCCCAAGGAACCTAAGGAACCTTTGAAGGGCTTTATCAAACCACTCAAGGACGGAGGTGAAGAAGATGACGACGACGATGACGATGCTGAAGTTTGCTTTATTTGTACTCGTCCCATCGACTACTACGCCGTTGCACCATGCGATCATCGCACTTGCCACTTGTGTACTTTACGACTGAGAGTACTTTATAATACGAACAACTGTGCTTACTGCAAGGTATGTGTTCTTTGTAGACCCTCTATTGCGTCATGGCTAACCTTTGTTATCCACTTATTAGGCGGAAGCTAATCAAGTCATTTTCACTGACGATGGAGAGAAACCCTATGAAAGTTATACACCCAAAGATACCCCTTTTAACAGTAAGAAATATGGTATTTTATTTGAGAAAGAGTCCATGTTCAAGGAGACGATGGTGTTATTACAACACAACTGTCCTCAACAAGATTGTGAAGGTGCATTCGTCGACTGGAACGAGTTGAAGCGTCACGTCAAGCAGGAACATCACCGAGTTCTCTGTGATCTCTGTTTGAGAAACAAAAAGATCTTTTCGCACGAGCATACTCTATATACCCAAGAACAATTGCATAAACACCATCGTGAAGGCGATGCTGCATTCAACAAGGACGATGAAACTGGTTTTACTGGACACCCTGAGTGCGTCTTTTGTAAGACTCGGTTCTATGGCGCGGACGAATTATTTGAACACTGTAGAGATAAGCACGAGCAATGTCATCTTTGTTTGAGAAAAGGCATTAGACACCAATACTATGCAAATTATGATAATTTGGAAAAGCATTTCAAGAAGGAGCATTTCCTGTGTATGTACAAAGAGTGTTTAGATAACAAATTCGTTGTGTTTGATTCGGACATTGACTTGAAGGCACACGAGGTAAGAGTGATGAGATATGCATGGAAGCGAATAGAAAGTGTTAATAAGTGTATGGGTGTAGGTCAATGAACACGGCAATTCATTATCTCGCCACCAAAGAGGTAAACAAAGTGAAGCTCGTCGCGTCGATGTGAATTTGAATTACGGACAACCTAGAGGCAACAATCGACAACAACCACAGCAACCACCACGTAATAATCAAACCATCAATTTATCTGGAGAAGAATTTCCAGATATCAACGGATCCACTGCTCCGTCTCCTTTGGCGTCGAGAATGGCATCAGTACAACTCACCGAACGAGAACATTGGCCAACTTTGGGAGAGGACAATAGTAGTGGGAGATCTTCACCCAACACTGCGAACGAATCAGATACAGGCATTGTCTCACGCCATGCCGCCGCTTTGGATCAGATCGGCAACATCCTCAAAAACTTCGATAAAGTGCTCAAATTCCGTCAATTGACCAGTGCTTTTACTAGTTTATCTTCAGACGCAGAGACCTATGTGAACGCTGTTTACGATTTATGTGGTAAGGATGCCGAGTTGACTGCCAAGGTGTTGGATGGTGCAAAGGATTTGGTCGACAATCGCACCTTAAAAAACCAAATGGTCCGTTTCTGGAACCAGAAAAACGGTCCTGTAAGTTACCTATGTTTATTATATGGAAAATTCAATATATTTATACTTACTTGTTTATTTATAGTCTGATACCCCTCGTGTGCTTGTTGTTAATCCCTCTGCTCCTTCCTCTAATGGAAGAAGAGCTAACAATAATCAAAAGAAAAAGGCCGGTGTGTGGGATAAGGTAGCCTCTGCAGCTGTGGATGCTGGAGCTGTGCTTCCCTCTTTCCCACCAATCCACTCCAAAACACCTTGGAGTGGTAACACAACACCCAGAGTGAATTCTGAACAAGACTTACAGCAATTATTCCCTGCTTTACCTACTTCTGCAGGTCCTTCTTCCAGAAGAGCCGATATCAACGCTATGTTAAGGAAAACACATACTAATGCTTGGGGCGATTCATCCTCCTCCGCTGTCAATACGGATTCCGAATACTCGGAAGATAATGCCGGCGCTTTGGATGCATCCAGTGGTAGAAAAAAGAAGGGAAAGAAAGGAAAGCAAGTTTTGTTCCGTGTAGGATTGTAAACGCAACATGTAGCTTTTATCATAGAAGTTAGAATCTCAAATAAAGAATCTCTAATTGTTTGTAAAAGTTGGGAACGACGGATTTTAATTGTGCTTCACACGTATTGAGTATCAAGTAATGTTTGTAGAACTTTTGAAGCATTTATTGGTAATATAATCGCAAGTCATATGTTTGAGTATGTACCGTGCTTTTGTCCATAAAGAACGATCAGGATACTTTGGTACATAGTATGATCTTTTCTATTGCCCTTGATTTTCGAGTATTCATCGCGAAAGATATACAACCATTCATGTAACTATCAGTACTTTGAGTACGCTGACTCCATCATACTTTAATATATTTTAAATAATACAATTTTTCGTAATAAATATTTCTTTAATGCAAAACTGGTTTGTGTGATACGTAATTATTGACAATGGCTGTTTTGCTGTGTGTAAAACTGGGGTGTATGTAAAAGTGTGATTATATATGTGTTTATATGGCGATGGTTATATTAGTATTAGCTTTGTTTAATCGTATTCTAACATGGAGGTATTGGCTTGAACAAGTGAAAAGGGTGATAATGCTGGTTTTGTATACATCTTTCTTTCAGTATAGTCCCATAACTGATTTAGTAGGTCAGGCCCAAGAGAGTAAAGATCGACCACAAACTCCTCTACGTTAAAAATAAGATTTTAGTAATAATCCTCAAACCTAACTAATTGCGCTATAATTATACCATCATTCTCCTCCACATTCTGTCCCTCTCTTTTGTGATTTCTAATTAGGGCTTCAATCTCTTCCGTCTGAGCGAATGTTGCCGTACTCAGTCTTCTTGCTAATTCTATCATATCCAATCCCTATAATTTTTCGCATTTCTGGTTACTACCTTGTTGAAGTTTTGTGAGACGCGAATATATCAAATCCTACCTCTGGTAACCCCCATGCCAGCCGAACATTTTCATCAATGACTTTCTTATGAATTGGATCCACATTATCTATATCTTTTTCCGCGTACACATCGTCTATAATAGCGCCATCGTCTTTATTTGGTTTATATCCACCATGTATCGAACGGAGCAGATCGTGCGATTCTATATTTTTTGAGTATAAATCGTGTTCTTGTTGATTATGTAATAAAGAAGGCGATGCAGGGTATTTGTTATTGTAATAGTTGGAAGAGGAAGGTGTCAAGGGCCCATCGCTGAATTGAGCAGGTGAAGACATGGTCGGAGGGGTTTTGATCTTTTTTGCGTTCACGTTAAGCGAAGGGCTTGTACGACGCTTTTTCAAACTGTTGTGATCATGGCTACTGCTATTATTTGTTGAGTGATTATTGATATTATCGCTTGGTGGCACTTCAATTGATAATAGCTTTATCAACTCGGGTGATGGATTGTGAAAATGAACTTTATGCATGATGGTATAGGTTGTTTCTCGAAAATGTAGATCAAAGAATATATTTTCTGGTTCTGCTAGGTTATTTGCAAAGAATAAAACGACACGCATATCGAACTCTCCCCAACCTTTTTCTTGTAATAGGTAGGGTTCTTTCATAAAGACTAGAAGAATACAGATCAGAGCTTTGAAAATCAAAAAATAAATAAGACACGTTTTTTTACCTCTTCTTGGGTTATCAAACGTTGGGTGTAACATATATTCAACATGATCCAATAAATAATTCAATTTTCCTCTTCTTTCGTGGTTATTGTCGACTGCTACAACCTTAATCTTCCAATTTCTCCACGGATGCCCGGCTGAAGCTTTTATGCTTCCTTTAATTATACTATTTTGACAGATAATCTTTATATCCTGAGTATACTCATTCTACCGAGAATATCCATTTTTATACATTAATTGAACATCGCATGTTATTTTATTATATCTTTTTCTGCTTACCATAATCAAAATTTGCGTATATCTTTCAATTTATGTATAAGAGTTGAGCGGTTTTTCTTGAACTAACTAATTAATAGAATCTTTAAACAAGTAATGCAAAGGGTCAATTCAACAGTTCAACTGAAAGTACACTATTTAAGTGGTGACAATAGTGTATCTTCTATAGTTATTAGGAAACTCACAACTTCTATTATTTCTTACAACTCACACGTCTGTAGAAATCGTATTTATGTAATACAAATAGGGGAAGGTGAAAGAAAAGGGAAAATGGGGAAAAAAAAAACTTGTTTATTTCACAAAAACCAAAAAACTACGCGCACACATTGACGTCGTTACTTTCAGCAAAATTTAATTTCCCGCTACCCTTTTTGCCTAATGGAATTTGCTATAGAATTTGCTTGATTTTGAAACGTGGCAGTAACTTCCAAGTAAAACTTGGTAATAGTTATTGAAAGGTTACTATTTCATTTATGGATAAAGTGTCGCAAGTCACTTGGAGATCAGATATAAATCATAACTTTGTATTTATTGAATTCTCACACAGGGGAAAAAGCTGACATTATATGTCCTTTTGGATCTGCCAACCTTATTTCAATTTTATCGCCATTGTTCGCTCAAACGATTTGAACCTGCATAAAAGCCTGCTTGTCGCGTTCCACATATATGAACTTGTGTCGCGCTGAAATGGTCCATCTACGCGTCACGTAATGTAGTTGAAATTAAATATTTTTCCAGAAATGGCTTTACTACTTTTATTTTCACCAAAGACTCTATAATATAAAATATGGCTCAAAGCTTGGGAGAAATGGACGTAGATCTGGAATTCGACTACGATTTGGGAGGCGATGATCTACTTCTCATCGAACAAACTGAGCAAATATACCTTAGTACTCAGCAAAGTCTACAAACAGCTTCGAATACGCCAACGCCTTCTTTACGGAACGAACCTTCAACTCCAATGAGTTGGAATCCTGCACAAGAAGCAGTGGGATCCGTCGACTGGAATCCAGCACAGGAGACAATTACTTTAGAACAGGAAAATATAGAAATCGCTAGATCAAACATAGACACAAGTGCTGCTGGCAGTACAGGAACCTCTCACTTTGGTCCAGAGGTAAAGTAGAGAAAAAAAAAAGAGTTTTGATCAGCATGAGCACTGACCATTCCACTTACATTAGGCCGAAAGAATAATGGAAAATTACAGATTTCAAATTGAAAGATTGCAAATGAATATGAGAGACAATAGTGAAGTACAGCAGCAACAAACTGAAATGCTGCAGCTGAAGGAAATGTTGAGAGACAAGGTAAATTTATCATGCATATTGCAAATCATTGATAACCCGTTTGACTCTGTGTACTTTTTTTTTAGGACAGTGTGTACGTGTCGACTGGAATCCAGCACAGGAGACAATTACTTTAGAACAGGAAAATATAGAAATCGCTAGATCAAACATAGACACAAGTGCTGCTGGCAGTACAGGAACCTCTCACTTTGGTCCAGAGGTAAAGTAGAGAAAAAAAAAAAGAGTTTTGATCAGCATGAGCACTGACCATTCCACTTACATTAGGCCGAAAGAATAATGGAAAATTACAGATTTCAAATTGAAAGATTGCAAATGAATATGAGAGACAATAGTGAAGTACAGCAGCAACAAACTGAAATGCTGCAGCTGAAGGAAATGTTGAGAGACAAGGTAAATTTATCATGCATATTGCAAATCATTGATAACCCGTTTGACTCTGTGATTTTTTTTTAGGACAGGGAGTTGATTCACTTAAAGAAAGAACTTTACAAATACAAGGAGCAACCTTCTTCAGACCAACAACAACAAAAGAGAGCATTCCCGGGTTTGAACGTATACGATAAATCAAAAGTCAAAAAGCTATCCAGACCTAGTCCGTTTACTCAAGCAGCAGCTTCATTTTCACAGTCAAGAGCCAGTCCATCTCCCAGTTTGAGTTCACAGTCGACATCATCTCAATTAGAAAATATACCCAATGATAAAGCTAGTGTCAAAATGCCCAGATTGGCTTCATTAGCCTCTCCAATGATAAGTCCATTAAAGCCAGTTGCAGATGTCAAAGCGGAGCCTGAACCACCCGTCAACTTTGCACCCCACGATCGGTCTCCATCCACCTCAAATCGACCTACACGCAGCCAGCCTAGAAAGATACGCAAACGCACAGAAAATGAAAGCAAGGTAAGCAATTGCATTACATTCAATCCGAATTAAGGCACTGACTTCTGTATAGCAAACACTTTTGACAGTTCTCTTGACACCTCACTTTCAGCGGTGGAACACTACTCATCATGACAATAAGAAAGATATCAATACAGCATTAACACGTCCGCTCATCAAAAAACTCAGTGAGGAATTCTCTCTACAGTTTATTCCTGATCCGGAACAGTCTCCCCCACAAACAGAATACGAACGCCTACAACTGCTAGCATCTGATGTGAACAACTCTATTCTAAAAGGAGATTCCACTAGCAACACCATTCGAATATTGCTCAATATCTTCAATATCTCTCTAAAAATTGCAATCAAATGCAAGTTGTACAAAATAATCCACAATATCGTGAATGTCATCAAGGCCTTAACGGAAAATTTCCCAATCGCTAGAAAGTATCTTCAGCGCGACATTACATTTGAAACAAACTCGTTACTAGCCCAATTCGCTAAATCACTAGCGTTATTTCCTTTTTATGAAACGCATAGCCCTCAGCTTCTAGAGCAAGTGGAGAACCGAAATGAAGTATCATTTAAAGACACTGACCGAATCACGGAAACATTCAAAATGAAGCCATCAGTTTTATACAAAGATTTGCACTTGGAAGAATCTACGGAAGAAGCACTTGCCATTGTGAGGTCGATACTTGAATTGTTTATCTGTGTGGGATCAGGGTGTAAAGACTCGATGTAAGTATCTAGCCCAACTACTCTACTACCGTCATCTCACCTTTTTGTTTTCACACTAGATTTATTTTCCTTTTGACAGATGCCGATTTTTTGAACTTGCTGAACCCCAAAAGACCCTACGATATCATCTACCTCGCTATGAGTGTGCTTGAAACAAGTCTTACGAATGACTCGTGTTTAATTGATTACACTGGCAAGGAGCTGAAAGTGCTGCGTTCATTGACAGATTTAATTAGTACTTCCAAAAAGTTTGTGGAGTCAGTACAAGTAAGTATTCATGCAATGCTATTGTGTCACCAAAAGCCATAATTAACTCTTGTTATTTTATGTATATAGTGGTACAACATCTGCATAAAAGTGTTTGCTTTGCTCCAGTTGATTTTAGGGTCTGATCTACCTGAGAATTTAGCCATTGAGGCAAGTAGGGTGACTCTCGAAAAAGTAAATGATGCTATGGATTCTATGGCAGCGCGATACTCCAAAAATGCCAATCATTTGACCGATTCCATCAGGTAAAGGTTATACTTAAACGAGTTTAATATGTTTTGAGAGACTTACAATTGACCGTAGAGAACGACGTGCTGAATTTATTAAATGTGGGCTACAGACAATACACTGCTCTATCAAATGGTGTCCCACCAATGTATTCAAGTGCACTGAAGAACTTCGGGCAAATACGGTCTTGCAAATGGTTTCCTTTTTCCAAAATAGTGTCGAGGTCGATCAGTCTCGTAAGTGTAACACAATATGCAATTTTGAAATGAGCAAAGACTTACATAAATCATTTTATCTTTAGTATCTCGCACACTCACCCGACTGGTGACACTTCTTACTCCAAAAAGATTGAAAAAGGCGATCTGAGCTATTCAGTGAACCGTGTCGAGCGTCATGCTCATAAACTTTTTACGAACCCTCGTCAATGAACAGCTTGTTTGAGATCATAGACTACTAAAAGGGACGATGTATATATGTATATTTTAGAGATATATAATGGATTATTTTTGATATATGTCAAGTAGCATAGACAATGCCTTTTCATTATCGAATTTAGACAAAAAGTGATAGATTAATAAAGTCTTTTACTAACGTCTAACTTTAACATGCATCGCGTATATTCTCATTGGCATAAAAAATGATTTGCTGCTAGGTACAAAGTATGTTTTGACTGTTTTAATTCTACACATCAGCACTACCGTTCTTTTTTTTCACATGTACGTACTAGATTTGAGAGATATGTGAAGCGGAGCTGCCTAGTAATTCAATTGTCATATGAACACAAACCCCCCCCCCCCTCCCCTTCTCTCCACAATAATATGAAAATAGGAAATGGAGTGAATTGTCATGTATGGAAAAGTATCAAGCAGGAATCGTACGAGATCTTATCGACCAACTAAAAGCTTTCTCTTAATTAGTTGTTTGTGTACATTCATCATTTCGTTTTCTCTATCTGCCTTTGCCTAAAATGAAACGGTCATGAGTTTATTTCGTAGCAAAGGATAAAAATTCAACTCTAAGGTATATTGCTTTTATGTATTTAAATCATGGACCATACGTAGATTGAATTAGCGTGAAGAACGTTGATGATGATATACTTGGCACATATACGCAACTTTTGATGACTTTGAGGATATTCAAAATAAGTAAGTCACTCTATTCCACGGAACGAAGTAAACAAAAGACGAGATGTAACGTCATTTGATACTTTTTTTTTTTGAGTGAATACACAAATTACTTCACATGCAATCAAGAAAAAAATTTTTTTTTGATCAGAAAAACTTTGGGGTTTACCATCGTATGTAAACAAAGGAATGTTGTTGTACAACAATTCCGCAGTTGCAGTGAATGTTTTTATACGCTTTGTCCCCTTCAGGTTATGCCAAAAAAAAGTGTGAAATATGACTTGATATAATAGCCACTCATTGCGCTCCCAAATATATCAAGCGTTTTACGACCTTTCATATATGGAAGATATCATAATATGATGGCAAAAGGTATATTGAAGAATTTAAAAAAAGGGAGTCTAGTAAATTACATAATCTTTTCCTTTTGCATGATTTCGTTGTTTCAAATTGTTCATTCTCTATTTTTATATAATCGAACTCTTTGTTTATTATTACTCTTAATTAAGGAGGTCATCTATTATAGAAAGATAAAAAAAAAAAGATAAGGACTTTTCTTGGTACAAAATGACTCTTTTAAAAAATTTCTTGACTGTCAAATATATGTCAAATACATAACATCTGTCAAAGTGAAATCACGCACACAGACCCTGCAGGGAAAAGTAAAGTGAAGAGGGAAAACAGGGAAAAGGTGAAAACGGGAAAAAGGGAAAAAAGGAAAGCAAGATACACACGCGGTTACCATATGGAAACAAACAAAACAAGAGCATATGAAAAAAGATTTAAAAAAAATTTTTATCGATCAAAGGCGTTCTAGATAAGACTTTTTGGGTCCATCAAAAAAGTATATAAGTGGAGGGCAAAACGAAAGGGAGTCTAGTAAATTACATAATCTTTTCCTTTTGCATGATTTCGTTGTTTCAAATTGTTCATTCTCTATTTTTATATAATCGAACTCTTTGTTTATTATTACTCTTAATTAAGGAGGTCATCTATTATAGAAAGATAAAAAAAAAAAAGATAAGGACTTTTCTTGGTACAAAATGACTCTTTTAAAAAATTTCTTGACTGTCAAATATATGTCAAATACATAACATCTGTCAAAGTGAAATCACGCACACAGACCCTGCAGGGAAAAGTAAAGTGAAGAGGGAAAACAGGGAAAAGGTGAAAACGGGAAAAAGGGAAAAAAGGAAAGCAAGATACACACGCGGTTACCATATGGAAACAAACAAAACAAACGTACACACTAAAAAGATTTAAAAAAATTTTTATCGATCAAAGGCGTTCTAGATAAGACTTTTTGGGTCCATCAAAAAAGTATATAAGTGGAGGGCAAAACGCAATTGAATTTTTTTATTCTTCATCTCTACATCTCTTCTCTATCAAACAATCAAACAATCAAACAATCAAGCACTCAAGTACTCAAGTACTCAAACTCTCAAGTACTCAAGTACTCAAGTACTCAAACTCTCAAACAATCAAGTACTCAAACTCTCAAATATTCAAGCACCCTTCATATTCAAGTCCTAAAATGCACTTGTTCTCCGCTTCTCTGCTACTGGAAACCTCTAATCAATTCGGGTCTACACTCATGGTAAGCCTAAACTATTATACAAATATTATATAACTTGACATTAACTCCTTGTATACAAATAGACCTCCACTTTTGTTTCCATCTCTCTCTATGTGCTGGACCCTCCTTTTTTTTCAAGTAGTCAAGACGCTTTGGTTTTCAAGAACTTCTTGCAGTGGTTTAATAGTGTTAGTGCCTTCCACTGATGTTACATTGGTGATGCAGGCCGATCTGCGCTATGCGGTTTTCCGAAAAAACTGTGCACACAGTAACACTACGTTGTTATACAGATCGGTGATTGACCTTGTTTCTACGCTTTTTTTTTTGTGCGGTTAAACAAAAGGCGTTGTTCTTTGGTTGCGAACTTCCATTGAACTAAACTATTTTTATTGAGTCGCTAAACCCTCCTGCAACAAGTCCACTTGATCTCTTTGGTTCTCTCTTGCCTTACTTAGTAAAAAAGGTCCTCTTCTACTCTATTGGTTCGGCCTTCAAGCAAACTTGATTCTGTCTCTCTCTCACTCTATCATATCAAGAGTGGTGTCACAAAAACAAACAAGATGATCTCACAAGCGTCTCATAACTTTACAACTTACTCATACAAACACACATACACACATACACACATACATACATACATACATACATACATACATACATACATACATACATACATACATACATACATACATACATACATACATACATACATACATACATACATACATACATACATACATACATACATACATACAAAAAGGCGTTGTTCTTTGGTTGCGAACTTCCATTGAACTAAACTATTTTTATTGAGTCGCTAAACCCTCCTGCAACAAGTCCACTCGATCTCTTTGGTTCTCTTTCCTTACTTGGTAAAAAAGGTCCTCTTCTACTCTATTGGTTCGGCCTTCAAGCAAACTTGATTCTGTCTCTCTCTCACTCTATCATATCAAGAGTGGTGTCACAAAAACAAACAAGATGATCTCACAAGCGTCTCATAACTTTACAACTTACTCATACAAACACACATACACACATACACACATACATACATACATACATACATACATACATACATACATACATACATACATACATACATACATACATACATACATACATACATACATACACATACATACATACATACATACATACACACAATACACATAAATACATACAAACAATTAATAACTTTAAAAATTAATTACATAATAACTTCAAAAATACATAAAAATTATAAATAAATTATCATAATCAAGTTTGCCTACCTCAAAAGACGCTCTTTTCATATGATCATCTCTTGTTTATTTCTCACACTTGAGCTATTTTTTCCTTGCATTTTTACTATTTCTTACACACAAGCAGAAAAAAGGACTTGACTTTTATGGATAACAATAGAGCTCAGACTTTTGCCCCACAAGTTAATTATGCAATTATTCGTCACTTCCATACAATTGTTGCACTAGATTACCCCTTCATCGTTCGTGATTTGAAACGTTTTCCATCAAAAGTTTTATCCTTTCTTATTCAGACACCCTTAACATAGTCATCTGAAGAATATCGATTCTTATCGCCTTGTCCGTATAAACAATTTCTGCACATAAGTTTATGATATTCTTTAACTAATTAAGGTAGTCATAACCAACTCGCGACTACGTAAGTATATTTGTGGTGAAATTTGATTCTATTTTGAAGCAAGTATTCCAAGTGATTAATAATAATGCTCGGCCTTTGCCCGAAACATAGGTATCCAATTAATCACAGATGCGATGCAAGTACACGGGTACCTCAAATAAAAGACCACTTTGTTCCTTGCATACCAATTGATCGTTGTTTTTTTATTTAGATTTCTCATGGGTTATTATATATTCAATTGAGAGAGAGTACCTCTTTTTACTTGCGCTTTATCAGCACATATGTAATAATAATGCTTGCGCATAGACCTAATTGTATATGCTGCGGATATTGATATTCATCATAATCACGTATTCAGAGTAGCTGTCAACTAGCACTGTTTACATGCTATAAATAAGTGTGTATGTGCGCCATCACCGAGAGCAAATCATTTCTGGGATAGATCATCACCAATTTCGCAATCAATGATTGACATGTGCGTTTCCATCAATCAAATCTAGAATTGAAACATAATATAACTTGCCTTTGACCTGATTATAAGGCTTGAATGACGTATTCTCATCAATTTCAGAAGAAAAAAAAAAAAAAAACCCGCATCAACGGATCAATTTGCGAGGCAAAAGTGGAACATATTGACAAGTTGATACACATGACCTTATATGATTGAAATATAAAGCAAAAAACGAGA
Source organism: Mucor irregularis B50 (assembly GCA_000587855.1). Taxonomy (NCBI): domain Eukaryota; kingdom Fungi; phylum Mucoromycota; class Mucoromycetes; order Mucorales; family Mucoraceae; genus Mucor; species Mucor irregularis. Next base: position 262,959 of record AZYI01000006.1, on the reverse strand, counting down.
GTGAAAAACCGAATTCTGACATATTTTGACAACCCTTTTCCTATTTTTATATGCACAAATGTTTAACAACAACCAATTTGACTATTGTAACGAAAATAATAATAGCAGCTACTACAACGGGCAAAGACCAGTAAATATTCCAAGACCATCGCAAGAAAGAATATTGTACGAAGATATATTAGGTTACAGTTAGTATACACACTAAATAAGACTCATAATTTTTGATTTGACTAAGCATTATATGTACTTTATTCGTAGCAAATGATACGTTTAATATGCAAGAAGAAGATCAAATTGACCCAATGATGGATCAAAATTTTTTGGCATTTTTATCCTTACTATCAGCAAGCGAGCCTACACCCGCACCTTCATCATCTCTGCTTTTACTGCAAGACGTCCCGTTTGAAAGAAATACTTCCTCTCCTTTGCTTAATGGCACAAAACATACAAAGAAAGGTAGCAGTGGAGTGAAAAGGTCGTCTTCTGCCGGCTCTAAAATTGGCCAATGCGAGCATCCCAAACATGTTCTATATCGCCGAGAAAAGCATACACTGATGCCCCCTTCTGAAACAAATTCTGCCATGAAGACCGTTCCCCGTCGTGGTAGACCTCCTAAGGGCTCTAAAACCACCGAATTTTTATTCTCTACATCGCCCGTAGACCAAGGCGAAAATCAATTCTATCCCATTGTTGAATTGTCTGTGCGTCCTTTGCCTAAGCGATTGGAGACAGTGGTTGGCAAAAGTAACATCAAAGTTTGTTTGACATGCTTAAAACGGTCTGATGTGGATGAAGAGTATATTCACCACGAAGCTTATATTGGTCCTCAACAATCGCATCATAAGAAAAAGGAGAATAATAATACTTTTAAACGCAATAAATAAATAAAAACGAGTCTATTATGCATCTTCATATTTATTTAAGTGTCTTCGATGCCTTGAAATTTTGGTATAGGTTGATAGTGATGAGTGTTGCCTAAAAGTCGTTCTTGGCTCGTACTTCTACCTTCTAAGGTGCTGTTATACGATGATCGAGTATTTTTGCTATTGGATAATAATGATATTGTTGAGGAACGTCGTGATCGTTGAAGTTTATTGCTTGCGGTAACTTCGTCGTCATCATCTTCCTCTTCTGCAGCAGCAGCGGCAGCTTCTTCTGCCTGCTCTTCCTCTTCCTCTGCTAATTCAGGAGGTTGAATCCACTCCCAAGGTACAACACAAGGAAACATATTACCTAGTCTTGCTGCTCGATTGATCCAAGTAGGTGTAGTTTTGTTGTTTAAGCATTTAACAAATTCCTCAGTGAAGTGATTACAGTTTCTCGTCAGTAGGTTGTATGAAGGACCTGTGAACTCGTCTGATAGTTTCAACAATAACTCTTCGATTTCTTTATCTGTCAAATCTGTTGTTCCCATATCGATGGTTTGTCTATGTCACAAAAGGTGTAAGTATCATGTTTCATGCATAATAGATAGTATGCTTACTTGAGTGAAAGTTCGGGAATGCCAACTCGAGGTTCAATGGCAAATACACCTGTCACATTAGGTACTTCATGGCCACCAAAACAATACTCTTTATTGCCTATTTCCACACCAGAATGAAAGACGCCTATAAAATATAAGAAGTGTGAGCTATTGTGGAGTCAAGCTACACATAAATGTCTCTCATTTACCAACACCCAAGGCATAATAGCCAAATTGCGTAATATAATTAGGTTGGATCTGCAAACATTAAAATAGAGTGAGTCAACTGGCAACATTTTGTCATTTCAACAACTTTTAAAGTTACCATGTCGTAAACGTTAACATAGACTTGCATAAAAGAAAAGGTTAGAATAACTGACATGAAGAATAGTACGATATTTATCTTTATACCTCTTTGCTTGGAAGGGTCTTTAGTTTCCGAGTCATTATTAAAAAAAGTAGATAGATATTCAAACATTTTATTATGAAAGAAGAGGGAGGAAAATGATGATCTGGGTGGGATCTTCGCTCATTTTTTTTTCGTTTCACCAGCGCACGCATTACGCAATAATTTCTTAAATAGAATTTCATTAAAAAATATTTAGCAAGCAGGATGTCTTGAATCCTTTTATCGCCCTTCTTTGGAACGAAAGGTTCCTTTTTAGGAAATGAAAAATCAAGCTTTTCAATGAATGAAATTACCAAATGTTGGAGCTAACGTGAAGAAAGTATATTACATCCCAAGCAGTAAAAGATCTTTCGATAAGCATGTATTTTACAGCTTATTACACACGATTATGCAACAAAATGATGAGTAAAAAAAATCAAACTTAAACATATATAGTTTATTTAATAAAGATTCATAACCAACAAAGATACACATATACAAGTAAAAGTACATCTTGATGCTTATAGGCGTGTTTGAGAGCACTGATGTTGATCAGTGCTTAAATTCACCTTTCGATGTTCATAATTCACACTTCATAAGAAAATGAAGATTATATGAATAGACAGAAACCTTCTTGTTGGCGATTTCGAGATATCACTTTTGCTTTTGCGTACGTAGCCCTTTCTTCTGCATAATTTAGCCAAGAAGAGCCCGTAGAGTTGTTGTGCGTATCTCAATATTCCGTGTCAGCTTATAATTTGTTTTATTGTTCCTTGACCCCCTCGTAGCCTGAATTCACATTCAGGACTGCCAATAAATAACGTGCTTAAAAGGTTATTGTCGCGACAAAGATTTCTCTCTTTCTAGAGGGAAGATGAGAAAGGATTGAATATCCTTTCCCTGTCTTCCCTCCTTGAAAAAGAAATCTCAGATCAGAAAAAGCTTTCAAGTACATTATTTATCCATGGCATATCTACGTTTTGATCTCGCTGCACCACTGCTGCTTCCGCGAGACCGACTTGCAGCATCTTCCATGTCCATCATTTGCTGATCATCACCGTTTGTAGGCGAACCTAGTTGCATAGGGTAATATTGATTGTATTCAACGCTTTGATGATCAGTTTCTGATCCAAGAACTATGGAATGGTTATATTAAATATACGCACACAAAGAGAACATATAATGTACTTACGTTCATGAATCTTTTTTGGTTTTCTTGTTGGTGTTTCCATACCCCATCCTGATAAATCTGTAAAGTAAAAGCAATAAGTAACCGTAAGGCAGCAAAAAAAAAAAAACGTATTATCAAACTTACTAATTTTCGATTTCAAGTATTCAACCGTTGCTAATAAATCATTCAACACCTATTGAATTGAATAGAATTACTAATTTACACTTAAACTGCTTGCATCCTCTTTTATAAAATTTACCTCTTGTTGATTTTCTGTTACTTTTCTTAAATATTGAACTTCATTGGTTGTTGATTCTAATTTCGATTCCAATATAACCGTTGTGCTTTGTAATTGACTTAATGCTTCGTTGATAGCAGGAGATACGTGCTCATTAGAAGACGATGAAGGGGAAATATGTGATGGTTGATGGAGAGGTATACTGTGACTACTGGAAGACCTATTCGAGGAAGTTTCACCTACGCCAACTGGGAAGGTCTCTCCTACTTCATAATCAGGACTACTAGAAGGCACAATTTCCATTGCACTAGAGTATCGTATCTGTGGTATCAATCGGTTTCTAGGAGGCTTTCTTCTAATCTTGTGCAGACGATCAAAACCAGACTTGTTAAACCAAGGATGCTTGAAATCCCAACGTTGTTGCCCATCGAGTTGATTTTCTTCATCCGTATTGTTGTCGTTAATTTTATGAAAATCATACACTAATGTTTCCCTTGTTAAGCTGTTTGCTTGACAACAAAAAGTTATTACATAAGTACTTACTGTTTAGTTGACGAACAAAGCTTGACCAATTGCAATGTTTAAAGTAATGAGGTAAAACAAGTCTTGAGAACTCAGTATTATTGAATACAGTAAACTGATCGCCAGAGCCAGTCCAAGTAATGAGATCATTTGTGCTTTCGTCATCTACCATGCTGTATATTGTGCGGTACATAAGTCACGTATTCTTGTTTGTTGTATACTTGTTTGTTGCGATAACTGATTGCCTTGTACTTACGTGAAAAGCTTAGAAATGAACGCAGCGTTTCTTGTGGGAGTGACTCTAAAGAACCTCTCCACAAAACCGTGCTTGTTCTGTCCCTTTTTGCCAACAACGCGATTCCGTTGATGAGACATGTTATTTCAACACACACACGCACAGGCACACCAAAATAGAGAGAGAGAGAAAGAGAACAAAAAAGAATTTTTTTATATTTTTGAAAAAAAAAAAAACTTGGATGCGAGTGTGTATTAAGTGTGTGCCTGGAGCTTTATTGTGACACTTTATTTCAATAACCTTTGAAATTTATGCTTTCTTTGCAAACGCTTTGTTGCTGTGTTGTACTGGAATACTGCAAAAATGAAAAAAAGGTGATATACTCTTCTATTTCATAAGGGGAGAAGTAAAACAGTACAAATAAAGAAATAGAGGAAAAGGACGGGGACTCAAAAGACCTGCAGCACATGATACACGTTTAATCAAATTTGGTGCAACTGACTTCCGTTTTTTTTTTATATTGAGACGAATGGAAACTATAATATATCGTATGGGATGGAAACTCAAATAAGGTTTCACCCTTTAAATAAAAACTTTGATATTCCAGTCGATTTACTCCCTTGGAAAATAACAAAGCAGTGATAGTAGAACAAGTGTTCTAGAAGTAGATTTTTACATAAATGCTCTATTACAAATGCTTACATATCTGAAACTTGCAATAAGCAAATGTATTTCTACTGCGATGTTTTTAAGGATTTAATAGTTAGTTAAAATATAATCAAAATTATGCTGAACTCGATTATACATATTGTCTCGCATCAAGTTAATGGTACCTTGGGGATTTTGACTTTGTACACAAGTGTCAACAACTGACAGCCCATCCTTTTTCTTTTCTTGGTACATATAGGTATTCTGTTCACACGCTATAAAAAGCTTTCCTCTAGATGTCCACGGTTTGTTTATAATTCAGAAATAAGTGAGTTTCGGACCTTCCATAATTGATGAAGCTTGCCACAACATGCACAGACAGTAGTAACGAAAAAGGTGTAAATATGTACCTATTCAGACTTCTTTCAGCAAATTTAAATACCTTGAAGTATTATATCACTCTACGTTCGGCTTTTCTTTCATTTTAAGAAATAATTGGTATACGTATCAAGGGTGCACGTAGAAAACTAGAGATGGACATGTACTCTCTAGTAAAGGTTATTTTCAACGCATTTCTTCAGGCTACGTATCAGTACAATCATACGTCTTTTAGGAAAAGTATGTGAAAACTCCTGTCAGTAGTCTCAAGAGCTTGCATCATCTGGCATTTTTACATACTACATAGAAACATTTCAGGACTGATACATATCAAAAGCATCTGAGATGCTATGTACTTGCAGGCAAATATTATTAGGTATGAGGAGTACGTACGTACGCAAATTAGATATATTAAACTTTAATATGACTGGTAAGACATGATGGGTAGTGGTATACATTAGGGATGAAGCTATACACTTCCTTAAATGGATATGAACTATCAATTCTCTCCAAGGTGCCCGCTCTATTAAGTGGTTTCAGATTATCCCTCTTTTTCCCTGCAGAAATCACTCGAGACGAGCCAGACAATATTGAATCTGCAGAATCACTAGTGGTTATCATAAATTTCACCAGGCACTCCTTGTTGTTCATTCACGCAAACTATAAACTCTTGCTCGCTTTCTTTGATAACACCACCATTCTGCCATGATTTTATTTATAAATTGGTTTTTGCAAGTATCGTCCGTTGGACAGTCTGCGGTACTTGACCCCGGGTTCGATAGAGCTTCTCCTGCCAACCTAAAAGTTCCGTTTTTTATATTCTTTAACACTGTCTTCTTATGTTTATCACTGGTAGCGTTAAAATTTTTCTCTATGCCTTCCTTCCAAAGAAGGATACGCATGGCTTGGTTAAAGAAGGGTAACTTTTAACTCAAGCTGAACTCTTGACCCTTTGTAGACATGTTCTTCGCCACTGTTCTCCAGTCCTGGTGCAAAATAGTATTTTTAAGAAAGTTCATGAGAAAAAGGCCCTCTTGTTGTTAATTGGTACTGATTGCGTTGTGAATCCCTTCTACTTCCTTTTACAGTATTGAGGACGAATAAAACAGAGGAACGCGAAAGAGTGAAAATTAATGATTCAAACATAAGCACTCCCTTATTTCACCCCAGAATAAGGTGATTGGTTGGAACAAATGATGATTTTCAGCTACAACTTTCACGTTGCAAGTCAAAAAATCATGCTTACCCAAAAGGAATATGAAGGCACAATATTTCAGTGTTATTGGAAGCATTCCATGTAACTTTCCAATTGTCATTGCAGACCCAAATAAGGACAGCAATCAAGTGCACTCAGTTACTGGTTTGGCTATGACTCTCATTGGTCGGCTCAATTTAGATTTTCAAATGACGTAAAGTATGGGTCATTCTGCGGAAATCAAAAAACTGTTTTTTCTATTTAATGCCTTACCATTGATTTTCGCTTGTTTGCTTTTCTATTCATATAACTTTTCGTTTTATTACTATAACAACTTTTTAAAAAATGGCTCTTTACTACAGCATTGTATTTGCTATCTTGTCTGCCGAGGTATGTAAGCTTAACAAAGTTAAAACGCGTTTAATTAAACATTTTTTTTTCTTGCTTGAACAAATTACAGATAGCTGCATTCTTTTTATTCTTGGTAACGTCGAGCTAGACAGAGTTGTATCATATTTACACCATTATTAACGTGCAAATGATTACAGTTACCCATCCCTACACGCTGGCAAAAGCCTGTATTCCGTTGGTTCGCCACCTCTCCCGCCGTAAGTATATAGAAAGGGTTTTGAATTCGTCCTGCAACAAGTGTATTGAATTAAAATTCGATGTAGGTGGCTCATGCGCAATATATAATGAGGGTTGTTTTTGCGTAAGTAAATGGATTGGTGTTAAAAGAGTATCTATGTTGGAGAATCGGTTTCTAATACCATCTTACGTGTACATAGGTTTATATTCGTTCTCTTCTTGGGTAAGATTGAAAAAGACAAACGAGAGTAATTTCGCGGGAGACTTAACATTGATTATTCGAAATAGACGCCGTGAATACCCTCAAAACCTTCTACGAAGTCGTCAATGCAGATGAAGAGAGTAATTCTATCCCTGTTGGAGGAACTGATTTCAGAGCTCAAGTTGGTCAAGCTGCAAAGAAGTTCTATGCCCAAAGAAATTTATACCTTACCGGTTTCACCATGTTGCTTTTACTGTAAGCTCACTTTTAAGAATCGGAAACAAATGCTCATCCACTCACCCCCTCTTTATAGTATTTTAAACAAGATCAAGAACATGTCTCTTGATTACATCAAGTTGGAAGATCAATTCATTGAACTTGAAGGAGCTGTAAGTACTATTTGATTATCTTTTTTTACATTGTGATGCTCATTGGCGTGCTTGTTTGTTTGTACATACACGTAGACTACTAAGGACCCTGAAGTCAAGAAGGCCAGTAGAGAAATCGATACTGATCCCATTGAGAAGAAGGTGACCAAGCTTGAACCCGTTGAACAAAAGCAAACCGAAAAGAAGAAGGACATCTAATTTTATTACATACATTGTACATCATCCAATAAAAAATAGCACTTTTACATATTTATGCCTCGCCGTGATATCATCGTCATCGCCTTCCTTCTCCTTGTGTCATTTGTGCAACAAGCAAAAATACCTATATTTAGTCAATTTATATAAAAAAAACTTTTTCTCATTTCCCCTCTTTTTTATTTCTCTCTCTCTTTTTTCAACTTTAAATACATGATGACCGTAGAAGAGACTGAGATTGCTTACACTGATGCTTCTCAAGATTTTGGACCAAGAAATGAAATAATTGAAGAGCAAATAAAGAACAAGGATCAACAAGCCTTGGCTAGAGTAAAAATGAGATAAAGTTTATTTTAGTGATCATACATAGATTAACCTTTGTTATACATGTAGTCTTTTACTCAAATGATTGATAATAGCACCCACCCCAATGCCACACTCGTTAGTAAGTATGCGTAAAATGGTGCTTTTTACACAAGTCTTAACGCCCTCGTTACCTGCAGACAGTGGGATTCACGCTCCGTCCTCTAAAGTACCTAAAGGATGGCATCGCCGTAAATTAAGTGGTTGGATTACCGCTCATCTCGTTCCTGAAGGGTTTCGAAAAAACATTGAAAAAAAGCTTGGAAACTTTGTTATCATTCGTTCGGTAAATAGGCAAATCCATACACACACACGCTTTCCAAACAGGGTTGATGTTTAATTTTGTTTGTCCATGTAGACTGGTGAATATCATTATGAAGAGATGCCCATCTACACTCGTATTGGCATGCACTTGCTTTTTGGTGGTTATTACAGAGGAAAAGGTATGTATTTGTAGAACCCATTCGTATCAACAAAAATTAATGCGTAGGTGAATGTGGGTAGTGGTTGGCACGAATGTGATGCATTCGCTTTTTTTGAAGGAGACGTTGCGACAGGGACTTTACTTTACCCAACCGGAATCTGTGAACCAAATTCCAAGTTTTGTACAACATTATGATATTGTTATGGACAACTATGTGATTTCTAATGTGTCAGAGTATAAGAATTTCAATGAATTTTTTACAAGAGCTATTCTTCCTGAAAAAAGACCGATTGCCCACCAAGACGACGATGTAGGGTTAACCCTAAAAGCTGTCAACATACAATGTAGTGACTAACGAATACGTACCACTTATGTAGAACATTCTCGTTTCTGCTGCTGATAGTAGATTGAACGTATTTACTTCAGTCGATGCTGCTACACAGCTGTGGTAAGTACTTTATGTACAACGTATCTTAATTTAATATTAACATGTGTTGCACATAGGATTAAAGGAAGAAACTTCACACTAGCCAATCTTTTGCAAAATCAAGAATTGGCAAATGAATTAGAGGGCGGTTCTATTGCTATTTTCCGCTTGGCCCCTCAAGATTACCATCGTTTCCATATTCCCGCAAAAGGTACCATTCAGGAAATCAATCCCATCAGTGGCACTTATTACACAGGTATATCCATTTCAACTGATATGCAATGCATCTTTCACATAACTAAAAGTCTCCATGCATAGTCAACCCTTGTGTTGTTAATGAGGATTTGAATGTCTTCACTGATAACCACCGAAGTATTACCACGATCAAAAGCCATCACGGCTTCAATTACGCATTTGTATCCATTGGTGCACTTTTAGTGGGTTCCATTGTGATGACTAACGCCGAGCTCGAAAAAGAATTGGACAAGGGCGAAGAAATGGGCTACTTCCAATATGGCGGCTCTACAGTCATTGCTGTCTTCCCTAAAGACACTGTTCAGTGGGACGACGATTTGTTGGCCAACTCTGAAAAATCTGTCGAAACTTTAGTACAAATGGGTGAACGAATCGGCACTTTTATTGTGTAAAGTAAACAATGAGTTTACGAGAAATTTTAAATAAAAGCCTTGGTAGCTATATGATAGTAGTACCAAGCATAACAACACTTTTCTGTGACTCAAGCAAAGTACTTGATTATAATATATGTACCTTCCCCTTCAGTTTGTAGGGTTGTTATAAGTATGTAGTATTGAAGACGGCATGCGTGTTGGATTGTTTGTTATTTCCCATATACTTCGTTAATTTAGCTTTTCGAGAGTCTGCATCATTGCCAAGTCTTTGTCTGTTACATATTCTACACGCGTCGTAAAGTTTCATATCGATTTGCGTAAATAAGTTTTCAGTTACACGTATGGTCATGATTCTTGGCATTTTTCATTGTCTCGAACACAACGCAATAGACACAAGTTGTATCGGGCTTGGTCAAATAAAGGAACTTCCGTTTGTCGTAATTAGCTCACTTCTTTTGTATGTATACACTGTATGTATTAAAGAGATACGTCACTTTCTCCTTTAAAGCCCCTCCTATGCATTACGCCAGCTACGTATCCTGGGGGAATCTTGGGGTTTTATTTACAAGTAAAGTATCTGATGAACTTTACTTGTACTTGTTTCAAATTTTAGAGCTTGCTACTTTGCATATACTCCCACTTGGATAAAATATGTTCTCTACCCTTTACATATAGATGCGACCTTTTATTGATTTACTTTTATTCTTTCTTGATCTACACAAGCCTCTAGCCCCTCTCCACTATCTTTGTATAAAAAATGCATAGAAAGAATATAAATACATATCTCCATCTCAAACTTTATTACCACATACGTATACATGCACATATAAGGAGAATTCTCAAATTTAAACACGTAGCGTATCTCATACATTATGCTTCAATGCAATATGTACGTATTTATAAGAAGCTGTTCTTTTGAAGATCATGCAAATATATACATGTTAACGGAATCTTACTAGAGTTACATGGCATGCACCGATATTTGCTATAAATTAAAAAATTGTAATAGCACCAAGATATTTGGAATTAATGGCAAGTCTTTCTAAACATAATAGGCAAGATGATCACTGCACGAGCATACATGTACATATTTTATTTAAAACTATTTTATGACTAGTAGGATTTCGCACTCATTAAAGATTTCAGAGGTGTTTTTTTTAACATCTTCATTGAAATGAAATTAGAATCATCATGCTTATAATATGTATCATAGTATGTCGTCATTGAATTGACGTCTAACAGTTGGACAACTTATGTCTTTTTACATACGGTTTGGAAATTTTATATATGAAAGATATGCATGAGGGAGATCTTTCATACGCAACTAACCAATAAGATACAGCCCTTTTAGACGAGCTCTTCTTCTTCACACATAGAGACATTATAAAAGTAAATAGGGATTGTATTCTCAGCTCTTTCGTCTTGTACTCGTTCTTCAGACATCTCTACAAATGCACGCTTTCTCTTCTCTTTTCCTTATTGCCGCTGTTGTTGTTTCAGGTACGTCGTTGCATTGTATATGTTTATCGTCTCGTTAAATTCATTTTGGTATGACAACCTTTACAGTCGATGCTTCTAATTTTCTCAAAAGACAATCACCCGCCCAAGAATGCAGCGCAAGTGTTCAAAATTTGAATACAGTAATAACCAATTATAACGAACTTGTAAGAATATATACTTTTTAATACAATTTGTTTTGTCCGTGCTGATTATTAATTATGGTAATTTACTCTAGCTTGCTGGCTACCAAGGAGAAGCTGCTGAGAGCATAGATTTACCACTTAGAGACATGTTCCAAGATGTTACCAACAGGTTTAGCTCCAGTAATGAAATATGTTGTGCAATTCCCAATGAAACTGGCACAGTTGACTCTAACTCTATCTTTGAAATCATGACCGCATTTGCACCCAATATTCAAAAAATTTCAGAGACTCTCGTATCCAAAGAGGCAACATTTAAATCCTCGGCTTCTATGTATAAAAGTATTGAAGATGTTGTTGTAGCCTTGAAAGAGCCAACAGTAACTCTGACACATTGTTTATTCGAAAAGATCCCTGAAGCAAACAAAGATCAGGCCAACACTCAAGCTGATGAGATATTAAAGTCTGTTTCAGATGCTCAAAATGCTTATGGTTTTACTTTGTAAAACTGTCAGTGATGCTCTCGTTTCCGCAAACGCTTTAACTATCAATGTTTAACATAAAAACAGCATTACTAGAACACACGTTTTCTTATGCTTGTTACTGATATAGATAGGAAAACATTATGCAATAAAATATATATCACAAGACATGCTTGAAATCATGACCGCATTTGCACCCAATATTCAAAAAATTTCAGAGACTCTCGTATCCAAAGAGGCAACATTTAAATCCTCGGCTTCTATGTATAAAAGTATTGAAGATGTTGTTGTAGCCTTGAAAGAGCCAACAGTAACTCTGACACATTGTTTATTCGAAAAGATCCCTGAAGCAAACAAAGATCAGGCCAACACTCAAGCTGATGAGATATTAAAGTCTGTTTCAGATGCTCAAAATGCTTATGGTTTTACTTTGTAAAACTGTCAGTGATGCTCTCGTTTCCGCAAACGCTTTAACTATCAATGTTTAACATAAAAACAGCATTACTAGAACACACGTTTTCTTATGCTTGTTACTGATATAGATAGGAAAACATTATGCAATAAAATATATATCACAAGACATGCTATTATCTTTTTGTTTATGTACCGTATTCTATGATCTACATACCTTCCATATTTGATTTTTTGAGGGTATGTACTTGCTATTTTTAAGCACCTTACCGATTTATAGTTCCATCTAAATTTTCCATTAGGTTAGTCTACCTCCTAAAGAATCTGCAAGAAAATGCATCTGTATGCGTCTGGCGGAATCAAAAAGTTAAATAGCAACAATGATACGATCATGCCAGTCTCTATACTCAAGCGTTTGTATAAAAATGCTTATTAGCCTCCTTGTGTTATTTTCACTCTTTTCTTCCAAAAAATTAGCACCACAAATGCGTATCCTCTCCACGTTTTTTATTGTCGCATCTGTTGCTCTTTCAGGTACGTCACTGAAATATACATCGATGTTTAGTCTTTCTCAAAATTGATCAGAGTTTAACTCTTTTTGCAGTTGATGCCTCTAGCTTCTTTAAAAGACAATCAGCAGCTACTGCCCCGCTGTGTAGCAATAGTGTGCAAGATTTGAATAAACAATTCGCCACCATGAATATTTTTGTAAAGATATCTTATTTCTTTATGTATTCATCAAGTCACTTACATTCAATATTGGTAAAATTCTTTAGCTTAATGATCCCCAAAGAGAAGCCATTTACGCAGATCCTGCATTTGTGCGCGTCACGATTGTCAGCCGCTTTCATGTATATCTCACTGCTCTCAATTCTGCTTTGAAGTCTAGCAATACAACGTGCTGTTCAGTTTCTGGAGATATCAGCACAGCTGATGCTAAAGCGCTTTTTAATACCATTACCACACTACTACCTAGCGTACAAAGAACTTCAGATTCTCTCATATCCAAAAAGAAAACATATGATGCATCTGATTTTCTCAATGATTATTATAAAAAACTAGCTGACGACTTTAAAAAACCAACAAAAACTCTGACAAAATGCTTACTTGATAGAACACTTGAATCGGAAAAATCCAGGGCTAAGCTTTACTCTGATGCTATATCCAAGTCAATTTCAGATGTTCAAGCTGCTTATAAAGTTATAAATTAATACAGCAACGATGCTAGTATCTCTGCTGCCAAAACTATTTAATTTTTTTTAAAAGCTGTTATTAACACTATTACTATGTAATCTCTTTACATAATGATTTATGCTTTAATTGAACATGAAGAGTTTATTCAATAAAATATATGGCGTAGGAGCCCTTAGACAAGTTTTTTACGAATCGACATTACCAAAGTGGCATATTTCCACTTATGTAGAAAATGTTGAAGATGAGCTTCTTATTGTATTAACCAGTGGACAGATATAATGTATGCTGTCAAAATAACTCAGAAAAAGAGAATTTCTTGCGAGTGAACATTCTGCAACTGATGTAATTCGTCTTGGGTATGACGATTTCTTGCATCTGCATCACTGAAATTATATGTTTACGTATGAGCACTATATTACCATGTGCGGTACTTTCTATTTGTGACGACGATTGATATACAAGCAAATTTGATCTATAAAAATCATATTCCTTTCTCTTTTTCTCTTTCAGGTTTTCTTATCTTGCAGCATTTTATATTTACAAAAGCGCTTTATATGCGTAAGAGCAAATATATCACTTGCTTGCAGTACGAGGTTCTTTGTCTTTGATAAGCAATTGGTTTATGTATCCTCATTGTTAAAGTTCGTATGTTCGCAAACACATTGCATTTTCTGGCTGTATCTCACACCATTTTATAGTTATTGTAACAAGGAATTCAAGAAGGAGGTTTTACGTATTCTCTTTCTACATACTCGCTCTCTGATATGGGTATAAATCAGAGAAAGACAATGTTGTCAGGCGAATACGGGTAATTTTTACGCACTACATTTGTAGTAAGTAAAGAAAGATAAAATATTAATTTATCAGTTTAATTATGTAGTCTTCCGAGCGTCAGTTAATGATTGAGAAAATCGATAAGAGCTTGTTCAAAGATGATGCCAAATCATGGGTTGTGGAAGGTTATGTTATTGGGAGAGGCACCACAGCCGCTGTTATATAAACCTTTAGATCAGCTACTTTCTTCGGTTCTTTTCTGGAACTTATTCTAAATTGAAGTATGAATACAGAAAAGAATTTATACAGAGCTTCTTTGCCTGTACCTGAAATGCCAGAGAATGCTGACCCCAGGTTACATACTTTAAAGACGACAGCACTGTTTGGCGGACGCGTAATCCTGATGGTCCGTTTTATAAAACTGGTGGTGGTCCCAATTCACCATACAACGGCACTGCCCAGCGATTCCGGTGGTCTGGTAAAAGGTGGTGGTCCCGTTTGGAAAAATGGAGGTGGTCCCAATAGGACCTGTTTGTTATCTGCATTTCGCAGCTCGTTGCTCAACAGCTGGGAATTGGAATCCTTGGAGGTCGTGGGAGGCAAAAGAAGCAGAGGTATACTCTATTCCAGCGGCGATGTTGGACACTCTGTGTTGGGTAAGAACGATAGAATATTTCAAATTATCATGGTGATAAATAACGTTAACAGCAGATCCTTTACTTAAAGAATTGCCAGATTACCATTGCGGAAAAGGTACAATTTCAAGAATTATCACTGGAGACAAGCACCCAGGAAATATTGGCTCTTTCAAAGATCTTGCTTATAAAACCCGGACAAGGCAGCTCACTTTTTGAAGAGCACATCCCTAGATCCACCACGGCAATCATATCGAAAATGGTGAAAGAGAAGTTCCACATTACGAACTGCCGACTCGACACTCACAAGAAGACAGCCTTGGAAGACATCCTTTCCGATGTACGAAGTCAATCAACCAGTTTGAAAGTGGCCTCCAAAAGATTGTCTAGCATCCTTTCTGATGACAATGATAATAATATGGACAAATTAATAATAGGGGTACGAAACTTGCTTGAGTCTATTCCTATTTTCAAGTTTAACTATGTATCAAGTTCGAGAGAGTAGCTTGCCCAGCACCTATGTTGATTGTGTTGTGAGCCCTTTGTTTAACCTTCCTGAGCAAGGGAAACATATAGTGTGGTATGTAAACAGGCCATGGTTCATTGATAAATCATGTATACTAAACTGCTGTAAAAACGTTGGGCTCAACACTCAAATCATCAGCGAAAGCAGCAAACAGCCGGATTTTATTGGAAGTACTCTTGCTGGAGCGTAGCTGAAAGGACCTGGAATTATCGGAGAAGTCAAAGGCGAGGACAGGATCAATGATATGCACCCATGTCTATTAGACTTGATCAGAATTGGTGTGTTATCTGGCAAGTCCATCAACCAAAACAACTATAATGGTGTCATTGGAATATTAGTCGTCGGGCTGCAAGTGACTTTTTTTTATCACTTCTTTGATGACTCCTAGTTCTTGTGTGATGCTTGAATTTTGCTCTATAAGGTCACCTAAAGACTTCACTGAAATGCGTTCTTATATCGTGGTAACGGAAGATTTACTACCTGTATTACAATACTACTCGAGTTGTTCAAACCGTTTTAGCAATGATTTGGAAGCTCATAAACGTAGTATGATGGATGAATCCGTCTTTGATATTATTGTAAACACAGCAAAAAATAGAAAAAGACAATGCAATATTGTGTATGATCATTAGTTAGTACTATCGCAGTAATTTTTTTAAAAAGTACATAATATTATTTATATTGGACCTTAAAATCTACTACGTAATAAACACATCGCATTTTGATATATGTGAGTAAGTGATCTTCATTTTACAACGTACGTATTTGAATAGATTTCATGGCTTCATTGCTCATAAAATTTACGTAAATAGTCAAGGAACTGTCTTTAACCAGCGAGAATTATTATTCTGCAATAAACTTAACACATACGCTGAGAGGTGTATTTGATCCTTTCATTGATATTCTACTTCTTCCATGCAGTCAAGCTTTTTGAACCAAATCGAGCAAATCACCTACGTAGGGCTCAATATATTTCCTTCAAGTTGCAACCTATGGTATGTTCTCTTTAAAGCTGTTTTATCACAAGATTTTTCCTCTGCAACACTAGTAAAATCTGATGCTTAATGCAAAAGCTCATTGACGTCTATTCCCAATGTGTGCAAATGATTATTCAATCTCCGTTGATGACGTTTCGCGCGAGTTTTCCTTTAGAGCGACTTTAAAGAATTTTTTCAGTTTTCACCTTTTCTCTTTACTATAACACATAAAAGAAA
Source organism: Mucor irregularis B50 (assembly GCA_000587855.1). Lineage (NCBI taxonomy): Eukaryota > Fungi > Mucoromycota > Mucoromycetes > Mucorales > Mucoraceae > Mucor > Mucor irregularis. The sequence goes on along the minus strand of AZYI01000006.1, from coordinate 246,629 downwards.
GTGAGTGTCTTGCCATTTTATAACAGTATTCAGTATACAGAAATTAACCTTAACGTTTCATTGTATAAGAGTCATTCTCTATAGACTATCAACTAATTAACCGTTTAATAAGCAAAAATCGCGAAGAAAAACAACCATGTCGAATAAAGCCTTAGCAGCAGAATCCCTTTTGCTGGGTAAAAAACTATTTGAAGAAGGCTACAACAGCTTATCAACCTTAAATAACGCCATGCAGGCCATGGATAATGTGGAAGTTACTGAGGAGTCAGTATCAAAGGCATTAGCCATGCTGATTAGAACACACGCCAGACTCCAAGGCAGCACAGATGGTCAAACCTGGAATATTGAAAACTTTGTAAAAGCTGCTTTAGAAAAGGTAATTATAAAAAGGGGATTGACTATGAAGGAAAGGACTAGAATACTTAACTCTTGTTGTGTTGTAAATAGAATAACGCTTTGAATTGGATTACCGTTTTAGCTAAATTAGATCAAACCGACTTTATGTTGTATGATCCCGTTGGATTGAAAATCCTTGTTTTATCGTGGAAGTGTTGTCGAAAGGTAGGGTTAAAATGTTGTCAATGGGAGTTGTAATGAGGGATTGACAATTTTATGAATATAGGATGAGCCTTTCCCAGTACAAATATTTCTTCAACCATGGATGCACGTTCGAGGTCAACTAAGTGTGTTATACCATATGGTATACGCCTCACCTGATATATTAGACTTGAACCAAACCTCTATTAAAAAAGTGATTCCGGAAGAGTTGATTCCTGCATTACCCATCAGCATGCGACAAGCAGCTACGCAATTGGCTTCTCAACAACTGAACTGTTTGGGATTATTGGATGCGATTATGGATTTAGCAGGAACTGTTGCGTCAGAAGATGTTAAAGTATTGATGGATAGATTGGCTATTCAAGCACCTGAATTGCTTATGATTGGGTTGGCTCAAATTCAAGTAAGTTAAAACTGTTGTTAATCATCACCACACACATGTGATTAATGTGTTTTATATCAGCCCATTAAGAATGATTTACACCGAACTCTGCTTCCAAAGCTGTTGAACATCTTTCTAATTGGACACGTCAACTCTCCACTTGTGATTAGACTTCTTTGGCACGTTCAACCTAATTTATTGTTGGAAGGTTTCTTTGAAATGTACAAGAAAGACCCTACATCTGTCTCTCGTATTTTAGATATTGCTCAAGAGGCAAAGGTAAGGATTAATTCTACACGTATTTATAGTGGCAGATGATTGATACTCTCTAAAATAATAGATTGTAGTGCACATTTTAAAGACAGATGTGCCCTTTTTCACTTTGGATTTAGCTTCTTTAGCTGCACGTAGGCAAAATTTGAATTTGGAGAAATGGTTGATGGAAAAGTTGGCAAAGGATGGATTTGCGTTCTTTGGTGCGTGTGTGGATTTCCTCGAGAAAAAGTGTGCTATTGAAATGGCTCGTCAATCCGGAGCCAACGTCATCCCCACTTTGCAACTGTCCATGGATGTGATTCGTGTATTCTTTAGAATTCTCTCGGAAAGGTAAAGGTTGAAAAATGAAGAGAAAAAGAGAGATGTCCTGATTGATTGTTCATATTGTAGACCTTTGCCTCCTGCTGAAACTGCCAAACTCACCAAATTGAGCCAGTTGTATACGCAATTGTACCCTCAACTGAACGATAATAGAAGCCAAGCAGAAAAGAAGCCCGCTGGGCCTGGAGAAGGTAGTGAGAATGAAAGAGTATATCCTGAGGAAGTGGAAGAAATGGTTCGTTTGTATTTTGAGAGATTGTACACTAAGGATATCAGTGCTAGTCGATTTGCATCTGTGCTTAAAGCGTGTCGTACTTCTAACGATCAAAGACAGGTCAAGTTCTTTTCTTGTACTACACACACTTTGGTAAGTTGGATACTTTATGGAGAAAGAAGCAACGAATCACGAAATACTAACACGGTGTGTATAGCTTGACGAGGCTCGTTTCTTTAGCCAGTATCCCGAGAATGAATTAATGGCAACTGGTGAATTACTCGGTCTTTTGATCGAACAACATTTGATTTCTTATGCTCAGTTACGTGTTACTCTCAAGTTGATCTTGGATGCACTCAAGTACCCTGTTGGATCCAAAATGTTTAATTTTGGTATTCAAGCTTTGGCTCAGTTCCGCAGTCGTTTGTATGAATGGCCCCAGTACACTCTTTTGTTGTCCAAGATTGAAGGTTTGAGAGGTTTCCCCACTATTGTTGAAAGTATCGCGACTACTTTGAAGCAATTAGCTCAAAAAGACCCCGAAGGAAAGATGATGGACTCACCCTCCAGTACTTCTTCACCCAAGATGTCCAGCACTTCAGCTCCTAATGAAAATGGAAACGTATCCGAGAAATCAAACGAAGCTTCCACCAATGTCACCACTCTTTTGCAAAGCACTACCAAACAATCTTACGATAACCCACCCGACAAGGTGCAGGAGCGTGTGTCTTTCTTGATCAACAATTTGTCTGCCAACAACATGCGTAGTAAAGCAGTTGAACTCAAGCAATTGTTGCAAAAGTCAACTTGGGGATGGTTCAGTCATTATCTTGTAGTACGACGTGTTAGTATCGAACCTAACAATCACGAATTGTATGCTGCTCTTTTGGACGAACTCGAAATGCAACAATTGACCGAGACGATTGTTGAAGAAACTTATTTAAACATCAGATTGTTGTTGCAGTCTGACGGTATTGCTACTTCATCCTCTGATAGAAATTTGCTCAAGAATTTGGGTACTTGGTTGGGTCGTTTGACCATCGGTAAAAACAAACCTATTCGCCATAAGGATCTTTCGTTCAAGGATTTGTTGGTTTCTGCTTATGACAAGAACCAACTTGTAGTCGCTATTCCTTTGGTTTGTAAGGTACTTCAACACGCTAGTCATAGCAAGATTTTCAAACCTCCTAATCCTTGGTTGATGGGTAACTTGAAAATGTTGGCCGAGTTGTACTGGACCGAAGGCCTCAAATTGAACTTGAAGTTTGAAATCGAAATTTTATTCAAGACGTTGAACCTTGATTTGAATGAGATTGAGCCTACTTCAGTGTTGGAGAAGCATGGTCCTCCTGGTATCAATATCACTGCGGACAAGACAGCCACCAGTTCTCCTGCAGCCTCACAAAAATCACTTCCTGTCAACAAGAATGTACTTGAAGATCAACAAGTCGAGTCTTTGCAGCATCCCCCTCCTCCTCCCCCTATGAACCCTGCTCCTGAGCAACAAGAAGCTCGCCCAGAGATTGATATTGCACCTGTATTAGCCAAGCTCCAAGTCAACCCTGCCATTGCTCAATTAATGGTGCAACATCCTGCTATCAAAACTGCGGTTTATGCTGGTGTTTCCGAAGCTTTTGCTGAAGTTGTACCTCCTATCATCACTACCTCTGCCAACATCGCTGCTGTTTCTACCAAAGAAATGGTATTGAAGGATTTCGCCACTGAAGTGGATGAATCTCGCTTGCAACGTGCTGCTCATGCCATGGTTTTACCCCTTGCTTGTAGTCTTTGCGTAGTGACTTGTAAAGAACCCTTGTGTACTGGTATTATCTCTGTCATTTGTGCCAACTTGACCCAAAGTGGTCTTCCTGAGCAACTTGCAGAAGAAATCGCCTCCACTATTGCCAACGAGAACATGGAACTCCTTTGTGTTTATATTGACCAGTTAACCAAAATAAAGGCTTTAGAGGACGTTGATCGTGCTTTGGCTCCTGCTTTTGCCAGCCGTGTCAATTATCGCAAACAACAGCAACATAACGGAGCTCCCTTCTTTGATGTCTTGAGTTTGAACGGTGCACCCCATCCTGTTCAATTGCCAGAGATCTTGAGACCCACACGCGGTATTACTCCTGAGCAGTTCCGTTTGTACGAGAGCTTTGACCAACGCTCTTACCTTGCTATGCAACAACAGCAGCAACAACAACAGCAACAGCAGCAGCAACAGCAACAGCAACAGCAATTGCATATGTCGCCTGTGAATAATTTCCAAGCTGTCAGCCCTATGCAACATCAACAGCAACAACAACAAGGATTTATGGGCGGAGAATCACCTAACCCTGCGATGGCCAACAATACCAACGTCTTGAACGCCAAGTTGGAGCAAATGCTTTTGGAATTAGATCGTTTGATTCGTCAATCTGGTATGAGTGCCATATCTCAGTTACCACCCAATCACGATATTTGTCTTTTGATTCGACAAATTCCTTTGCTTGTATCTCAAAGCCCCTCTCCTTTACAAACCATGATTACTTTTGTAGAGAAAGTTGTTTTGATGCTTTATCAAAGCACCACCTCTTTTGCTTTGGAAGTGTACACCATGTTCCTTCAATCTTTGTTTGAAATTTCTGGTGAAGTCACCAAAGAGACTCTCTCTTGGTTGATTTATGCAGATGATGAGGTAAGTTGATCGTTTTCGATGGATATGAGGATACAATATTAATTTGTTTGATTGTGTAGCGCAAGTACAATGCACCTGCTGTAGCCATGCTTATTCGTTACGAATTATTGCCCTTGGAGGAATACGATGTGCAATTGGCTAAATTGATCAATGCTAAAGCTGATAGTGTGATTGAGTTTGCTTCCAGCTTGATGCGTCTTTGCTTACTTGCTCCTAACCCCACCACCTTTTTGGATGATCATATTTTGACCGTCTCTTCTTTGTATAAGCTTATCAAGAACGATGAAGCTCCTGCAAGTGTCAGTGCCTTGATTGCCGATCTCAAGAAATTGATCGAAGAACCTTACAAAGATATCAAGCAAGACCTGGATTGCCTAGAGCTTCGTATGGTGATGGCTGAATGGGTGCGCCTTTGCCAACATCCCATGGCCACCGATGATATTTACGTTTCTTTAGCTCAACGTGTGATGGAAATCACCAAGGACGATGAAGGAAGATGTTTCTTCTTTAGACTTAGTATCGAGACTTGTGTCAATCATTATCTCACTTTTAGATCTGTCAGTACACTTCACCATAGACGTATGATTCATTTGATTGATTCCGTGACCAAGTTGATCTCGACCATGGTCATTGAAGAAAAGAGTTCTGATAAAGCCAAGGTCAAGCTATTGAACGATGCCTTGTCTGTGATGATTTTAGTGCTCTCCTATCATCATGAGAACCGTGGTGTCGAGTTTAACCAGAAGCCTTTCTTGAGATTATTCGCTTCTTTGTTTAACGAAATCAGCAAGATTCGTATCAAGACAATCGATGCTAGTGCTCTCATTACATTCAGGTAGGTGGAGAGACACGAGGAAAGACCTTAATGAATACTGATTTCTTTTATTTTTTATTAGCGATGCTTTATACACTATCCAACCCTCCAACTTCCCCGGTTTTGCCTTTTCATGGTTGCAACTTATTTCATGCCGCTCATTCTTGCCTCAACTTCTCGTTGCCAACGACGGTCATGGCCCTATGTTGTGTCAAAAGCTGATTCATGCCTTACTCAAGTTTTTGGGCCCACTCTTGAACGGCCAACACGAACTTCCTCGTGCCACCAAGATGTTTTACCGTGGCACCCTTCGTGTTCTGGTTGTTCTCTTGCACGACTTTCCTGAATTTTTGTGTAGTAACTACATCATGTTTGCGCAAGCCATTCCCCACTCTTGTGTCCAACTGCGTAATTTAATCCTTAGTGCCTTCCCTCGAGTGATGCACTTGCCTGACCCCTTTACACCCGACCTCAAATTGGAGTTGTTGCCCGAATCCGCTGAAGAGCCTGTGTTTGATCAAAGTTACGCTTTGGTGTTGAATGGATTCAAGGAAAAAATTGATGCTTTCATCGAGGACAAGAACACAGACGTGTTTTTACCCGTCTTGGACACACAGATGGGTCTTGTCGCACAAGATTATGATGTAGACAAATTGTGTGCTTTTATTTTGTATATCGGTGCCAAGTGTGCTCAAACTGCAAAGAGCGATGTTGGCTCTACTCCAGCCATGATGGCCTATACTCATTTGCTCTCCAAGTTAGATTCAGAAGGTAAAGTGATGAGACAGTGATGGAATATAAGACCGGAAATACTCATATTATTTTTATAGGACGCTATACTGTATTGAGTGCCATTGCGGACCACTTGCGTTATCCTAATAGTCATACATGTTTCTTTAGTGCTGCCTTCTTGCACTTGTTTGCCAATGGCACTGAACTTGTCAAGGAACAAATCACTCGCGTCTTATTAGAGAGACTGATTGTCAACCGCCCTCACCCTTGGGGATTATTGGCCTCGTTTATTGAGCTGATCAAGAACCCTTCATTCTGGAAACATGAATTCATTCGATGCTCACCTGATATTGAAAGATTATTTGAAAATGTCTCTCGATCCATCAAGCAAACCGCTGCTCCCGTCGCCACCAACTAATTTAATAAATCCCAGGACAAATATAGAAGATTATCGATGAGCCTATTTTTTTTCTGAAAAAAATAAAGTTTTCCTTATCACATTTTTCCCGTTCAAATATGTCATTCGTTTGTGGAGATGTACTTTTTTAACTTGCAGTAGTAGTAGCATGATTCTTATCGGAGCGTGAATGGGCGTAGATGGGGAAGATAATCGTAGACTTCCATGTAGAAAGATATGTGTGGCATTATTACAACGGGAAGATACAGGAAAATGGAACGATTTGTTATGAAAATACGTACCATGTTTACAATGGTAATCAGCGTGTCACTTTCCCGTCTTCTTGTTTTGTATATGATTTCGAAGGTGGATGAATATGGCTTAAATGTACTACTCCGCGGAACAAGGCTAAAAGCATTATTTAAGATTAAAGTTCACCCATAGCGACAAGGACAACCTTTCCACATACATAGGCTAAATGAACCGCCTTTTTTTCTTTCTTCTTCTTCTTCTCTCTTAATAGGATTACTAGTTTTTTTTTTCCCCTCCATTTGCATGGACACCTATTCGTAAAAGGAAATAGTGTAAAAATATAGTCATGTTTAATTTTACGTCATCGAGGGTAAACAAATATGGCAGCGCTGATCCCTGGCTGTGATTGTACGACATGAGGACAATGACCTTTGATTCATCACGAATAGATATTGGGAAGAGACTGGAAACGAAATGACACGGGAAAGAGAGCCCCGAAGAGACACACACACGCACACACACTCGCGCGCGCTCGCGTGGTTTAAAGACGTGTCTTTTTTTTTATACATTGTCTTGACGCATAGTATGTATACATGTCTTTAAAGTAAGAAATTAAAAAGCGTTGTTAAAGTGTTGTTTGTACCACTTGTACTATCATAAACTTGGGTAAGCCCCTCTCTCCTTTCTCTCTGTCTTTAATATTAATTTTTCTTCACTTTCTCTGCTTTTTTTCTTTCCTTTTTACTTTTTTTTTATAAAAAACTTATTTTCAACATGTTTCCAACCCAAGGTGCTTTCTATATCAAGTCGCAAAAGAACGGCTTGTATCTCAGTATTGACGGTGAAGACGAGGTAAGTTTTCTTTTTTGAAATGAGCGAAAAACAAGTGTTGAGATGAGTAACACTTTTTCTTTTTGTAGGCTGGTAGCAAAATTATCACCGGGCCCAAGGTAAAAAGTTTTGTTGGTTACTTTTTTCTAGTTTGACTAACATTTTTTTTTATCTTTTATATAGACTGACGATGGTTCTCAGGTACTTTATTTTTTTATAATCAGACGCAACCTTATTCTATTGATTATTAAACACCAAACTCTATGTAGTTGTGGAGTTTCGAAAATGGTTATTTGATTTCCAAGAAAACCTCGTTTGGTAAGCATTTCTCTTTTTGTGCAATACAGAATAATAAGAAACTGAAATTTATTTTTTTTAAAAAGTCATGGACATTGAAGGAGGTAAGTTTTAGAGTGTAACACGTTGCTGCAATCATATGCTTAATTTACTGCAAATATAAAAGGTGATTTAAAGTCTGACAAGAACATTTTGCAATACAACCGTAAAAAGACAATGTAATTGGGAATTTAAATTAAACCAAGTTTTATGGATAATTATACTCACGCTTTAAACTTTTAGGGCACACAATCAACGATTTGGAATTCGCGATGGTTTCATTTATGCTGTGGCCGACCCAAGACTCGTTATTGACGCCAAGGTAAAGGCTTATAATATGTATATATGTTTATGATGACCTATTCAACTTAAAAATATTGTATAGGATGAGGAAGGTGCTTATATTACTATTGCCACTAGAAAATTAGAAGAAAATGACCATCAACAATGGTACCTCGAACCATATGAAGGTGACTATTAATATAATTCCCAAGTACATATCATCTATTTTACCCGCCTGTTCCCTTCCCCCCCGTCGCTCAATAAAAACTGGAAAAGAGGGAGGAATTTATTTATTTTTCCCTCTTCTTTCTTCTTCTTCTTCTTCTTCTTTCTTTCCTTTTACTTTCTCTCTATTTCTTCTTCTTTTTTTAAAAAAAAAATCATTTAAGCAAACAGTTTCTTAATGAGTCAACGTCAATCAGTGCCACTTACACAACTTCGCCATTGCAACGGACAACAAGTGGATGCTGTCAAAGAATTAGAACAATTATTTTGTCTTGATAAAAACACACTGTTACAAGTAGTCGATTCGTTTCGAAATGAGTTGATTGCAGGATTAGCAGACGACCGATCGAGTGATCTAAATATGATTCCAACCTATGTTACGGGTAAAAACCATAATGTTACATAAATTTACAAATTAAAGTTATATAAAAAATAACTCTAAATATGTACATTATTGATTAAAACAGGATATCCCACTGGCGATGAAAAAGGAACATATCTTGCATTAGAAATTGCAGGCATGGATATTTATGCGTGTCAAGTCAAGTTAAAGGGAGATAATGGCAAACTCGCTATCAATCAATATCAGTATAAAATACCGCAGGATTTAGCGAGTGGCGATGATTTCGCTGTCCTCATTGATTATGTCGTGGAATGTATTTCTGACTTTTTAATGCGTGTCGGCACTCAAGATTTATTCGTTTATCCAATGGCCGTCTCGTTCGGCTTTGCAATTAAACAAACCAGATTGGACACGGGACGCATTTTATCGCTTGGGTACGGATTCAGTTATCCAAACGGTGTGGGTGTCGATATTGTAGAATTAATGCATGAACGTATTCGATTAAAGGGTCTACCGATTAAAATTGTTGCCACAGCGAATGGTAATATCAGAAGTTTTATTATAATAATTTGATATCGTGTATAGTAAAACTAGTTTTGTAGATTCCGTGTGTACATTACTCGCTCATGCTTATCAACACCCAACAACCCGCTTAGGTATTGTCCACAGTCTTGGAACCAATTGCGCTTACTATGAACCCGTTCGAAATGTAACCAAATTAAGAGACCAAAGTGTGACCAGGGACACAGACATGATCATGAATACAGAGTGGTGTAATTTTGGTTCTTCACGACGCACATTACCCGTAACATGGTTCGATAGAAAACTCGCTCGAGAATCCATCAATCCCCAATTCCACGTATTTGAGAAAATGACAACAGGTATCTTTCTAGGTGAATTAGTGCGAAATATTCTCATTTATCTTGTGGATCGAGATATTCTATTTGGTGGTGAATCATCCGAAACCTTGAATACAGCACATAGTTTTGATACCAGTTACATGTATGTGTGTGAAGCAGATGACTCAGATACATTAGAAGATACTCGCATTGTGCTTGAAGATATGCTTGATTTATCAAAGACGTCGATAGGTGATCGTGAAGTGGTGAAGAAGGTGTGTGAATTGATTGGTACACGAGCTGCTGTCCTTGTAGGCACGGCCATTGCTGCGATTGTTCAACATATGGCTTCAACAGGCATTGGCATGACAGAAGAAGGCTACGCTATATGTAAGTCACTTGTAGTACGCAGCGTAATGAACGAACTAATGATTAAAAATAACTTTCTACAGCTATCAGTGGAAGTATATACGAAGATTACCCTTCATTTCATCCTCGAGTGTGTAAAACTATCAAAGACCTGATCCCAGACCACATTGCAGTCAAGTTATCTGTAGGCGTTGTCAAACATTCACGTATTGTCGGTGCTGCCATTGTCGCTATGATGGCAGAAAAAATCGCTGCATCTCAATCATCATAAAAAAAAAAAACGAAAAATTATCTTTATTTAATTATATCATCCCTTCTCCTTTTCACTTTTCACATACATCATTTACCTCACTTTATCCTATCTTTTTCTGTGTAAAATAAACCTCGCCCTATATAACCATGTCTTGTTTAAATAAAAAAAGGGGCTTTTTTGTAGCTTAATGATTCGGGTTCATCGTTTAATTGCTTTTTTGTATCACTTTACACAGGGGAAGAATCCCTGGGAAGACATAAGGTGTAAAGGAAAAGTGTGTGATAATTACCATTCTTGTCTTTTCTCTTTCTATCTCTCTCCCTGCACACATATTTTTTTTTTGTTCGATCTGATAACGTAATTTGTTCTATAGCGTGAATTCATGCTTCTATGGGATACACAAATTCTCGAGATTTGATTCGCTGTTGAAATCAATGCCTGTGACGACGTTTCCAATTCCTGTGTTGGCTGGATGGGCTAAACACACAACAACTCGACGTACGCATTAACGTTAGTATATGTTGCACATATCTCTCTTTCTCTTTCTTTCTCTTAATAAAAAACTACTATTATACTAATGACGCTAAGAAGAAAAGCTATTGATTTCGATGAACATTTCTCTCAGTTAATCAACATGTTGAATGGGATATTCTCCTTTTCTTCAAAACAACAACAAATTAAAGGCATGACCATGTACCAGTAAGAGTCATAAAATGATAAATTTCCGGAATGAAAAGTAAAGCACAGTGTATTAACGGTTGAATCCTTGTAGAGTTGTCTACGACATGTGTATTGCTATTCCAAGACCTTTTACTGATAGAGTGTTCACGGGAATAGCAGAATACATTGACAATCACACCTTGAACGAATGCAAGGTACACACACACTACAATTAACTCGTTTTACGCGCATTTTACTGAATAAAGTCCTTCTTTTTAGATAATGTTGACACATGACGATATTGTTACATTCTACGCTCGAGCATTTGAGCGTTTCGCCTTGGCGGCAGAATACATGTCACGTGGCTGTTGCTATCTGGACAGAATCAACACCAACAACTACTCTGGCAGTAGTGGTAATAGCAGCAACAGCAGCAGTCGATCCAACGCCATGAGCAGCAGCACTGTGAGTGCAGGAAAATACAGAAAGCAAAACGTGGAAGCCCTTGCCCTTTTATTATGGAAAAACAATGTCTTGTTCACTATTCGCGACCGATACCAAAACAAGTTGTTTTATCAAGTCTTTGAGTGGATTCGACTTGACCGAGACGGTCATGACGCTCCTCACAGCACAATCAAGTCAGTAGTGACGTCGCTTGTTCAAGTCAACTCATTTACAGAACAACCTTTGCAGCTTTACATTGAAGAGTTCGAACGGCCTTATTTGGTGCATACAAAACGATACTATGAAGCAGAGGCAGCGAGAGAAATTGCATCGGGCAGTATCAGTGCGTTCATGCAGAAGGCGTCTGAGCGTTTACAGCAGGAAATTATGAGAAACAATCAGTATTGTCATTCTACCTCGCATGGTCGTATAGTCAAAGAGTTTGAAGCTCAGTATATTACCGCTTATGCGGATCGTATCATTGATGAATTCGAAGTCATGCTGAAAGATGAGCGATTCACAGGTAGAATAAACAGAACATGTTGATAATAATAAGAGTAGACGTCATTAACGTTATCATTAGATTGCACTTTGGCTTATAGTCTGTTGAGCCGAATTCCAGATGGCTTGAAGCCTATATTGGACATTTATCAAAACTACGTAGCCAAACTCGGTAGAGAAATCATTACTCAGTTGGGCTCCAGTGTGACCAAGAATCCCAGGTCGTATGTGGATGGACTACTTTCGTTACATCAGAAATACTATGGTGTGAATCATAATGTATTTGCGTCAGACCCGCTCTTTACTGCTGCTGTGGACAAGGCATTTAGAACAGTGATAAATGAAGTTGCTGCAGGCAGTCAATCCAGTGCAAATGGACCCGAGATTCTAGCCCGTTATTGTGACATGATGATGAAGAAGAATGCAGGAAAACGAGATGCAGGTGGTAATAGTGCTGCCATGAGCAGCAAGCGAAAGGGAACGAATCAACAACAAAAGAAACCCATGATGGAATCTGCCGTGGACGAAGGCGATGGAGAAGAACGACTCATGAAGATGATCACCTTGTTCAAATACGTGGAGGATAAAGATGTCTTTCAAAAGTTCTATTCTCGCATGTTGGCAAAGCGACTCATTTATGGGGCTTCTTCTTCTGAAGAACTTGAAATCAATATGATTAATCGACTCAAGGAAATTTGTGGCGTGGAATATACCAGCAAGTTGAACAAGATGTTTACAGACATGTCCCTCAGTAGTGATTTAAATGCCAAATTCAAGAACTTTGTCAAGGAAAAAAGTTTAACCGGTCAAGGTAAGACCTAAAAAATGTGAAATTCATGCAAAAAATATTAAATTATTGTGTACAGTCAATATGGATATTCTTGTCTTGACAGCAGGTGCTTGGCCCTTGAATCAAAAGGATGATGCTGCGGGAACTGATACCAACAAAATACAAATACCCTCCGTGGTAAGTCATCTTTTTTATTTGTAAGCGTGCATATGCTAATTCTACTATTAGCTCGAGAATAATATCACTTCCTTTGAAACATTTTACGGAAATCAGTACAATGGAAGACGTTTATTATGGCAATGGAATTTAACAAGAGGAGAAATAAGAATCAATCATTTAGATAGAAACTATGAACTCCAAGTCAGTCTATACCAATCCATCATCTTATTATTGTTCAACCAAGGCGTGCCTCACATTCACATTAGCGATATTGTGCTTCAATCTGGATTAACTGAAGCAGATACCATGAAGAGTTTGAAGCCATTGGTTGATGTACAAGTATTAAAGACTGTCAATGGAGAAGCTCTATCAAAGAATAGCGATATTATGGTTAACACTTCATTTACAAGGTAGTTTCAGATTTTAAGTTGGAAAGTTGAGATAGTAGATACTTATATTATTCTACATAGTAAACGAACAAAGATTAAAGTTACTGCAGCTTCTCAAAATGAAAGTCAACAGGAAAGTATATCTGCACGTAAATCAGTAGATGAAGACAGAAGAATGTATTTACAAGCAGCGATTGTGCGTATCATGAAATCAAGGCAAGTTTTACCTCATGTACAATTAATACAAGAGATATTCGATCAGGCCAATTCAAGATTTTCTCCTTCTGTGATTATGATCAAGAAATGTATTGAACAATTATTGGAGAAACAGTTTATTGCAAGACAGGAAAGAGATACTTATGTTTATGTCGCTTAAAGAGAAAAAGAGTCATCATGACTTTGAAATGACTCTTTTCATCCCGGGGAAAATAAAAAATAAAAACTCAGTTTCACAGTTGAAATTATTGCCTTTTTACCTTTTCTTTTGAACTTTTGCAAACCACCTACTACTTTATACACACTTATATTTCACTTCAAGATATTACGAAATAGTTAAAATGGAGTAAAAAAAAAACGACTTTTTTTTTAACTCGCTATTTTACCACTGCCATATTTCACCAAAAAAAAGAACAAAGAACCGAAACTGTAAAAAACCCCACACATATATAAAAAAGAGAGAACGAAACAATACATTAAACCACATATTGCAATGGATCTCGAAGAACTCAAAGAAATTCAACTCAATGAAATCGAGGCTTTAAAGGCCATCTTTATGGACGATTACCGTGAAGTTGTCAATAAAACAGCTTGGAAGGTAATACCGTTTTTTTTTTTTTTTTTCAATAGCACAACTTGCTCAAACTAACCAATTTTTTATTGTTTTAGGTGACTCAACCCGATCCAGAGTTCATTCTTCATTTATGTCCATTGGGTGTAGAAGAGAATGAAGCCAATGTCACTGTGGATCTCAAAGTCCGTTTTCCCAAGTCGTATCCCAACAAACCACCCGAACTTCACCTCATCAATTCCAAAGGGCTTTCAGCTCCTGTCCTTCGTCAACTCACTAATTCTTTACAACAAACCACAAAGCAACTTCTGGGACAAGAAATGATGTACGATCTCAGTGATCATGTTCGTGCATTCTTGGCCAATCACAACGCACCTCCTTCCGCTACTTCTAAACTCACATTACACGAACAAATGACGATTCGAAACGAACAAGATCTTAAAGTCGAACGAGAGCGCGAGCAAGAAGAACTCGACCGTAAACGAAAAGAAAGAGAGGCTGAGTTGCGTGTACAATCCGACATGATGAATGAAAAGATTCAACAGGATTTGGAGCGTAAACGACAGCATGCTCGTGCGGCAAGAGAACAAAGAAAAGAACTTGGTTTCTCAGACAGTGAAATTATTGATGACAGTGATGATTTTCATGCTCAATTTGATGATCCTTCATCGCTGGTGGATAACGGTGATATCAAGGTGATTCGTTTTGAGAACCTAATAACTGTCTCGATCGAAAAAGAGGAAAATGGAGTGATACCCAAGGTAAAACAGATAATATCTTAAGGTTGAGGTTTGTGTAGACTAATGACTCAACATTTTTATGCAGAGGATTTGCTTTCATACAGTCGCTATTGGCCCATGCGTGGGGAAAGGTGTGGTTGGAGAGACATTTTCAGCACAACCTTTAAACTATCAACTCACAGGTAACAATTCCACTGAAGATGTCGATAATTTACTGTTACCTTGTTTGTTGGCCATTAAGCGCGTGGATGTGACTGGATCCTATTACACAACGCAAGCAGGAAAACGAAAATTGCAGGATATTGAGAGAGAATTAGATCGACTCCGTTCACTTCAGCACCCTCACATTTTAAACATTTACGATGCTCGCTTAGATCGTAGTCGTATGGATAGAAATTCTTGGATTTTACACATTTTGATGGAGTACGAGCAAGGTGGAAGTTTATACGATTTACTCAAAAAATGTGGTGGTGGATTACGGTTAGCGATTATTCGAAAGTACATGAAGCAGTTGCTTTGGGCTGTGAATCACATTCATTTAAATGGCTTTGTTTGTAAAGGTAAAATAGATGAAATAGCAGTAATTTAAAAGAGGATATTGAATTAATTTTTTGATCTGTAGATATTCGGTCCAATAGTATTTTTTGCAGTAACGATCAATCTGTCAAATTAGCAGACATCAGTTACAATAAGCGGTTACACGGTAATATAACAAACTATACATACAATTCTTAATTATACTCAACCTTCCTCCCTTTATTCCAGATTTAAACAAGTCCAACTTTTTAGTAGAATCAGAAAACAAGGAAAACGTGTCCTCAGAAACTACATGCGCTTGGATCTCGCCAGAATTACGTGAACGTCCTGGCGTTTATGGACGAAAGAACGATATTTGGTGCTTGGGTGTAGTGTTTGTTGAGATGCTGTGGGGTGTAGATGTCACCAAGGAATTTGGTGACTTCGAAGCCTTTTTACGTACAGCCGCTTCAGAACTCCCGCCTATTGCGAATGAGTTTGCAAAGAGACTTTTGGAACCCGATCCAAGAAAGAGACCCACCGCGATTGATTTGATGAACGATTCCTTCTTTGCAGGAAGTAATGAGTCCACCATGATTGCCGAGCAAGCTGCTCCTCCTGTATTTTCAACCAATGGTAATCTTGTCATCATACGCACATTGCTTCTGTTAGCTAATATTCTGTAATAGTTGCACCACATATGAATTCAGGCACAATCAATAACCACGTAGAAATTGTGGGCCCTGCACAACTGTATGAACCTTCCATGGCAGTCAACCATGATTTCAATAAATCCATGTACCCTCCTGATAACCACAACAGAGTGCAAACGGTTGCCAACCAACAACAACAACCTCAAGACATGAACGCGGTCGCAGCACCTATCATCAGCACATCTCGTTACAAGACAGATTTCGAAGAAATCGAGTTTTTGGGTAAAGGTGGGTTTGGTGAAGTCATTAAGGCACGTAATCGACTTGACGGCCGTCTCTACGCCATCAAAAAGGTCCGTTTGGATCCTCGCGACAGTGAAGATTTAAGAAAGATCTTGAGAGAAGTCCACTCGTTATCCAGTTTACATCATCAGTATGTGGTGCGTTATTTTGCCACTTGGTTCGAAGATGAAGACGGGTCTGGATTTAAAGATAGCGACGACGAAAGCTTTTCCGAAGGTGAATCCGAGTCAGAGTACGATGAAACAGAGGAAGACGGCGATGTCAGCTCGTACAAGCGACAATTCCACGACTTCTTGTCCGTAGATCGTCACCGTTCAAAGAGTAACAAAAGTAGAAGTTATTCCGCTATTCGATTCGACGATGAAAGTACAAGTAGTAGCGGCAGCAGTGAGAGTGAAGACGACGACGACGATGACGATGATGACGACGATGAAAGTGATGCTAATTCTCCCTTTGATGGAGCCCACGACTCGGATGATTATATTTCTTTTGCTCCCGAAGATACAACGACTGCTAGCGACGGTACGACAGACACTGCTTCTACTAAAAGACAACTTCTGGTGCGCAAAGCCCTCAAGAATCTCAAAAAGAAGTCTGAAGAAAAGAGCTCCGATCGTTCCCAACAACAACGTACACGTGTCTTGTATATCCAGATGGAATATTGCGAGAAAAAGACTCTTCGCGATGTCATTGATGAAGGTATTGATGAGCAAGAAGCGTGGCGTTTGTTCCGTCAAATTTTGGAAGGTCTGGTGCATATTCATTCCCAAGGCATGATTCATCGTGATTTGAAGCCGGCCAATATTTTCTTGGACTCCAATAATGATGTGAAAATCGGTGACTTTGGTCTTGCCACATCCAATCAAACCCTGGTGGACGGTGCCTCCTTTGCAAGAAGTGCGAGTCATCAACGTTTAACTGATCGCTTCAATGGTAACTCGTCTTCAGCTGTTGCTGCTGCGGTTGATAGCGTCAATGCTAGTTATACAGGCTACTCGGTGTCCAGTGCGCATATGGGCGTGGATGAAAGTATGACTACAGGTGTTGGAACGACATTCTATGTCTCCCCGGAAGTCATGGTGGATCCCAATACTGGTGCTACCTCTGGCATGCGTTACAATCAAAAGGTGGATATGTTTTCGCTCGGTATCATCTTTTTTGAAATGTGTTTTGCTTTGTCCACAGGCATGCAGCGTGTCATTGTCTTGAACGAGCTTCGTAACGGTAAGTTCCCTGACGATTTCCCTGCTCATTACGTCAACCAGAAAAGGATTATCAAGATTCTGTTATCGCCTCAGCCAAAGGACAGACCCAATAGTTTTGAACTGTTGCGTAGTGATTTATTACCTCCTAAACTGGAAGATGAATATATCAAGGAATGCGTCCGTACCATCGCTAATCCGAATACACCCTATTACGATAAGTTGATGACAGCCATGTTTTCACAATCGGCTGATAGACACAAAGATTTCACATATGATTATCAGACAAATGTAGAGACTTCGTTCGATCCCTTCAGTCATATCTTTTTCGACCATATCCGCGATCAAATGACCAAGGTGTTCCGTCGTCATGGTGCAATTGACGTATCTGCTCCCCTGTTGGTGCCCAAAAACGATTTGTATGAATGGAATTGGAAAAACCCTGTTTACCTGATGGACTCGCAAGGCTCCTTGAATCAACTTCCGTATGATCAAACTGTCCCCTTTGCTCGCTTTATAGCGCGCCAAAAAGGGTTCCCTGAATTGAAGCGATTTACATTTGATAAAGTGTACCGTGAAAATCAAAGTGGTGGTCAACCTGAAGCTGTACTCGAAGCTGATTTCGATATTGTTCATAAAGATGCTGCACCCATGGTGCCGGACGCCGAAGTGTTGAAGGTTGTGGAAGAGGTTTTAGAGGAACTGCCGCCGTACAAAAACAACCGTTTCTATTTCATGATCAATCATACAGGCATTACAGATATCATTCTCGATAGCTGCCGTGTGCCACCTGATATTCGTAAAGGTGTTCTTGTCGCTCTGTCTAGTTTGGGTCGTGCTCCTTCGTTTGCTGCGGTCAGAAACGTCTTGAAATTGAAATACCATTTACAGCGTAGTGTGTTGGATGAGTTGTCCATGTTCAATATGCACGGTGAACTGGAATCGACTGTCAAGAAAATTGAAGGGCTGTTACCAGGAACACACAAGACTCGGTTCAGAGATCATGTCAATGATCTGCGTACGCTAATCAGTGTTAGCAAACATATTGGCATTCACCATAAAATCGTATTTTACCCACTACTTGTGTAAGTTACAAATAGAGCATAAAGATCTACATCAAGTTACTTACATTCTTTGTATAGCTACAATAACCATTTTTACAAGAACGGTATGGTGTTTGAAACTGTAGCCGATACGATTGATTCCAAGCGAAAAGATGTATTGGCTGTGGGTGGCCGCTATGACTGGCTTGTCCAACATTTTTCCCCTCCCAATGCCAGCTCAAGGCTGCGTGCTGTGGGTGTCAATATTGCTGTTCAAAAGCTGATTCGTCATTTAGATCTGCATCAATCCGAGCAAGTGAAATATTTGATTAAGGCAAAGAACGAGAAAATGAGAAGTTTCGGTCTATGGGCTCCCAAACGCTGTGATGTGTATGTCGCAAGCTACGGTAAAGTGCTGATTCAGGAACGACTTGATATTGTGCAAGATCTTTGGAACCATGGTATACGCGCCGAATTCCAATACAACGACGGTGATTACCTGTCTCCGGAAGATTTGATTTCAGCCTGTAAAAAATCTAGTATCAACTGGATCGTGATTGTCAAGCACAAAAATTCCAGTGATTCAGGAACGGCGGTCAAGGTCAAGGATGTCTTGCGTCGTACAGAAACTGAGATGAGTAAATCTGATTTAAGCAGCTGGTTATCAAATGAAATCAATGAACAGATCAAGATTGACTCGATCGCCAAAGTAAAGAGCAAACATGATTTAAAGTCAAAGGATACATCAGATTCAGGTAAAGGAGATATAAAATGTTGATTTTTCTATACACCATATAAACGCACGTTTTTCCCTTTCTTTTTTTTTTAGCGCGAAATGACCCTTTCTCTCATGATTTGTCTAAAGGCGAAGGACTGGAACAGAAAAAGACAGCTTTTGACGTCAATATTGTATTTAATGAAGGTCGTGGTAAAGAAAGGACAAAGATGAAACACAAGCATAAAACTGTCCTTATTGACAAAGGTAACTCTAAAAACAATACAATTCAACGCTCACCCAACTCATGCCTCTCTCTCTCCCTTTGTTATAGCTATCAATCGTATTTCACCTATCATGGACGATTTGAAAAATGATATCCAAGTTATTACTTTCGATCTACCAAAAGATCTTGTCAAGCACATGGTGGAGTACAGCTTTTGGCAGGACGATGGTTATAAAAAACTTTTAGAGCACACTGGCATCAATCAACGAGATACCCTTAGTAGAGTGAGACATGCGGTCCAAAAACTAATTGACACGAAACACAAATGCGTGTGGTTATATGCCCATCGTGATGATTTCGCTTTACTATGCATTTTGCCGTGATCTTCATATGCAACTAATTAATAAATTTAACTTTAAATCTCTTATATAATAAATCACCACGAGGAAAATGCTGTGATTCCTGTCGTCAGTTCCCTTAGAATATTACTTTCTCCAGGTCCAACGTGGTAGCTTTGATCAAGTGCATATAGAACATAGTTCGATGCTTTTTAATGACAGCTGACAGTAGCATACTTGCTGTGTAATGATGCTAGTTTTTAGTGCGTTTATGTAGTTACACGATAACTGGTATCTCGATACGTTGGCAGAAAATCGTTATATACACCAATCAGAGTCGTATAAATATGTTTAAATGAATTAATGGGGGTGGTATATAGTTTATTAATGATGCTTTGTAAGATTTTATGATGTATGTATTTATAGATTCTAATGCGTTATGGTATCTAAATTTAATTTTTATGAGTGATCTACTAACTTTACCAGATCTTGCACTTTTGGCTTCTTGGATTCATTTTACTACCCACCGGGCAGTTGAAAACTTTGGCAAAATCAACACTATTTTGAAACACTTTGTTTGCACGAATAGCATCTGGAGCATGTTCGTCATTTAACTAAACAAAAGGAAAACGTTGAGTGAAAGCCCTTAAAAAGCTGGGAATAAACAGTGTACTTACAGAATCTCTTTCAGTTCCCCTCAAAGGCTTTGAGCAGAATGAACGGCCAGCATTAATAAAGAACAAAGCCTCAGGGGAGAATTGCTGTAATCCAGGCAAACTAGGATTATAACCTTTTCCGTTCATTTTCGAATTCAGGTAGGCATCGTAAGTAGCAGAAAGACCTTCGTTATCGGCAATGTTTTCACCGAGCGTAAGCTAATGTTCCACAATAACAATCAGTATATATTTAGCAGTAAAAAGATGAACAGGAAAAACTTACAAAGCCATCGATGTGAAACTTCTTGCCATTTTCGTCAACGACGGTAGCTTTTGAGTATTGATTGACAAAGCATTGAGTTTTCTTTTCGTATTGCCTTTCAGTTGCTTTTGTCCACCAGTTTCTCTCTGAGCCGGTTTCATCGTATTGAGATCCGTAGTCGTCAAAACCATGCTGCATCAGAAATTAAAATAATCAATACATGTATTTGCGTGAATGAATGAACAACATACCGAATACTCATGAGCAAGCGTTTGTCCAATGCCTCCATAGTTAAGATAGTCAGGGTATTCTTGATCATAATTTGGCTTTTGTGCAAAAGCAACACTGACAACAATCTAAAAAAAGCAACAGTTAATACTTTGTTTGTTTAGAAAACAATAGAAGTGTACATACACTATTTTTAGACAATAAATTGAAGGCGTTTACAACTTGAGGGGTTGTTACTCCAATCCATTCAGTACTACTCATCTCTCTCCCCAAAGTATCCCAATAGGTTTGCAAAGTCCACTTTATCACAGCCTTCTCATTCTCGTAAAAGTTGCCAGCGTTTTGAGATAGGCCGTTCATGTAGTCATGCATGTTACTTGGAGAGCGTTGATCTGGGGTATCGGTGCTATACGCAATGGATTTACTCATTCCCTCTAACTGAGTTAATTTAATGTGTAAGAAAGCATGACTCGTTTGGCTACATCACCTATGATTAATACCTTCTTTATGGCTGATGCCCGGGTCGAATCATCTAACCAATCAGCATGTTTAATTCGATTGCCAAGAGAAGCCTTGATATTATCGGCAATCTCCTCCAACTTTAATCTATCTGTTTCACCGTGAGAAGCTATCATGGAATAAAATCTACCTGCCAAGAGGCCCAGGTTTTCGAGGACTTTGTCTATACACAGACTAGATCTAGTTTGGAAAGGAGAATCTGGTACTATCTTTCTTACTTCAGGGTCTAATCTAGGTGCTTCTTGGTACAATTTGTGCAAAACAAGATAATTCAAAATGGCATCGGTGTTTAATACCCGGGTGGGGTCGTTGATGCCGAAATAATGATTGAGTTCAGTAAAGTACTCTATGTTGTACATCTGAATGCGTACATCAGAGATACCGCGGCCCTGGGGTAAGTAGGTAGTAAGGATGTCGTCCCAATCAACAAAAGGGAACAGACTGATGACAGATTCAAGGGTATATGTGTAATATTTGTCGTCATTTCTAATCAATTATTAAATGTTAGGATTCATATACTTTTGATGTCTCAATAATTTTTCTACTAACGTTTCTTTTGACAGTTCAAATAGCCTATTTTGAACGGTAATTGCGTCGTCTACGACAGTGTGTATCTGGTCGTCAGACAATATTTTCAAACCAGAGTCCACCAAAGAAACTAGTCTTTCACGGTCTCTTTCGGTTCGGTTCGCCATACTGAACAACGAGGATGTCAATTCGAACATTTTATCAGAGCCTTGGTCTTGCAGTGGTGCTTCGGTTGCATCATTAAAATTCCCCAGGAGGGAACAGGACAAGCGACATTCTCGACTTACGAGTGTCATCTGGCATCATCTCTATTGAAAATAAGCCGCCCACTTCAATGGCTAAACCATCAGAAGATCTGGGATAACTGAGGATGTCTACTGCCTTCGATGTGATTTGAAATGTTCTGTTCTGTTGTTCGAGATAGTCAACTTCGCTTTTCAATTCACTGATATCGTGGAAAAACTTTGTTAACACTTCATCGCTATTGATATCGATGTCCAAACAAGATGAATAGTAATCTTTGACAAGTCGGAAGTTCTGTCTATCTATTTTGATGTTTTGTTCGCCATTTACTTGAAAACTTTCTCGGGATATAGTTGAGCTCAGCAAGTCCGCGTATGTTCCATCGAGAATGGTTCGTAATTTCTCTTTGTGTCGTTTTGACTCCACTTCGAGAATCCCAAATCCTATTGTTATAATTATACAAATAAATAAAGACAAAAGGGAAAATTGCCAATTAGCACACTTTGCCAATACAAACAAATGATAAGTTCATACCTGCCAATTCTTCGGGTATCACTGCGTTTTTTATCCAACTTCCGCCTTTTTAAAATTAATCGAAACGTAACCCGTCAGCAAAATGTTTTTTTTACAATCGACCTTTGATATTTTCTTACATGTGTATTGATAAAAATCGGAACACGGATCCACGTTCATGTCTATTGAATTAAGTATACTGGATGCAGTCTCAATACATGACTTTGAAAAGCATGTGTCGTGAATAATCGTCGGGTTTAGACTTAAATTGACAGCGGGTGCCATACTTTTAGGAAAGAGAAAAGTGAGGAAGAATTGACGAAAAAAACTGGGGATCGGAACAAAACAAGAACAGAAAGAAGAGGGGAGGAAATGAAGAAAACGTTGTGGTATATATACCCATAAAAACGGCTAGAACGTTCAGTCATCTCCTCTTTCAATGGGTATGTGTTACACAACTCTTGGTTACATGACATCCACCATTTTACTGGTATAAGGCAATAATATTTCTTGAACAAGGTGAAGTCCGTATCACGAACAGCGGGAATTACCAATCTGGGTTTCTGAAGCTTAATTGGAGTAATTAGCCACTCGTCGATCGTGAAGATTTGCTCTTATCCAATGGCACCTCCAGTTATTTTTATTGGTTTAAGTATAGATAATTGGGAAGTAATAAATTTCGGCGTGTAATGGCCGTTTTCCTTCCTACCTTACTTTTAATACAATCCATAGGGGTGTTTTAGTGAGATACTATTATTATATAAAACAATGGAAAATATGATCTTCAAGGTGGTTGAGGACAGCTTGCTTCTGATACCTATTTAATTATAGTAGCAAGGTAGTACACATGCATACCATTAAGTAAAACCGCTGCTTTACTCCTCTTACATAATAAGAAAAAAATAGTAAAAATACAACTTTGCGCAACACTTTCATGGACTTTATTTGGGACTTTCAACCACCTTCCCACCATTGATTGCACGTGTATGCCTTAATGAATTGAAGCATTTGCTAAACAAGCACACTTATAACAACAATTTGCGATAATTGCATCTTTTTATTCCATAAGTGTAAAGTGTATTAAAAGGAATATCAGGAAATCTTTTTATAGGCGCAGAAAACAATATTGTTACGCGACTGATTGGTAGAATGATACTGGAAATATATTTTCCATATTTATATATTTTTTAACTTGCAGTATACAAAATTGTAACTTGGGCGAGTGAAGTGTAACTAAAATTGGTGTTTGTCCCCACGATTTCGAGGAATTGTAAGCTCGTAAATTGTAAGTCCATTGAAGTTTTTTAATTTCGTGCCTCAGTAGAGCCAATGAGATAAAAGTTGGTTTGTGCGATGATCTTGATGGGAGTACCAAACCGGATATTCGCTTCGAATTCAATCTCAATCCTCATGCAGCTACTACGGACAGCGAGTAGTTGTTTTTTTTGTTTAAATAAATACGCAAAAGTAGAGTTTATTATGGGTAACTAAGAATAAAAACGAGAGAAGGGGATGCTATTAGATTATTATGGAAAATAGAAATACAATCTTTGGGTAAAGGCTCTGAAAAAAGTAAATAGGTAATAATATAGATATAAATATAAAAGACAAAAACAAAAACTATGCAATTATCAGTTCAATAATTTCACTTGCTAGCTTTGCATTTTGCAAAACGTTGATAGATGTTGCTCCGAACGTTGGATCTCCTAGAGCAGAGAAACCAACTCTATCCAACAGCACCTTTTGATTGGGACAGGCTTTTCTCGATGAGTCGCTAAAGGCATGATCAGAACAAGCAGTAAGAAGAATGGATTTCACCGATTCAATAATTGGTTGACTCGTGCTACTAAGAACAATTTGATTCATTTTGGGTAAAAGAGTTTCGTAACTATGGTAAAATGAAATTAGCATATGGTGATGATCGGATTAACAATAATTTTACTTACACTACTGAGAAAACTTCGGGCATCGAGCTTGCAGCTTCGGCTAATAAGCCATACAAGAACAGCTTTTCGTTGGTACCATCGACCATTTGTAATTGAGTAGCCAGCATAGAAACAAGTAATAACGCGGTGGTTTCATCGGTGATATCGAGACGATCAAAAATACCTTCATAGTAGTTAGCTTTGAATTTGCCGTCGTTATCACTTTCTTCATCGACGATATCAAAATCAGGCTCGTTCAACCCAGCTAAACGTAACACTTCTCTAAGTGCTTCATTCTTTGCGGCGATTGGCAAAAGACCTGCGAGATAACCCAAATTTTGAGCATCAACCATGGTGGTATTATCAGCGTGTTTACTTTCAATGTCTAAAAAGGTGGTCAAGCCTTGGAAAATGATTTCTTTGGCATTGTTGTAGCGGATTCCCTTTAAGAAAATACTTGCAATGGCAAATGAAAAGTGAGATTCAAAATTGACACCGCAAAGTTGATCCAGCTTTCGCGCCACACTTGCTAAGGGTTGACGAGCTGCAAGTAAGACATCGACCACTCGATCTCCAGAGAAATATTCGTCCGCATCTAAAGCCCTCAAAATTGCAAGAAGGAGCTCCACTGCCATAGGGAAAGTAGGGCCGTTGTTGATCTGCACAAGTGCAATTGCAATCCAGAAGAGAGGAAGTAAATAACGTGAATCGGAAGGTAAACTTTCCACGATATTTTTAAGGCACATCATGATACTCAGAACTAAATTTGGATCGTTTTCATTGAAGATAGCCAAAGCACCACGCAGGGCAACCAAAATTTGGTAAAGCAAATCATCATCCACTTCTTCTTTTCCTAAACAACCTAACACTACAAATGCTTGAGGTTGGATAGCGGGGTTGAATTGGAAGGCTGTGCTTGCTACCAAACTAGTGTGTACGTCTCTCCAAGCGTTCGCCATGTCTACAAATAATGGATTAGTTTCTGATTGATAATGTGATGAATAATTATTACTCAAAATTGCAAGAAGGAGCTCCACTGCCATAGGGAAAGTAGGGCCGTTGTTGATCTGCACAAGTGCAATTGCAATCCAGAAGAGAGGAAGTAAATAACGTGAATCGGAAGGTAAACTTTCCACGATATTTTTAAGGCACATCATGATACTCAGAACTAAATTTGGATCGTTTTCATTGAAGATAGCCAAAGCACCACGCAGGGCAACCAAAATTTGGTAAAGCAAATCATCATCCACTTCTTCTTTTCCTAAACAACCTAACACTACAAATGCTTGAGGTTGGATAGCGGGGTTGAATTGGAAGGCTGTGCTTGCTACCAAACTCATCCATCTAGCTCTCCAAGCGTTCGCCATGTCTACAAATAATGGATTAGTTTCTGATTGATAATGTGATGAATAATTATTATCCGCTTACCAGATGATGGAGCACTGAGGGTCAGGACTTCTAATAAATTGTTGACAACAGTCTCGAGTGCATGAAGTTGTATAGGCTCCGAAGCATCATTGAGAGTATCCGGGGAAATTGTGAAAGCATTTGCGTGAGGCTTGAAAAGCCCAAATAGAAGGCGATATTTAGTGTCTGAAATCTCAGTAAGAACTAACTGAAGTTTTTTCACATTTGCATCTTGTAGAGGCATTGTTGTACAAAGAGATTGAATGATGTTTACGACAAGTCCATGGACAGATGCACGAATAATAGTAGGCCCGACACCAACGACCAATGAGACGATGTGAAATATTTCAGGAACATAGCTTTTAACTGGGCCGCGATTATTGAATGACAGCATGAGTACAAATCGTATCAAGATGGCAATTTCATTCCAAGTCCAGTGATCTGTGAGTGCTCTGGTAGGTTTGAATGAAGTCTTTTGTAAAACTTTCCTGAGTCGAGATACAACCTTGCCGCGCACAGCAATATTTGATAGAGTAACGAAAGTGTCTGCCATTGCTTCTGCTTGTGGGGAGCCTATTCCGTGTTCGATTGAAAATTGGATAAATGAATCCAAAACCAAATTTAAAATGTCGTCAATTTGTCCAATAGTCTTCCAAATCTTTGCTTGAACAAGCTTGTACATCTATATAACAGATACGATAACGTCAAATAATATGAATGAATAAAATAATTACGTTACTTACATCAGTTCGAGCGACAGTCAAATCAATAAGATTTCGGAGCACTTCTTTTGTTTTGATGGTGTCTTGATCATTTTCAACACTAGAATTTTGACAGAATTTTGACAAATTAGGCAGCCATGGTATCATGTAATCTAAGCAAAGATAGCGCAAAGGCTCACTTGACTTTTGGAAGCCAATAAAGCATTCGCTAAGGAATTCCAAGGTGAGATTTTGTTGATTTTGGGCGATCTTTTCACTGATATTAACAATGAAGGCTGTACTATTAGCAGGTAGGCAAAGATCTCTGGCATCCAACAACTGGTTTCCAACTTCGAAATGGAAAGTTATGCTTAATGCATAAAGAAGATTATAAGCTGCAAGTCTAAGACTAGGATCGTCACTGCCGATATTCAAAAGAGCCATATTCAATAATCTTCCAGGTACATCATTAGGTCTGATAATTCTTTCCGAAATATTACTTGGTTTGGCCATCTCCAATCTTCTTTTGTTATGTTTAATGGTCTGTGAAATATGGAAAAAAGGATAGTTATTAGTAATTGATATACAATAAATTCATTTTCTATATCTGTAAAGTAATTCCTTACATTGACAATGGCTTCACGTTTCATGGACGTAAAAACATGATGGGATTTTCCTTTGTTGTATTTGAAATGGAACTCGTTTACTAACTCCTGATTACGGGTGTTTGAAACAATGGTTATATCTTCGATTTCAGTGACCAGGTAAACATCATTGATAACCGTTGTAACACCATACAAGAATTCTTGTTTCCGCACAGTCATAACTTGTACATACTCTGCGCTGACCTTGATAGTAATAGGTATATTAATTTTATATTGCGAAAGCTTGTTGACAGGGTGGAACACATGACATTGTTCTGTGTCAAGAGAGGCTGTTATAAATATTTAAAGTTAGCATCGAATTAATAGATACGAATGGTTATGAATACATACTGGTTGATTTCGGCAAACGAACTTCATTTGGGTTGATGAACTCGTACAGTTCGGCGAGAGTGACAGCAAAGAATGTTCGTTTAGTCATCTTGTGAGATAATGGTCTAGGCAGCTTCTTCACAAACTTTCGTAAATGTGTGTTGGGGTTGTAAATCAAGATAGTGGCGATGTTATCAGAAGCATCGAATGGCAAGAGTTGCAAAATTTGACTAATATACTGATTGGGTATTTCATTTGATTGGCAGAATAAAGTCATGTCAAGTACTAAATCAGTGTGTACGTCTTGTTGACAGGGTGGAACACATGACATTGTTCTGTGTCAAGAGAGGCTGTTATAAATATTTAAAGTTAGCATCGAATTAATAGATACGAATGGTTATGAATACATACTGGTTGATTTCGGCAAACGAACTTCATTTGGGTTGATGAACTCGTACAGTTCGGCGAGAGTGACAGCAAAGAATGTTCGTTTAGTCATCTTGTGAGATAATGGTCTAGGCAGCTTCTTCACAAACTTTCGTAAATGTGTGTTGGGGTTGTAAATCAAGATAGTGGCGATGTTATCAGAAGCATCGAATGGCAAGAGTTGCAAAATTTGACTAATATACTGATTGGGTATTTCATTTGATTGGCAGAATAAAGTCATGTCAAGTACTAAATCCAAACTTTTATTCGATGCACGCTCCATTATCTAGAATGAAACGAAATGTTAGTAAGTACTTCGATATTTTAATCAGCACTAATTACCTGTAGCATGTGGTAAACCAACAATTCAAAGTCGATACTATCTGCGATAATATTCCGGGCAATGAAATAGAATACTGGTCTATTGGCTTTCGACACACCTCCTTCGTAAAAAATATTTTTAGAAACGATTGATTCAACGCTGCGATGACTGTTACGGCGCATGAACTCGGCGTAAAGTTGATTTGCGGCAGCAAATGTGTAACTTCTTAAGCCACTGAATTCCTGTTTAGATATCTCTGGTGGTCTACCGAGCTGAGCAAGCAAATTTGAAAAATCTGTCAAATTGGCGTTTCCAGACCGAAGCACTTTCTTGGTCTGTGTATTGTCTCATTCTTCGTGTTGCAAGCTCACGTGAAATACGTTCCATGTTATCAAACAAAACTCGGTGCAAACAGCTGTAATCTTTCTCTTCCATTGGTCTAATTTCCAAGGAGGGGTCTTCAACTCTGATGACATTAGGGCTAGCAGGATTTCTTGCACCAAAACTACTGGCGCGAGCAAGTTCGTTGTTTTCAGTAACAATAGGTGCAGGAACATTCGAGATTTCTCTCAAAAAGCTTGTGACCTTATAAATGTTGCTGGTTAGGAAGTCGTTCAAGACAATCATATAAGTTTCTTTGGCGCCGAACAGAACATTGTTAGCAAGATTCTGAATAACCTTAGTAGCAATAAGATGACCACGCTTCATGTCACGAGACACGGCTATGTTAGATTTGATCAAGCCCTCGGCTTCAGGAGATACAATCGCAGGACAAAAGAAGCGCAAGAAGATAAAAGCACCCACAGCAGTATATTTGGCTTCAGGATAGCGTTCACGCACAGACGTAAGGATACAATGACATACTTCACGGAACGCTCTGGGAGCTTCATTGGCAGAGGCACAAATGGCATTTAAAAACAGCTCAGTAGCACTAACCACATTCTGCTTGTTTTTGGACACATCTTCAGAACTTCCAACTTTGGAGGGATCCAGCTCGAATGTTCTTTCATCCGCAGGTTTTTCAGCGAGTTGTGCAAATACAGGTTGAAGCACGGAACGGACGTAATCGGCTCCATTTTGCTTGGCAAACACTGATAAAAGACGAGTTGCAATACTAGTTCTTCTTAGCAATTCAGTTTCACTGTCTGTATTTTGAACTTCTTTTCGGATTACTGCTTTAAGAAGCACTAAAGCTTTACCCCTGGAAGAGAAACACGCCAAAAGAGCGTTGGCAGCATCTTCGATATCTGAAGCTGGACAGACCTCACAAAGCGACAGTGCGATATGAAGATCCATTCCGACAAGCATCTACGTATCTTTAGGGTGAGTATACAAGTATACTTATCTAGCGCAAATATACTTACATCAACGATCTTTTCATATCTATCAGTCATGACAGTCTCAGCCAAAGTTTCAAATTCAGTTCCTTGATTCAAAATATTTGTCAAAACTTTCATGAATGCGGTTCTCATCTGGGTATCATCGTGGTAACCCATGGAAAGAGAGTACTTTAAACCAGCATCTACGTTGGCGCTAAGCAAATTTGACATGGCTAAAATTGTGCTTTCTTTTAAAGGTGCCAAATAGGTTGACATGTTTTCCTTATTCTAATACCAAAGACTGTTAGTTTAGTGTGGCATAGTAATTTGATTTTTCTAGCACCAACCTTTCCATTCAGGTATGACATCTCTGAGTACTGGCGCAAGCGATTAGGGGAGTTGTCAGTTTCCTTCTAGGATGAAGATATTGTTTTTTAGTAAAGAAAGGAAAGAAATGCTATATTATGATCGCTTTTTCATACCTCTGAATCCCTACATCTATTAAGAAGCTTGAGAAAGAATGTAAAGTATTTAAAGAAAATTCGACTCTTGATGGGCGTGGAGTCTGCTTCATGTACTGGATCTGAGGATTGAAGAGGAAGTTGATGAAGTAAACTAACAATTGTATTTAAACAAGCCAGATCCAATTCCCTGTGCAATTTTTCGCTTTGATTTGTTTCGAATGAAGAGTATTGCGAGGCTGTATCAGGTTTCTACGTGGTACAGCATAATTAAAATCAATTTCAATTTGATAAACTTTGACTCACTTACCAAAGAGAAATCACTAGTCCATTCGACAATAATCTCTAACAACTTGTTTCTAAGCTTAAACTCTTGACGAAGAGTGACCTTATCCTTCTTCATCATCAAAACCTCTGTCAACTGGCAGAACTTGATCTTGATTTTCAGGGCAGATTGTCCACTTCCAAGCTTGTTTAGATATTTTGCATATTGATTGATCAAGCTACTGAAATCCACCGTCAATAAATTTTCAGGTGATCCTTCCATACGGTCCAAAACAAGCTTAAGAACACTAATAGCTTGTTCCACAAATAATGTATTACGTCCACTACAAATTGGATCTCCATCAGGTCCAAAATATTTTGCTAATACCGTTTCCATATAACGGAAGAGCATTGGGTAAAGAGCTGGTGACAAATCTGTTCCAAGAATTTCTTTGACCCATTCACGAACGATGACATTATCGCAAAGCAAAAGATCAACCATATCAATTACAAATCTGTTCACCATGGCTGATGATTCTGTTGGGGCTGAAATTCGACGGAGAGTTGAGTCTGCGCCATATCCACCTCGTGGGGTAGCTGGGGAAGTGGGTGTAGAAGGAACGGTATCTGCCATCAAACAAATACCACCCAGGGCGGCTAAAAATCCTGCATAATTTTGCCATTCAGAAGATTTGTCATCATCAAAGTTTGTCTCGGTGCGATTAAATGAGTGAGTTTGTCTATTGTTTGAGGAGGAGGTTGGGTTCCTCAATTTGTCGTGCCAAGCTTGACCGCCTTTTTTGGCGGCGCCTACATTGTGCATGTTAGAACTATCTTGAGCATCATCCTTGGAGAAGTCCTCTTGTGGCTTTATCACTGCAGGAGTCATATATTTCCAACGTTTATAAGCTTCTTCCCAAGCAACAAGATTACCAGGTGCGTAGTGAGTCATCATACGCAGCAATCGACGAATTTGTTTTTGTTGCGATTTTCTTCCGGTAACGATACCATTATTGGAGGATAATTCATGATAGATAGGCAAATTTTCTACCACCATCAGAATGGCTTGGTGTGGGTCTTCGATGTAGTCCGTTAATTGAGCTTCAGTACAGATATGGCCAAAGCAAGTGATTGCTGAAGAGCAAATCTCAATATCTGAAGAGCATAACAGAACCAACAATGCCACCTCCAAACCAATCGAAGCTTGTAGTCTCTCTCTGGCCTCTGATCCTTGCATTGCAATGTCCTGTCGATAAAAGATATCAATATAGCACTCTTAAACCGGGTGACTTTGAAATTAAACTCAAATACCTGGTGAATTCGCAAAAACTCATTTCTGGATTCAAAAAGTCGTTTTAAT
The DNA here is from genome assembly GCA_000587855.1 of Mucor irregularis B50. Taxonomy (NCBI): domain Eukaryota; kingdom Fungi; phylum Mucoromycota; class Mucoromycetes; order Mucorales; family Mucoraceae; genus Mucor; species Mucor irregularis. The sequence goes on along the minus strand of AZYI01000006.1, from coordinate 214,954 downwards.
AATTCCAATAATCGCTTTAAGCTGTCATCTCTTTCTCTGTTATCCAGTAGTTGTTTTGCCAAAGTGAATACTACTTGCGATGATATTTTCCAGAAAGACTCCATAAATAATGGGGATGGGCTCCATTCTAAAATGTAGGTAGGAGAATGCAGCTTAAATAGACACATTGCAGCAGCATCCCTGACGTATTGGTTATTTTCTCTCAAACAATTTGTGATGGCAACCATAACAGTAGGTGTTTTTTCTAATCTATCATCACTTTCGCCCTAAATATGCAGTTAGTGTAAACTGAATGAATGAATGAATATACAAGAAATAAAAACTTACTCGAAGTGCTAATTTGGGATCAGTCTGATATAATCTTAACATATCTAGAATTAATTCTAGTCTCTCGCTGCTTTGATCTGCGCGGCCAATGTCTTTTTTTGATTTTTTGTCGATCACTGAGTTGCTAATGAGTTGTTTTCGATTGACGTTGTTATAAGGACTACTGATGGTGGTATCTAATTTCGAGATGTCTTTGCTTGTGAAATCAATAAATAGCTTTCGTAGCAAGCCACATAATGGATCATAAAGCGCCGTAACAGATGGATTCCAAGGTAGTTTGTTTTCTTCAGATGCAATCGCCAAGCAAGCTTTTACCAAACTAATTTTGAAAAGTGTAGGAGCGCGGTGATCAAGGCAAGAGGGGAAGAGGCTGCGCATAGCGTGGCGGGGGTTGAGACGAAACATCGCAACAAGGCAGTCAGCTAGTAACGACCTATGATCAATTATGATACCTAACCCGCTCATCAAACTATCAGCAATCAAGGGTTTTTCAGGATCAAATAATTGGTTTCTAAGTTCATTTTCTACATCGGGAACAATGTGTCGAAGTGCTGAGGCATCTGTTTTGGATACGTATGTTGCTGCTTTACAAATGTCCACATAACAAATAGCAGCCAACTCTGCCATTCTGCCTGGTTTCAACGAGCTTTTTAGTGTTGCGAGAAAGACGGTCTTTTTGTTATTGATGTTTCGTGATGAGCCTTCTGGTGTTGAAATCGAATACAAGATGTCAGGGCAAAGAATAAGAAGCATGGTCTGCAATGGCCAAAGAATTGCCTTCTTTCTGGTCGTGTCAGCTAATGAAGAGCAAATTTCAAACAAAACGTCAGGTCCGCCTTCTAGTCTTTTTTGGCTTTGACACAAGCGCATAAATTCCCCAGGATAAGTTTCGATCCACCCCCAAATAGCTCTTCTCAATATTGCTGCAACAATTAGCTGTGTAGATTTCTTTAATGTCGCAAAGCTGTTACAGAATTCTGAATATTTATTGAAAATTAGTAATCCTATTTTTCGAGAACAATGTATTTGTTCTTTTTAAATACCTGACAGAACGATACTCAATCGTTTTGAGTTTAATGAACAGCACTCTAATAGTCTCATATCTGAAGTTTCAGGGTTTTCATCTGTAGTTGTTGATAGATATAAAATTCGCATTTTAATTTTCGAAAACACCACATTCCAATTACTAGCACTCAAGTAGGCCACAACTCTACTCGATGCTTTGTAAATATCCAACACAATATCTGCTGATGTTCTGGATATATTGCTTGCGGTATAGTATTCAGTTCTAGTGATTTGGGTAACATGATTGGTAGCCTGTCCATATTCTCTTTCTTCCATAACTGTAGTTTGATGCATAATTCTCGACATAACATTTATAATATTTTTGGCAATAATATCTTCAAAGGGCGGAGGATCATCCATTTCTAATGGGAGGGGCCCATCCGCTGTTGACCATCTACTATGATGTGTCGAACTATCGAAACTGTGTACTGAACTTTCGTATCCATTTTTTACTGAATTAGCTGAAGATCCTCGTAAAGAGTTGTTTTCGGATTTACTTTCTCGGACATACTGCCAATGGTGTTGCATACAAGCTGATAACATTCGTAGAACAAATAATTGAGATTGTAGATTTTCATAGGGAAAGTATTCTTCATTTGATGGCATCTAATTTTTTCATAAGAGATACAAGTAAGTATTTTCTAACGATCAGTCGTTAATTGTGTATCTCACTTTTATGCTGTCTAGCAAGTTAAGTAATGTTGAAGTGATGGTCGGTAGCCTAAACTTTGACAACTCGATCAAGGCAGCAACTAATTGTAAAAAAAAACTATCAGTCAAACCCCGCAAAATTTACCATAAAGATGCTCATCAATTACCTCTACATAAAGAAAGTATATTAGTTTTGGTTGCACATTATATTAAAGAATAAATGGTCTTACGTTTGATTTACAAGTGGATCATTCTCTAAAGCTTCTAGTTTTTTCCCACTATTACTTGGCAACTAATATAAGCAAAGAAAATCACACAAAAAGTTAATATTCGTTGTTGTTTTTAAGCTACTGCGTTTTACCTTAACCAAAATACGGTTCACTAAGCTTGCAATAAGCTTGGTGTCTGGACTCATTGTATATTTAAAAGATTATTGACATCAACTAACACAGATTAAGTACTTTTTGTATTCTTTTTTCTTCTCGATTGGCAATGTTTCGTGAAAAGAGCAAGATGAAAGGGAGACAAAAAAGAAAGAAGGGAAAACTTGAAGGGAAAAAAAAAGGAAGGTGAAAAATAAATACGGTTAAACTTTTGAATTAGGGCGATTTTTTTTTTCGAGTTATTTGATTTCCAGGTTCCCAAAAGAATGGGAACACGAAACCTATCAGATCACTAAGTCGAATTCTCCGCAATGAACACAAAAGACAATAATTCGATTTTTGATATCATAATATGATACGTTTTTTTATCTGAGAGTGTCAAAATATTCAATTCATGATTACTTGCTGTCCAGCTTTTGAAAAAGCATTACTCCTTTTAGTCCTCGAGTTACGCGATGTAATTAAAATCTGTCTATCCTTTCCTAAAAGTATGTAATGCATCGCTATCAAGGTTTACAAAATTGGATTGTAGGTACGCCCTTTTGATAAAGAGTTGGACGATTGTTCCAAATTCACATATGACACGAATACGAAGCCATTGCATATGCTACTGAAATTATCTCGCGCATTTAAATTACTTATATGAACGATGATCCTTTTATTTTAGATAGGACATGGTCTATCGTTCTTAATAAAGCTATCGTGCGAAAGGATTAAGTAATGCAACTGCCCTGTTTTCAATGTGTACCAGTTCACCGCTAGATTAATTGATATGCACTAGATTTCCCACCTTTGATCCTAAGGATGTGGCCTATGTCGTTTATAGGACAGCAAACTCCGGTTTTATTAAAGGTCCTTTTGGCGTCACATAATCGTTAATTAACGAACGGCCACATATGTGAAATTTGTAAAACAATACATAATCTGACATGGATTTTATAGATATCAAGTGAAAATTAATTGTTATTTTTGCTTTATAGTCTTTTGGAGCTTATTTTCACAACGTGTATTGGGTTCAATTGCCTCATCTCGCTCAAACTCAGATGCCCGCTCGTCTTTTACAATCCTTTCTTTACAAGCTCGTGCAATGTATCACTTACAAAAACAAAGATTACATGACGCTTGTCACTCCTATTTTTTATGATATTTTGTTGGACTCGGTATCCCAGAAGTATCCTTGTTCTATTTATGTGTAATAATTTACTACATAGAATTTTTTGTGACCACGTATACATGTGTACACTTGACGGTAGCTTTGTAGCTTTGACCAACTACGTATTCCCAGCTGAATATAGCGCCCCGCATCAATTAGCGAAAAAAAGTTTATTTTGATGCATGCATATTCGGTTAATTGTTACATACGTTGAAATTTACCAATGTTTTGTATTTTATGACTCCCGGTGTTACTCTCTCCAAGCACTGAAATAGGTAGGTCCATTTGATTCAGTACAGATGTAAAATACTTAATCTAATCTATAAGCATAAATTGGGTATCAAGTGCTTGTGTATTTAATGGAATCATGTAACATGAATTGCTGAGTTACATATGAAAGTATGTTTGTACTATTCTTAAACCCACTTAACCTTGACAGGTACTTAAAATTTGCCTCACTCTTATTTGCCGCTATTCTGACATCAATGATGTTGGTATCTTCTAGCAATTCTAATTTTTCAAGTCAAAATAGACATATTACTTTACCAGGAAATATACATAACATATTCATATTTATAGTAAATGCCACCTAAATATAAGTTTTAACTATGTACGTACATTTGAGAGATATATTGCGCTCAAATTTGGGAACGCATCTACAAGTACAAACGATTTGTGTAACACAAGTTGATACTCCATATAAAATGCTATGTAACAGCTTGTCTAGCCAGATTGATCTTATATGTAGCGAGTATTAGAGAATCTATTCACTAGAATTTCTTCTTATTTAGCACGATTGATAAAGATGGGTTTTTTTTCTCTGAAGTGCATAGCATCTTTTCCTTTTGCAAAAATGGGGTACATCCATAATCGTTCAAGGCCACGGAATATAGCTTTATTAAACAACTTATGTATCTACAATCACTGGGCTTCAAATCAACGGCAACAACATCCTGGACGCAAGAAAAGACTGCTACTCCAACCTTTGTTGGCTATTGCTGTATTTTTCTGCTTAGAGAAGAAAATGCAAATTTCAATGGTATGAAGGGTTAACCCTACGATGCAGAAACCATCTGAAAGCGCGAAGGAGCAGACAGGGAGAGATTATTAAAGGGCGGTGAGTTTGCATCACTGGAATCTTGCGAAAGTTCAAGGAGCAATTTAAAACGCAGAAGGAAGCGGTAGCAAACAAAGTCCATCCAGCTACAGGAACGATTTTGTAAAACTAAAAAGAGCGAGCAGTTCATTTTTCTACAGCACGTCTTTTTTGGGATGCCATGTATGTATCATAGTGTGTACGTGAACAGTTCTATAAGCAAGTGCATAGCATCTTTTCCTTTTGCAAAAATGGGGTACATCCATAATCGTTCAAGGCCACGGAATATAGCTTTATTAAACAACTTATGTATCTACAATCACTGGGCTTCAAATCAACGGCAACAACATCCTGGACGCAAGAAAAGACTGCTACTCCAACCTTTGTTGGCTATTGCTGTATTTTTCTGCTTAGAGAAGAAAATGCAAATTTCAATGGTATGAAGGGTTAACCCTACGATGCAGAAACCATCTGAAAGCGCGAAGGAGCAGACAGGGAGAGATTATTAAAGGGCGGTGAGTTTGCATCACTGGAATCTTGCGAAAGTTCAAGGAGCAATTTAAAACGCAGAAGGAAGCGGTAGCAAACAAAGTCCATCCAGCTACAGGAACGATTTTGTAAAACTAAAAAGAGCGAGCAGTTCATTTTTCTACAGCACGTCTTTTTTGGGATGCCATGTATGTATCATATAAGTCAACAGCTAAAAAGGGTTTGTCTACATTAAAGTGTTCTACACAGTGACAATTTTACATCAAGAATGATAAGTAGAAGCTATATAAAAGATTAGCAGATTCAAGACACCGAAAGAATTGTTTATTAGAAAAATCAGAATCAATCTACAGAGGGACCACGTTAGAGACCATTCTTGAGAGACGCCACGTTGGTGGTAAGCTTTGAGAGGGACCCCGTTTGAGGAGGGGCTACGCGGGAAACGATTCTTGACGGAACTCAAAATGTGTCGATTCAAGCAAGAAATTACGTTGGTAACGTCTCGCTGATCCTCTTCAATGATCCTATCTTTAATCATCAAATGTCAACCTCGATGTCCAACACAAGATGATAAAGATAGGGACCCGTGAGCCGATTGTTCTAGGTTGTTGAGAGATGAAATGATTATCGAAGCTAAAGATCCACCATAATCAATGCGTCCATATATCCACTATAGTCGATGCTTCCATGTATCCACTGTAAATCGATGCGAAAACGAAGCCGTGTATCGTATCTGTTAAGAGGCCTAAAACAATCTGGATCCCAGCATATCATACTAAAGAGCAGAGCTATCCTCGACTTTTTAAGTAAAAGCACTCCCAGAACACTGGATCAAATCAGGTTTTTCGAAAAAAGTACTCAGAAAGAAGCTCAGGTGTACAGCCTGATGTACTCTCTAGTAGATTACAAGAGACCGAAACTCCAGCACACCCATCCTACCTTTGTTGCTTCGGTGGTGTAAACAGATAGGGAGAGAAAACCAATGATATGAGAACCGTTGTGTTTCTCACCATGTATACAGTCGATAGCTAACAGGGAGGCAATTGAGAGGACAGTTTGACATAGCAGTTAGGCGACTCGTATGCCCGTCGCGTGCATTGGGATTCAAGACTACGTACACACCGCACAGTAAATTACGCTGAATGTTAGTGCACTTGAACTGAGCTGTTGGTAACTCTCATTCAACTTTCTGACGTAAAGTGAAATAATACCAGCTCGTAAGATGATCCTGTTTCCAGCTCTGCCTGAAAAGTAAGGACCGGGTCATATTGCAGACCCCCAAAGCCAAACGAGTCGCCGAATGTCTTCAGAGTCCTAAACTTTTTATCCTAAAGTTGCACTCCTTACCTTTCAAAAGTACAGTAACCACTACTTCCCATGCGTTAAAACTTACATTGTCTATTACGACAGGTTGGTTAGTCAACACCTATAAAATAAAACTTAGTTTTCGTAGTGAAATTGAAATAAGCCCTGACTTTACATCATCAAATTCTGAGTTCATTGAACACACAAAGTTACAGAGTACTTGTAAAAAAAAAAAAAGTAACCGCGTATTTATAGGGCGAAGAAAATGAGGTCCAACCAAAGGAGGCTTGTCTAAATGCTTTCTTCACTACTCCTTCTTCTTCTTCTTCTTCAATAATTTTCACTGGTTTGCTGTGAGTTTCATTAGAAGTCGACTTTGCAATTCTCTATAGAAGCAAGGTATTTAGTTTACAACTATAAAAAAGCACTTGTTTGTATTGTATTACTCTTGAGCGAAAACTAATACGAGTTTGTTCTTTCATTCAATATGTACAGATGATAAATGTCAACGCGTTTATTTTAAGGTGGAAAAGAATTGTAATGTAAAAAATTGATTTATTTTTTTTCAAACAGTGGATAGTGTGACTGCTTCTTTAATGAGGTATATCGGATGCGATCTGGGGGGAAAGAAGGTAGTAGTGGGGGGAAATACAGTTAATAAAAAGATATAGAAACCTAGAAAGTCTTTTTATGAATGATATCAGGGTCTTCTTGGTATTCTTCAGCAGAAACCCACATCTTTTTAGCATCACGAGTGTGCAAGTATTCCTACCATTGAGCAGAAGGATAAAGAAAAGGGAAAAAGAGGGCTATGGGAAAAAGAACAGTTCTATAAGCTTGCTGCGGAGCTCATCGATCGCTCATTGGTCGCTCAAGTTACACCAAAAGATCAAATTACCTGACCACTTGCGAGGTGGTTCCTACAATCATCTTTGAATATGTACCCTATTGTAGTTAATTTTCTTGGTGTATTTAATGAATATCGTTGACAACAGTCTGTTAACGCTGTTCCAGGATAGACGTAAATAAAGTTTAGATCACTTTCCCTGAAGTTATAATAAAACAAATATAATAGTAAGTCTTGGAAAAGATCCGATAACAACTGTGCTGACAGAATTTGACTTTGAACGTGTTGGTGTTATCCGTGGTAGGAATGGTATGTAGAATTGATATTTTTTTTTCCTTCTTCTCCCTCGGTTAGATAATGACATTAATCTGGTCCATACCGGAAGGCTTTATTTTGCTACTTACGAGTGGTAAGCTATCAAAATGGTGATTCATTTTGGTGGTTAGTGGTCGGACTACTTGTAGGTAAAAGGGGCAACTGAAGTAACCTTCATGACCTTTTACCGCCAAACGGTGTAAGCTAAAGTATCCTTTGCCTGACATAGGAGGTTTATACCTGTATCAGATCATCATGTCGTATGGGGATATTTCATTGTCTCAGTTTGCCTTACACGTTCGCGTTTGCTTTACACTCCCCACATACAAGAACACTGCAGACTTTGATGAGTTGAGCACCTTCACGACGTATTTTTAATGTTTCCCTTCCCAAAAGAATCACTTAATCTCTCTTTGCATGCAAGGTTCGTCTTGCTTGCAACTATATGATCATTCGTCTACCACGGCGTGGAGCAGTAGTTGCGTCAATGCTAAAAGAAACGACCTTACTGTTATATTGCTGGACATTGATTTAACCCTACTTTTTATTTCGCTGGAGAAGGACTTAACCCAGTTTGTTAAATCGATGGTCAATGCTTTAGCCCAGTTTGTTAGATTGCTGGTTAATGGTTCAGCCCAGTTTCTTATTTCGTTGGTCAATCATTTAACACTGTTTAGGATTTCGATAGTCTGATAAGACTTGTACTTTCGGGCCATCATTGAGGCAAGCTTCCCCATAGTCTAGTCTGGATACATACACTTCTTTTAAAAAAAAGGTTAACGAATGTGTCTCAAATGATCTCAAGTATAGCTTTACATCTATTCAATTAAAATATAACAAATACACTTTGCCATATGTACTGTAAACTGTTGCGTTATTAAATTTTCCATGTATTGCTTTATGCTTTTGATCAATACGTATTGGAACTCTTCGCCTAGTTGTTTTATTTCCAAATACAAATCCATAGACAAATCTTATAAGTAATTTTTAGCATTATTGAAACGAGAGAAGAAAGAGTGTCTCCGTTTTATACACTGCTCATTAAAGTATAAGTACATAATATATCTTTTAAACAAGGTTAAGGTAACACAAAATTTAGTGTAAGAGGCAAACAATACATCAAATGGCTTCCCTTACGCAAAAAGTAATTGAAAATCCCCTTTGCAATTATAGTACAATTTCTAATTAAATCTGCTCTGCACAAAATACTCATGTACAAATAGAAACGATAATTACCTAAACACATCAACATGTATAACCAGGTTTTCTCACGAATTACATAACCAGAAGCTCTAACGGGAACAAACAAATAGTTAATCATTTCGCATTATCACCAGGATTTACAAAATGATTGTGCATGAGCAAACAGCCCTAAGAGTAAAATATAAATAAATCTCTGCATTCATCATTTGGTTTAAGGAGCCTGCATAAGCCAGGTAACGGATTAACAGGGATAAGAGGTGAAACCATGTTGTAATTCTCCTTTTCTTTCTTCGCTCTTTTTTTTTTTTTTTTACTTCTTCTTCTTCTTCTTCTTCTTTTCCCTTCAGTACTTGGAAATGGTAGCTAATACCCTGCTCGTACCAAGGGCTACAAATGTTACCTGTTCAACACCTGAATGTATTAAAGCAGCGCAATCAATCCTCTCTGATGTAAACCTAAACGTGGATCCATGTTCAGATTTTTACCAGTACACATGTAATAATCGATGCGTTTATGATTTCGATCACAGACTTCTCTTACATCTAGTTATTTTTATTAGGCGGTGGCTGGTTGGAAAAAACAAAGATTGCTGAAGACAGAACTTGTAAGCATGACTTAATGCATGTGCATTTAGATACTCACACAGATATATTCATTAGCTAGTGGAACACTCGAAACAGCAAATGACGTGAATACCGACGTGATGAGATCGATATTAGAGGGAACTTACGACGACGCTTACAAAAATCTACTCACTACTGATGAAGGATTTCATACTGAGGATCTTGTGGAAGTAGACAAGCAAAATTTTGAAACAATGCAGAGCTATTACAAGTTGTGCTTGAATGAAGCATACGTCGATTCACTTGGCCCTACTCCTATTTATAGCGATGTTGCTCAAATTGAAAATACACTGTTTCCAGTCAATGACAATCTCACTCTGTTTACGAGTGAGGCAAAAACACATATCAGTCAAACAATTGCATTATTTGAGCGAGATGGTATTTCTACTCTTGCAGTTATGTTTGTTGATGCTGACGATAAAAAACCCGATATGAATGCAGTAATTTTTGACCAAGCTTCACTTATACTACCATCAAAGGAGTATTACGAAGATCCTTCTGTGTTGGAAAAATACCGTACTGGACTGAAAGATATTTTGTTCAAGGTTCTAGGGGAGTATACAAACGGAACCTCGCAAGATGCCGAATTCCGATTGTCAGAAAGTAAGAAATATAACTTTACACGCTGGAGCGAGGAAAAGATCCAGAATGCAGTTGATAGAGTCATCGATTTCGAGACCAAACTTGCCAACATATCCCTTAAAAAGTATAATTTCTAGATTGCGTTTAACCACTTACACAAACTAATCTATTGGTTTTTTAACAGTGAAGATATGCAAGATCCTGTAAAGTTGTACAATCCTGTGGCCCTCTCAGACTTCCAAAGTCAAAATCCTTTGATAGATTGGACTGGAATTTTGGAATCTCTCATTCCTAATGGCGGAATTAACTCAGTCGATTCTATCATTATTAGAACCCCTGAATATTTCACGCGCTTGAATGAAGTATTATCTAAAAATACCACACTGCAAGCCCTTCAAGAATATTACATCATTCAATTAATTATCTCCAAAGTTCATGCTTTAGATGAGGCCTCTCGTGCTGCATATAGAGAAATGAATGGGAAAATCTCCAGCGGTACCTCTGTCGAGCAACCACGTTGGCGTGTATGTGTCACTTATGCAAGTGGGGTATTTGGAAATTCTTTAGGACGTTATTACACTTTGAAAAAGTTTGGAAGTGAAAACGAAAGGAAAAAAGCTGAAACATTCTTGCAAACCATTCATGACGCCTGGTTAGAAAGACTACCAGAGGTTGATTGGCTCGATGAACAGACTAGACAAAAAGCCATTGAAAAGGTACCAGTCTGACAATTCTATAACTGCTCCATAGTATTCCTTTTAATCGAGCCTTTGTTTTATTGTATACGTATGAATAGGTTAAATTGATAAACCATAAAGTCGGTTATGGTATTATTTCACCAGATTTGCGAAATCCTTCCTCGATTCAAGAGTACAATGAAGGGCTTTCTGTAAATCAGACAAGTTTTTATGATACTGAGAGGATTGTTTCTTATTGGTATAGCAACAAAATGTGGAAAAAGGTTGGAGGAGAAATTGACAAGGATGAGTGGCTGATGACTCCCCAAACAGTCAATGCATATTACACACCCAACACCAACGAGGTAATACTATCAATATTTTCTTGAAACCAAGTTCTAATGTGCACATATTTTCTAGATTGTTATACCTGCGGGTATTATGCAATCACCATTCTACAACGTTGCGTTTCCAGACTATCTAAATTACGGTGGTATTGGAGCAATCATTGGTCACGAATTGACTGTGAGTAGTAATAAGAGTATTAAAACATTGCTGCACCCATTAACATTCATAACTATTATCAGCACGCGTTTGATAGTTCTGGCAGAAAATATGATGGTTACGGTAACTTGGTTGATTGGTGGACCAACGATACATCTGCAAAGTTTGAGGAAAAGACAAAGTGCTTCATTGATCAGTATTCCAAATTTAATGTCAGTATCCCCGATAACAAAACAGCAAACGTAAACGGAAAGGTAACGCAAAAAGATGTTTGAACAAAGAAGAGACACCTTCTGAGATATTCTATGTACAGTTAACTTTGGGAGAGAATTTGGCCGACAATGGAGGGGTAGCAGCTTCGTATTTGGCATATAAAAAGCTTCATGGAGATAAGCCAAACCAAGTATTACAAGGTTTAGAAAACCTATCACCTGAAGCCTTACTTTTCATCAACTTTGGTCGTGTATGGTGTAGAAAACAAAGAGACCAAACCGCCTTGCAATTGGTAAGCTCGATAGTATTCATTTTCTATGATGAGATGTTTGGCTGACAATTTTCTTGTTTACAGATATATACCGATCCTCACTCACCTACGAATGCCCGTGTGAATGGTGTAGTTCAGAATAGTGAATATTTTGCAAAAACTTTCAATTGTCCCTCAGGTAGTCCAATGAATCCTGTCAAAAAGTGTGACATGTGGTAGCTTTATATTCTCTTGTGCCACATACGTATTTATATGTACCGTTACAGTAACCTTTTTTCATTAAATCATGTAAAAAAGAAAAATAATTCTATAAGATATATATGTAAATGTAATGCTTGAAGCTATTATGCTACTTAATTGTGAAAGTTGTATTTTTATATCTTGGTTAGTTCACGAGAAAGCCAAAACTGGAGAGAAATTCATGGAGAGAATAGGTGAATACTATATAAAAATTAAGTGTTTTAACTTGATCAATGTAGCATAGATTATATTTATTATTTATCAAGTGATATCAGATATAAAAGAAGAGCTCTACATTCGTACTTTGATCTGTTCAATTTTGTACGCTCAATCTATTTCTGTCCCAATATATTTTTAGCAACACAACAATGAAATTATTATTAGGGAAAAAGAAGCAAGAGAATAATGGTGGTGTGGTTTATAAAAATAATCTATGTATATTGTACAAGTGCGATGAATTTATTTGTGATTTTACTACTCTTCAATGAGAGGACATTGGCCAGCCAAGACAACCTTAGCCACGTCGGCCCAAAGCTTCTTGATATCATCCGCGTTATTATCATCAAAGTGCATTCTGCAGTCAGCATTAATAGCACTGTATTCCAGTAAATCAGTTTCTTCACCTGTGAAACTACTTGTGGGCTTATACACTTCTCTGAATGTCCAACCCATATCAGCTCTTTCAGGGAAGGGAGAGGGGGCTTGGGGATCGTTTTCCATACCCAAAATTTCAAGGTCCATCAAGAAACTAGAAAGACGATCGCTTTCTCCACCAGGGAAAGAAGCAAATTGCATACGGTTACCGCGAATACCACCTAAGCCCATGGCGGGGACCTTGTGAGATAAACGAAGACGAGAAGCGACAATAGCACAAGTAGAGCCACAACGACCGTCAGAAAGAATCAAGACATCGCTTGGCTTCCACTTGGTATTTTCGTATTTCTTTGTAGAGGAACCAGCCCAACCTGCGCAACTCAAAGCTACGGGTTGAGAGAATTTGACATTGGATTCTTGACCCCTCTTGTATTCCTTGGTGGTTGTGAACCAGGAGCTACCGTTGAAGCCTTCAGCCTTGTAATCTAACCACTTGGTGTTTTCTTGTTCGTAAGCGGTTTTAACGACACGTTCAAGGAAAGGAGAGTATTTGATATCAGAAGGATAATCGGGTGTGCTATTGAAGAAGGTGCTGATAATAAATTCGCCGGCACAAGCATCACCACCACCGTTCGAAGAGAGATCAAGAATGATCTTTTCAACGCCCTTGGATTCAAAGTCTTGGAGGCCAGAGATAAAGTCATTGGTAAAAGCGTCTCTATCACCAGAAGCAATGGAGAAACTTTGGATATCAATGACACCCACCTTAGCGTTAGGTTCAGCTAGTTGAATGAACTCGATGTAAGGACCTTTGCTGGAACCGACTGCATTTTGAGCAACAGGTTTGCCTTCAGAGTCTAAAGCAAAGACGGCACCTTCATGAATGGTTTTGAGTTCATGCAAATCATAGTGAATGGATCTCTTGGTGATATTTTTGCTGTTTTCGAGTTGATGTGCGGATTGACAGAAAGTAGACCAATAGTTATCAGCATTGCTAAAGTTGGGAGGTACTTGAGCAATCCAAGGCACTTGGACAGTAAAAGGCTCATCATAATCTTCTTGGATGGGCAAAGTGCCCTTCTTGGCACAACGCATGGTATAATTATGGAACTCTTGAGCGGGTACGAAACGGTGATAACCAAGGTCATCAGCACCATCATCCCATCCGTGAAAGTAACTCTTGGTGTTCATGATATTGTTGAAACAAGTGAGTGTGTACGTCTGGAACCGACTGCATTTTGAGCAACAGGTTTGCCTTCAGAGTCTAAAGCAAAGACGGCACCTTCATGAATGGTTTTGAGTTCATGCAAATCATAGTGAATGGATCTCTTGGTGATATTTTTGCTGTTTTCGAGTTGATGTGCGGATTGACAGAAAGTAGACCAATAGTTATCAGCATTGCTAAAGTTGGGAGGTACTTGAGCAATCCAAGGCACTTGGACAGTAAAAGGCTCATCATAATCTTCTTGGATGGGCAAAGTGCCCTTCTTGGCACAACGCATGGTATAATTATGGAACTCTTGAGCGGGTACGAAACGGTGATAACCAAGGTCATCAGCACCATCATCCCATCCGTGAAAGTAACTCTTGGTGTTCATGATATTGTTGAAACAAGTGTTGACGTCTTTACTTTCACCGTTGTTGTTGACAGCATAATTGACAATCATATCCATGGCTTCAGAGCCGTCAATTTGAGTGACTTCACAGTTCACCCATTCTTCTTTGGCTTCAGGCCAAACATCATTTTTCACATAAGCAACGTTGGCGATTAAACGTTTGTTTCTTAAGAGTGAATTTAATTGAATAGGTTGCCAGAAAATAAATTGACGGTAACAAAAAGGTGAATAAGACTATGGGATACAAATTAGTTGTTTGATTTAGGTAGGCTTGTATTTTTTTTAATTTTTACCAAGTGAGCATCTTGGACTTTATCAAGTAATAAAGCAACTGCTTCTTGAAACTCTCTGTCTGATTTCCAGTCTTCTTGAAGAATTAAATCAAGACCATAAGAAATATTGACGGGTGAAAGGGCGAGACCCTCCACAGTGGGTGGCGAAGAGGCGACTTCCTATTTTAGGAAATTAGTTTGGTGTGATGTTGTTATGTTTTGTTGCTATAGTTACATTAAAGACATAAAGTTCATCTGTGACTTTTCTGACGGTATCTACAGTTGCTTGAGCAATTTCTTTGTCATATTTAAAGTAATCCAAACAAGCCCTTGCGTTCTCAAAACTAGTAGTTTTGTTTCCTGCTATTAAGGCACAAGGATCAACAGCAGCTAATGCTGAACTGATGAGTGTAATTAAAGTGAATGAACCAAGAAGTTGTTTACTACTTGGTAACATTGTTGTGAAAATAATAAAAAAAAGAAAAAGAAGGAGGAAAGGAAACGAGAACCAGCCTAACAAGCTTATTACTTTAATTGACAATATTCTATTTTTACTTCAATTAATTTTGTAACCCAGTTCATTAAAAGCTGGAACTTGACTTTTATTCGTTTAAACTTGTGATACACCTTTTGCAAAGAAATGTACGTTATTGTCTAGAATCTTGTAATGTAAAGAATGAGGATGAATTAACTGATTATCAAAAGACTTTGAACCGTAAATGATATCCAATTGTCCGTGTACGTCACGAGCTAAACCACTATTTAAAGGTTGAACTTGAAGTACAATAGTTGATTTATACAAGATATTCTTTATAAAGCTGTCTTGTTCAATATCTTCTGATCCTTCTTCATCCGCATGCATGACAGTGATCAAAGTACCACCTTCTCTCTCCATTAAAGCTTTTAATTGAGAAACAAAAAAGCTCACTTGAGATAAATCAAATCCGTTATATAACAAGACGCTAATATCATCCAAAATCAATAAGGTGTCTTTATCCACATAACTCTTAATAAGCGAATAGAAGGACTTTAGTGCACCTCCATTGTCCTTGTTTTTATAGTCTAATGTGTCAACAGGTGCTGTGGGTGCTTTGCTTGGTGGATAAGGTGTTTCGTCTGTATATTCATTTAAATGAGTTAAACCGTCAATAAATAAAAATTTGCCATTCGTTTTATATGTTTGCAAGTTGATTCCCTGTGTAAAAAGTGAGTTTAATAAAAAGATATCCACATGGACTCTTATAAAGACTTACCAATTTACGACCGATTAAAAAGTAATGGTTAAAGATCTGTGCTAAACCAACTAAAACGACACGCTTATTTCCTTTCAACTGATTGACAACAAAATGGTGAATGAGAAAGTTGACATCGGATTTAAGAGTGTCAGTGACTGCAATATATGCGTTTGCTGGAGGCAAGTTATTTGGAAAAGCAAGTGCAGCGTCAAGTGTAGCGTAACCCATAGTTATGTAATGAGACGTAAAAAAAAAAAAAAAATGGCTGGGATTTATTATATTTATTTACAGTAGTGTATTTGATAGATCTAAAAGGAAAGAAGGAAAGGGAGGGGGGAAAAGTCACAAGTAGAGTAAATTCAAGTCAAGGAATTATGTTGCCTGAGTAATTCAACTAAATGTTCTAAAACAACATCTTCAGATTGACCGTCTTGTAGTTTACCTTTTGATAGAATAAACTTTTGTATAATTGGATCATTCTACGTGAATTATAAAATTCCAAGTTAGAAAATTACTCTAGATAAATTTCAATGTCACATACCTTGATTTCATTTGTAACTTCAAACTTGTTTTCTGTGTCGATTACTTGTATTGTCCTACAAACAAAAATAAGATTAATTTTTCTTCATTTTTCTGCTCATTGCACATGTACTTTACTTGCATAACTCTGTTATTAAATTGGTAATCACCTTTTGGTTATCATTATCGTTATTGCCGTCCTTACTACTACTACTCGCCAACAATTTCAAATCTTTACGGCTAATATTCATTTTAGAGGAATTTGCCTGTAAAAAAAGAAAGCGGTTAATCCATGTAAAACTACACACACACACATAATAAAAAAAGTACTTTTTTCCTGAAATCTTGTTCGTCTTCTGATGAAATCCATTGATGGTTTAATATATGAGCTAAGGTATCTGGTGTTAATAAAGGTGGTGACCCCCAATGATCATCTAGATTATGAATTATTTCAGAGATGCGATCTTCTGCCATGAGTGAATTATTTTTGGCGGTTGCAGTGTTGGAGTCTGTAGACAATATACTACTACTACTTTCTTTCTTTGCAAGTTGTCTTTCCGAACTTTTTGGTAAATTAAAATACATGAATTCTTTATTATAATGATTAAATATTATGTAAAAATGAGAAGGAAGAAAAAGAGAAGAAGAAAAAAAAGGGGAAAATGTAGAAAAAGTAGAGGGTCTGGAACCCTTTTATTGTTGATTGTTGATTGTTGTTGCAGTTGCAGTTAAATAGGAAAAATGCGGTTTTTTAGACTCTATTTTTTTGACTACATCGACTAACCTTTTTAGCTGGGATAATTTCATTTCACTTTTTTTTATATGAGCACAGATCATTTTAATCAGCATAGTCTCAATTGCAGGATATTAGAATAATTTACATGTAATATCAGAGAGAAATCAAGTAAAGTACACTGTTTTATCGCTGCATAGCTGTAATGATCATATTTCGATGATGAAGTAGATCATCAATCAAGCTTTACCAGTAACAGTTTAGCCAGAAATATTTTATTTTTAAAGTTACCAATGAGAAATTTTGTACAACCTTCAAACATTAAACTATCCATAGCGAAAAAGGGCAAACTGGTTAGAGCGATCTCTTTATTAAATCATATATTTTATGGAATATTATAGAATCTATCATTTTAAAGTTATGACGACTGTTCTGATTCATTCGCCCTTTTTGACTGAGAACATATATATATGAGGCTAGTAAAATTCGGTTCAAACACCTCATCCATCTTCTACTGTCATTTTAAATTAAAAGCGATGATCAACGGGCTGGCTGGGTTGCACTACGTCGTATATAAAATTACCCACTACTAGTGCCTGAATACGCACCAATCACCCAAGTTGGCGTGTGTGTACGTATCACACAATAATACAACGTCCCTCGCGTATTTATAAACCAACAAATAAATGGGTGTATGTACTGCAAACACGATGCATATCCATAAATGATGCAATTGGCGTGCTTGCTATCCTCTGACCTCAATATTTTGGCGTGATAACAAGTCCCCCTCCCCCTTTGAGCAAATTTCAATACTGGTGCCGGTACGTATATAAATTGACAACCATCATTTATACCGTAGTAGTAATCAACGGGGCTTAGATCGCCTTATTCAACTGTCCAATCAAATAAAAGTGTAGTATTATGGCATACGTTGTGAAACTTGGTCGATGCTACGCTCATCTCGCATGTGTTTCGAATCTTATTATTCAAGACCACATGCTACCCCTATAGATCCATGTGCTAAATATGTACACTTATCCACTGTAAACATAGACGGAGTAGAATCCCAAGACTACATTCACATAAGCAATAGAACCTTTATAATTATCCACTCTATTCATATAAGGTTACTATGTGTACAAAACATTTCACAAATACTTGGAGGTTTCATTTCAATTTGTAAGAATTGCGTAGGTGACTGATTGACTTTTATACACTTTCATATGAAATTTAGGCGCATTTTTATGATTTCTGCAACATCCATTTTTTTGAAGTTTTCAACTTTTCGTCCACATAATCCTTCATTATCTACCCTTCTTCAAGCGCACTATCCATCCCACTTCTTCAGAGTACATATTTTTTTGGAATGCCACGTTCAAATTCTCAATCGAATTTCATGGATCGTGGCTGTCGAGTGAGTAATATATGCTGATTGCTTTTAGATGCGTATCTGTTCAGCATGAAACTCGCAGATAAAATTGATATCATTCAAGTTCATCGGAAAGAACAGGAGCTGCGCAATAAAGTAATTGAATGAGTGCCCCATATCAGTCGCTAAAAAATATAAGACCTTGCATACCTCCCATGCCAAATGATTTTTTCCATTTGCATTAAGTCTAAAAGTATGTATATCACCAGGTCAAGATCGCCGAAAAAATGGTTTCATATACATTTTTAAGCAGGTTACAATAAGAAAAATAGTTGAGACTCGATGTAACGCTCTTTTGAGGGATAAAAGACGGTGAAAAATGTATATACTTACCAGTATTTAAAGCATGACGTTTTTATTTGTATTTTAACTTGCATTGTTACACATTTCATCTTCGGAGTTGTCTGTGTACCGAGTTTTACCCATAAATATGGAACTGTCAGGTTGTTCGTGAGCTTCGAGTTGAAAAAAAAGCGCAGCGGGTGGAAAACCATCCAGGCATAATAATGTATTCAAAGATTTATTTGCGCAGCTTTGACGTAGACTCTATTTTGATAACGAATGGGGTAAAATAAAAGCTCTTGAAACCTGTTTTTATGAATTGCCCTCAAGTCGAGAAAAGCTCTCTCTCTCTTTGCACTCTCTTTCTCTTATCATGAGATCCTATTCGTCTAAAATGCAGACCCTCACAGTAGCCTCAATAATCACGCAGCAAAAAGGGAAAAAGTGAAGTGTTAAATCAATTGGATAGATTTCAGTACCCGTCACCAAAAAAAAAATTATATATATTTCCCAGAGAATAGGTTTTGGGTTTTCCCTTTTTCTTTTTCCTTTTCTTCATCATTTATATACATTTATAAATAATGGCCAGAACCAAACAAACTGCCCGTAAATCAACCGGTGGTAAAGCACCTCGTAAACAACTCGCCACTAAGGCTGCTAGAAAGTCTGCACCTACAACTGGTATGATTTTTATCTTTTTAATACATGGACCTTTTTATCAGCAAAAGTATGAACTAACCGACAACAATATCCTTTTTATTATCCATTTTTCTTTTGCTGAGCAGGTGGTGTTAAGAAGCCTCATCGTTATAAGCCCGGTACCGTCGCTCTTCGTGAAATTCGTAGATACCAGGTACATATATTCTCGGATGTCGAAAATATGGACTTGTTACTTATAGCAGTTATCATCTTTAGAAATCTACTGAGCTTTTAATTCGTAAACTTCCTTTCCAAGTAAGCAGCTTTGATAAATATTTACTGACAACAATTGATACTAACCTTATATTCATATGTAGCGTCTTGTCCGTGAAATTGCTCAAGATTTCAAGACCGATTTACGTTTCCAATCTTCTGCTATTGGTGCTCTTCAAGAAGCTGCCGAAGCTTATCTTGTTTCACTCTTTGAAGGTGTGTAAAAAAAATAATTAAATAGATTGTTCACATGATTACTCATCATCATCCTCCTTACATCACATTTTTAGATACTAACCTTGCCGCTATTCACGCTAAACGTGTTACCATTCAACCTAAGGACATCCAATTAGCTCGCCGTCTTCGTGGTGAACGTTCTTAATTAAAGCAGCAATAATAACTACAGCGCTCCATATATAACAAATACAACTTTGCGATTTATGAATTTTTATAAAGAATAGCCTGTGGTTGATTTTAAATGTTTATCATTTTAACTCCTTTCTTACGTATTACTTTTTTTTTATATTCAAATCTACTATTATCGCTATTAAAATCCAAGAAAAAAAAATCTATACTTGAAGATTTAAATTGCTATTTTTTTCGAGAATATATATATACTTTACTTTTATGTGCCACATTGACTGCACGTACATAAATGCTTGTAAGGGAGGGCAATGAGTTACATTTGTGTCACCATAAATTACTTTAGCAGAGTGGTACAAAAATAGAGGTTGTTTTATTTATTGTTAATGGACAACTCGTTTAAATTAGGGAGTTCCACGCTAGGGTCCACATCTAATAGTTTCTTGTGAATAGCCCGTAAAGCCTCGAGAGCATATTTCTCTTCCACCACGCATGAAATATTAATTTCGGATGCGCCTTGGGAAATAATTTCAATACTGATACCAGCTTCGGCTAAGGAGGTAAACATTTTACCAGCAACACCCACCAGGTTTTTCATTTGTTTACCCACAAGAGATATAATAGCCATATCTTGATTCACATCCACCTAAGTAATAAACAAAAAAAAAAACTATCAATGACAAGCTCGTGAAACGAAAAGCAGAAGACTTACCCTGCCGAGTTTTTCAAGCTCTACAAGAGCTCTGTCCAAATTACTCTCCACCACTTCAGAGGATAGGGCCATCGATACATGCACTTCTGAGGTAGAAATCAAATCGACAACAATATTGTGCTCATCCAATGCCATAAAAATCTTTGCGAGGAACCCATGACTGACGTTCTTACGATTTGAGTGAACATTCAGTACGCAAATCTTATCTTTGACGGTTACTGCTGTGGGGTGCTTTCTGGATAAATCCAAATGATAACCATTTTGTGCTAAAACAGCTGGTGTGGGTGGCGGGGTAGCATATCCATTTGCGGTTTTAGAGATGTGATCGGGAAAGATAATGGTACCGTGACCTGATGGATTTTCAACATTTTTTATGCGAATAGGGATATTGGACTTGATGACTTGCTCCATCGTAAATGGATGAATGACTTCGGAACCGTAATAAGTCAATTCTGCAGCTTCTTCGGGGGTAATAATGGGTAATAAACGTGCGGTCTTGACTTTGCGTGGGTCTGCTGTGAATATGCCGTCGACTTCTTTCCATATTTGAAGTTCTTGCGATTTCAATCCCACTGCTGCTAGCGCTGCACATAAATCTGTATATCCTCTACCAATGCTGCTTAATAAACTACCAGGAACATTACCAAAAAAACCTATTATGTATTTATCATGAGTCATTTGTGGTTTCTGTAACCTGGAGTAGTTTTTACGTTACCGGTGAGAACAGGTACACGGTTACCGCATTCTTCAATCACATGGTTTAACCGTTCAGCAATGTAATCATAGAAAGATTGATCCAGCGTGGTAAACTCACGGTCAATGAGGTTATTTAGCACCACTAGTTGACTATCGATTCCCTAAAACAACAATGTTTAATTTTCTAACAGATTTTACTTTTGGATATACTCTCTTACTCTATCTTTTAATACTGCGGCTACAATAGTGCATGATAATTTCTCGCCCATTCCGACAATAATATCTAGAGATCGCGGTGAGATCTCATCTATAATCTTTTAAGGGTTTTTTTTTAATACCTTAAAATGTAATCATATGATTTCAATAGTTTGTGTAATTACCTCTGCTGCCTCGAGAAAAGATCTTAATTTCAGGCACTCTTTGTCTAATTGCGATTCAAGAGTCGCTAATATTTCTTTATTTTCAATAACCGCTCTAGCTGCATTAAGATGATCTTGTCGAATTTCTTTCACAATCTCCAAGTGCTTATTGGATCCTTCCACAAGTGCTTCTTCTGCAGCTCTTAACAATCTAAAGTGATGCATGCTTTCAATATACTGTTTCTCAAAGAGGTAGATTCTTGATAAATGCATTATATTTACCTGTTGGTAGTGCCTTCTGCTTTTGTATTACCGCTTCTTGCAGAGCAAACGATAACTACTCTGTTTGTCTTGATATATGTACTAAATTATTCACCATTTTAACTGTTTGCTCGATACATCATCCTATTCAATTCACTGCTTACGGTATAATGGTATCGGCAATGTCATTCAAAAATTTGCCAACACTGGTACCACCATATTTCTGAACAACCCAAGGTAAATTTTCTGGATTTGATTTCAATGATAATTGCATTTCCTCTTTTTAATTGATATATTATCAATTCGTTTAAAAAAATTGGTCAGTCAATAAAAAGGAAGTATAGAGAAAGAGAAAGAGGTGAAAAAAAAAGGCGATGGCATGATGGTTTGAGATTAAAAATGACAGTGCAACAGCGAATCAGAGAGTACCGTCACAAAAGATCATCTCTTTTTTCGAGCTTATTTTTTTTAATACTGAGATTTTTTTACTGGCTAATATTACTGATGCGTCATCTCACATCATTTGGCTGGAAAACCTCGTTATTATGTGGTAGCAGAAGAGGTTTTTATACAACTCCTCAGTGTAACAGCGGCAGTCGCTTAAAAACTGCAAAAGATCGCAAAGAACACTTTTTCACTGTTAACTCATGGAAAGCAAATGACGAAAGCAATGACATTCCCGTCGTAGCAGACGAGAAACGTTTACCAAAGAAAAAGGTAGCATTGATGTTGGGATATAATGGCTCCGGTTACCAGGGCATGCAAGCGTAGGTACATTCATATCCATTTCTGTACCAGCAGTCTCACTCATCACTTGGAATAAAGCAACCCAGGAACTAAATCACTGGAAGGTGAATTATTCGACGCTTTATGTAAAGCAGGTGCTATCTCAAAATCAAATGCAATTGATCCAAAGAAAGTTCAACTCATGCGTGCAGCACGTACCGATAAGGGCGTTCATGCTGCTTGCAATTTGGTTTCTCTAAAAATGATTTGTTCAGATGATAAGATCGTGCAAAAATTGAATGACTTGTTACCTAATCATTTCCGTATATGGGGTATGGATATATGTAGCACAGAAATACAGCGTATGGTATATTTACAATTATGTAGGTTATGTGGAAACACAACGTAGCTTTCATGCAAAAACAAAGTGTGATTCTCGTATCTACGAATATCTTTTGCCATCATACACTCTGCAAAAGCTTGGTAATTTAAAAGAACACACCATCCACCCAACATCAGATTACGATCACAAAATTATGACAGAGAACGGCACCGTCACTCGATATATTGCTCCTACCGATCCCACATTATTAAAAGAGTTTAGAGTGAGTCAATTGCAGCTTGAGAATTTCAGATCAGCAATGGCCAAGTTTGAAGGAACCCACAACTTCCATAATTATACAAGAGGTAGAGAGTTCAAAGATCCTGCTTCCAAGCGATTCATGATTGATATCCGAGTAAGGAAAAACTGTAACGATTCAATAGTGAAAGGTTCACCGATGTAATTTTTGTGTACAGGTTGAGGATCCAATCTTGATCGAAGGAACAGAATGGTTGAGTGTAAAGCTTCATGGACAATCATTCATGCTGCATCAGATTAGGAAAATGATATGTGAGTTGCCATTTTTGTACATTGGTGTAACAAAAGCAATACTAAACAATATGTTATTGATAGCAATGGCCATGTATTCTGTGAGAACAGCATCTCCTCTGTCTTTGATTGATAAGACCTTTGAGGCAGATAAGCTGAATATCCCTAAAGCACCAGCGTTAGGTTTATTACTCGATCGACCCGTTTTTCAGTTGTATAATGATAGAATGAAAACCGTAGAAAACAGACCTAGCATCGATTTTGATGTGCACAAGGTAGATAAGTAGCTGTAATGTACATGCATACTCGCAAGCTTCTAAACGTTCAAAAATAGGAAAAAATACAAAAGTTCAAAGAGCAATACATTTACTCGAGAATTTTTCAACAAGAGGAGAGAGACAAAGAGTAAGTTTTAACGACTATGCAAAAATCACTTGACGCCAATGATCTGATTGAATGTTATAGATTTGATGCATTCTTGGCAGCGGTAGACTCTCATCTCGACTCAACCTATAACTATTTCATTAATCATTAGCTGCTAAGACCTTTGAGGCAGATAAGCTGAATATCCCTAAAGCACCAGCGTTAGGTTTATTACTCGATCGACCCGTTTTTCAGTTGTATAATGATAGAATGAAAACCGTAGAAAACAGACCTAGCATCGATTTTGATGTGCACAAGGTAGATAAGTAGCTGTAATGTACATGCATACTCGCAAGCTTCTAAACGTTCAAAAATAGGAAAAAATACAAAAGTTCAAAGAGCAATACATTTACTCGAGAATTTTTCAACAAGAGGAGAGAGACAAAGAGTAAGTTTTAACGACTATGCAAAAATACGTACACACTAATGATCTGATTGAATGTTATAGATTTGATGCATTCTTGGCAGCGGTAGACTCTCATACTCGACTCAACCTATAACTATTTCATTAATCATTAGCTGCGATCAACTACCCTTTATTTGTAAAAGATAGATTAAGCACGTATAAAATTGTATATATTATTTATTTAGAAGATTTAATATAAAGCTTCAAATGCGCAGAGATTCAAAGTAGATTAGATATTGACTTTTGACTTTTTTTATGTGTCATTAACCGCATATCGTTCTTGCATACGTACCGTATAGAAGCGTTGTAGCTCGATATTTGCGGTAAGTGGGCACATTAAAGACCTCATAGTGCCTATGAACAGATTTTCTTTCGCTATCCTTTAATATATTTAGTATCGATTTGTAGCATTCTCTATCTTAGATACAAAGGGAACAGTCTAATGGTTGATGCGTCTAAGAAAGTTTGGCTTACATACGTATCCACTTGAGATATAATTAATCTATTAGGTTATGGGATAGCAAAGATGATCGTCTCAAATAAGTATACTTACGATATTGGCGACAGCTGATCATAAGTGGAAAGAGCAATCACTCAATAAAGCAAACTCATCGCTTTCATAGTTTATCCATGTAGACAAACAAACCCTAATCTCAGAGACACAATAACAAATAGAAAATTGCTTGTCTTACAAATTACAGAATAAAGTGATGGCACTTCACCCGATTTAGAAATTTGGAGTGTCAAAGAGAAATTATCGTGTTACATTCGCTGAGCAGAAGAAAGGGGGAGAACATATCAACAATCAAACCTGAAAGCAATTCTTGTCTCTCAGGAAATAACAAGTGCCACGCCCATTTAATAAATGCAGAAGCACGCTTTAATACAGCAACAATGCAGAGGAAAAAGAGGTGATGATTTATGCATTACGTTTTCACATGCATGAGAGTACATACAGATAAATGCGTTACATCGAAAATACGTACGAAGCAAGTTCGCTTGTGATTATACAATCACAATTCATTAACATACAATAAAAAATTGTAAAATTTTGATGTTTTCATTTGCCAGCATAAAGAAATGGGTATAATATAATAAAAGAATGGCTACAGCGTTGTAAAAATAAGAAATGTATAGCTATTATCTCGGTGCACATCTTTATAATGAGTGACTTTTCAAAGGATGCAACATGAGCTATTACTGGAATCACTTTCCAGATTTACTGAATAAACAAAGGGCATTAGTATCGATGAAAAGGTATTCACACATAGAAATAATGGGTGGTACCTGAAATTGAAACTTTTGCGGCTTGTTCAAAACATTCTCGTACGCCTCTATTATGCTTCGCCGAGCACTCCAGATATCTGATGGCGTGTATTTTCTTGGCTACCTCTAAGCCCTAAGTACCCAAATTTTGTTTACTATTTATCTTTCGACTTTGGTTCCGAAAAGAAATAATGGCCTACCTCTTCGTACAATACTGGCTTGGTTTTCTTTAATGTCTTTTCATCGTCTCTTAAATCACACTTGAGGGCTACCAACATTATTTTTGCTTGGGGAATCTCCTGTAACTCCTCGACCCATCTGTTTGGTATATTTTCCAGAGAATCTCTGTTGTCAATAGAATAGCATATAATGATTACATGGGTGTCATTGTAGGACAATGATCTTAAACGATCGAATTCTTCTTGACCTGATAAATGAGACTTTTGTCGTCAGACTAACAATGTACTTTACATCATCAACAGTTTATAATTTTACCAGCTGTGTCCCAGATTGACAACTCGATAGTTTTACCGTCTACAACAACGTCTTGTATATAATTTTCGAATACAGTTGGCTCGTATACCTATTTTATACAGATTTAGTGACAAAATTCACTTTACAGTCTTTTTTGATTATATTACCTGTGGAAAGTAACCCCTCGTAAACACATTCAAGAGCGAGGTTTTTCCGCATGCACCGTCCCCAACGACAACGACTTTTCTTTGAATCGGCTTCTTTAATTTTGTGCAAAATACCATCTCTTCTGTTTGTTTAGATAGAAAGTACAAGAAAAGGAAAAGAAAAAAAAAAGAGATAGATATGGTAAAAGGGCCGCTTTTATGAAAAAAGGGCGGCCAATAAAAAAATCATAGTGATTTAAATTTTCTCGAAGGGCGATTTGACTTATTCTTAAAGGGCAGTTTAATTCTTCTTAACAGGTTTGTCCTGTGAATACCTTCAGATTCTACACCATTCCAACTCAAAGCTTCAAAAAGACTAAACAAGACAACAACAATGTCTCAAATTTAAGATCAAAGATAGATGTGAGGTGGCATAAACGCCGTACTGCAATCATAACCATATTTATCGATATTCCATTTGCAAATTATTTAAACTGACAATATTACTTTTCCTGAGCTACATACAGGCTAGTCTAATGTCTTTTTTAAAGACAAACGCTGCAATAAATTCTAAATGTACCCACCACTATGACAGTTGATTCAGCTATCTCATAACTTGAGATATGTATCTAACAGACATCTCTGCAAAATATGAAATATTACTCACGAATTGGTGAATAATTGAACTTTATCGTGGCTGTCTCTCCTTTCTCAATTCCCTAGTATAGCAAAATTAACAATGGTACAAGATTTGAAGAAATACTAGACGAGGTTTAAGAAATTGGAACCTTGCTATCAACAAGCTACATATACCGAATTCTGATAGAAATTAGGTTCCTGAACCAGGAAAAAAAAAGATTCCCAAAAGAGATTGGTACTCCGTTCGGTGTGATACAAGCCGTGCCTCGAGTGCCTCTTGGTGAAACCAAGTACCACAATAAATAGTGTCGTATCAGCAACAATGGGTTGAGACTTAATTGTGATACACAAACATTTTCACTTTTCCCAATAACAACGATCGTATTATATCTCAATCAATAAATGCTTTCAACGTACGTATGGAGGTAGCGCTTGTCATTCACATCAAAGTATGTACTTATGCATACAAAAGTAACTAAATGAGGGTTGATTCGTTTTGCATTGGTTCAAGTCGATTCCCTCTTTACATGCTCACAATTATTGTGCAATGGAAATCCTTTTTAGTCACTACACAACATAACGGTTAATAAAAGTTTATAGAATGTATGTATTACGTAGTATTACTATATATCAAGGTGGAAATGAACTACGCATCCCCAAACTTAGAATAAGTAATACAAAGAGTTACGGCTCATGTTGAAAAATGAAAAGCTTTTTTGGGGGTAAGACTAACACATTTGTTTAAAATCATTTATTAATTATTAAGTATGTAGGAAGTATGATACAACGAGTACTATTCTAGTACAATCTAAACCATCAGTTCACCTTGTATGTAAACGTTCCCAAATCGCCAAACTTTCATCGTCATAAGGATGGTGATAGTAGGAACAAGAAGTTCTATGGCGGCAAGTGTTACCATAGCTAAACAAAAAATTATGTCAAACAATGCAAATAAATTATAGCGATAAAGGAAAAACTTACTGGCATTCAATTGATGGATGCGCAAACTTACATGCTTTGTCATTGCAGTATGGCCAATCTTTGCAGCGTCTATAATATGCTAGATTTCTTTCGTTTTTGAGACGGTTCTTTCCTTTTAGAGGCCTAGGTTCGGGAGTAGACCACTGATGAGAAGCCTTTTCAGAGTCGGGGATAGCGGGAGCAGAAGAAGATGTTAAAGACTCTAGGTCGTCGGGAGGGGAGCGTTCAGGGAGTTGTTCATTGCCACCAAGATCTATTTCTTCTGCAGCCTTCATCCAATCATATCGAGAGTAGGTACCGTGCTCTTCACTTGTGGAAGCTGTTAGGATGGGAGCCCAACTCTCAGAGATACCTCGATGCTTGTTGCTGATGGGGAGCTCAGCCATAGTTTCTTCGCCTTCAGGTATAGCAGATATAATTAATTCTTCATCTTCAGAGACATAGATTATAGCTTGTTCTTCATTTTGATCAACGATTTGCATAACTTGTTCTTTATTTACAGGAACAGTAAGCATGGGTTGTTCTTCGTGTTCAAGAATAGCTGGTATAATTTCTTCTTCAACTCCGTGGTGAATAGAAAGTATGCCTTCTTCCTCTTGGTTTAAAAGCGCAGTGGACATGGGTTGTGTTGCTTCTTCATACGGAATATTAGCCACAGTTTCTTCTTGTGCCTGCGGAATAGAGGACATAAGTTCACCTGGAGATGTAGTGGACATGGTTTCTCCTTCATTTGGACTACCCACAATTTCACCTTTTTCTGGAATTGCTTGTAAAACTTCTACGCCCGAGAATCTTTCATCTGAGCCAGGTTCAGAAACGCTTGTGTCTTCATCATTGAAGTCACCACCATCTTGTTTAAACAGTTCTTCTTTTCCGTCATTCAGAGCAGCGCAAGTTGCTAATTTATGAAATAGGGTCAATACATGAACTCTTTATTGGAAAAAAAAAATAATAGCTTGTTTATATACCTTCAGTAGAATGCTCGGGAAGGGGCGAAGTATCAAGATTTTGAGGTTGTAGAGTGATGGCACTGGGCAGCTCGTTGCTGTTCCAATTTTCCCATGGGACGTTCCAGTCAGACCCAAATCTTCGGACAAGTTCATTTTCTGCTTCTTGCCTTTGAGATGATGTTGAACCCATGGGAGGCTTGTCAGCATAGTAAAGTGTTTCAAAGAATGACGAGCTTGCTCTAGTAGTCACTTGTCTAGGTGAAGGAATATGAGATGGTCTTTGCCTCGCAGGGAGTCGACTTGGTTCTTCAGGCAGCTTGCTCTTTTGCTTTTCAGATAATTCGGTTGATCCAGATGCCCCTCCTCGATATACAGCTAATTGTGTGAGAAGACCACCCCACCCAGAACCACCAGTAGATGATGAAGAGTTGTTATCGGTCACAGGAACAGTGCTGGTAGTGGCTCTAAAAGGCTCTACAATTCTGGGAGAGTATGTGCTGGTTTCGTCGCTTGCTGCTTCAGAGCTTGTGGATGGTGAATCCTCTGAAGTGTTGTTAGTAGCGTCTTCATTGTACGTTTTCTTAATATCATCCTCAGTAGCTGTATCAGTTGTTTCATTAGCTATGTCCTCATTAGATGTAGCAGTTGTTTCATCAGTGGTAGTAGCAGTGGTGCCATCAATTAGAGTCTTCTCAGTATTGTCCTTGGGAGATATAGCGGCTGTTTTATTAGTGGTGATGTTAGTGGTGTCTTCACCAAGAGGCTCATCGGTATATGCAACATCAACAGTCAATGTTGGAGTGTCGTTTCGGGCAGTGAAGATAGGAGTGTTAATTTGGCTGCCTTCACTTGTAATGCTGTCTGTTTCAGTAGTAGTAGTGTTGTCAACTAAGTTATCTACAGTTGTAGCGTCCGTTGAGGGGACAATGTCAGTAGGTGCAGAGGTATCGGAAACTTTTTTGCCAGTGCTGCTAATGTTATCAACTGCAGAGGTGTCGTCTCTAGTGGTGCTTCCTGCAGCATTGTCGTCATTCAAAATGGTTTCATTCTTATTTGTGTTGTCGGTAGAGTTGCCATCGTCTACAGTAGTAGCCGGTGTGCAGGAAGCTGTGCCATCGATCCTCGTATTATCAATAGCAGGCGTGAGTGTATTGGATGCTTTACCCTCTGTAGGTCTGTTGTTTGTAGTATTGGCAGCTTGATGGACAGGTGTCGTCGTAGCGGGGACGGAACCGCTAGAGGTGTTCTCGGTATTGTTGGTTTTATTATTGGCAGAGGAAGTGGGCGCATTATTTGCTGAATTCTCATTGTCGTTAGAAGCGTCATTGTCCTTGGAAGCTGCATTATCAGGATCGATGTTGTCATCTACATTCTTGGTAGGAGCAGTAGTAGTAGTGGTGGTGACGGTGGTAAGGGTAGCCGTAGTAACAGTTGTCGTATCGTTTATTCTGACTGTTTTGGTGCTGGCAGAAGTCGTGGTAGTGTGTATTTCTTTCGATCGGGCATGTTTCAAGATTATTGAATTTATTTTGTAATGATAGTCAATATCCTTGTCTTCGTGAACATTTTTTTTCCTCGTATTATCAATAGCAGGCGTGAGTGTATTGGATGCTTTACCCTCTGTAGGTCTGTTGTTTGTAGTATTGGCAGCTTGATGGACAGGTGTCGTCGTAGCGGGGACGGAACCGCTAGAGGTGTTCTCGGTATTGTTGGTTTTATTATTGGCAGAGGAAGTGGGCGCATTATTTGCTGAATTCTCATTGTCGTTAGAAGCGTCATTGTCCTTGGAAGCTGCATTATCAGGATCGATGTTGTCATCTACATTCTTGGTAGGAGCAGTAGTAGTAGTGGTGGTGACGGTGGTAAGGGTAGCCGTAGTAACAGTTGTCGTATCGTTTATTCTGACTGTTTTGGTGCTGGCAGAAGTCGTGGTAGTAGTGTTATCCGCTGCGACCGTGTGTTCAAACTTTTTGGAATACATGACTCTTTCAGCATGAATAATGTTGCCGGGATTGTCGTTCCTCTCAGTCATTGCTGCTGTTGGTATGGGATCTGTTTGGGCGGTTACGTCGAGTGTTACATTGGGTGTATCGAAAAGGGGATCTGTATTATAGAAATAAGCCAGGATGAAAGTAAGTGAAGCCAAAATAATCAATTAAAGATCAAAGTATTTAAGCTCAAAGCCGAAATCATCAGAGTAATCGTTGATATAAGAAATGAGAAGAAGTATGATGTGAACTGGACGGTATGCAATAAAAAGCTTGTAGGCGAATTCCGTTATAGACATCTCTCGGTACGATCTACCACCATTGAAAGATCTCCGTATGTCTACGTACATGAATTATCGATACGCAATTAGAGCATAGAAAATGAGGCGAGTATTATTGAGATTATCTACACTTACAATAATCATAATAAAAAGCGACGAAAAGGGTAAGTAGGGCTACAAGTTTGGGATGAATAACTGGAAAAGCTTCAGTTTTGATGAAATGGATAAAGGGCGGTTGAGAGAATGGCATGGACAAGTACAAAGTAAAAGAAATGAAGGAAAGTGAATACAAAAAATCTGTTGACTAGACCATTCAGCTCTTGTATTTATATAATTTATGACAATGTATAGGTCGCATTGTGTGCTGTTAAAGAACAAGATTTTTTCATTCTTGTTTCTTGTATAAACCACCAACATTTAGTTTCATTGTATAGGCACATATACACTTTGCCCATATAAAGGTGTCTCATTGAAAATGACGATGCTCTTCCAAAACATAAGCCGAATTATAATAAATGATTTATTTTAGGATATAATGAGTACACAATATTAGAATGCTCTTTGGCCGGTGACAATTTCCTTCCACATCTTGAAATCACACAAGAAAGACCAGATCGGATAACGAAATGTTGCGGGTTTACTATTTGGAGAGGTCAATCATAGATGAAATAAAAGACAATAAAAAGATTTTCCTTACTTTTTCTCAAACAGGAAGTGACCAACCCAAGCGAATGCATAACCTTGAATTAGGCCAGCCAAAATCAATTTGGGGTCTTTGTTTTTTATGGCCAAAATTAATAATATTTGTGAAATCGTTGTGCCTGCAGTGTGTTCATTTAAGTGATTTGTTTCTCCCTTTCTCACTCTAATTACTTACCGAGAACATGCAGTCTTCTATTTGTCTTGTTACAATGCTCACCCAAATAGAATGGATAAAAAGCCTCCATTGTCTTGAACCCTCCTGCTGGTTCTGTTCTCTTGGAATAGTTGTGGTTTGCAATCTTGTTGTTTGACATTTCGAATAGAAAATTGGATAAAAAGGAGGAAGAAGAAGAGTGAGCTCTGATGATGGGAAAAACGATTTATAAATTGTATTTCACACACGTGAGTAAAAACTTCCATTATCTTTTTGCAACGATACCACAACTTTGGCAGTCATTTAAATCCAAGAAACCAACAAAAAAAATTTTTTGTTTTTCTTTTTTCTTTACAACTGAATCTGTTTCTTCCGTTATGGAGGAATATTTCCTTTTTAACCTTTTAAAATACAACGGTTAAAGGGGATTGTACGGCAGAGAGAACGAATATTTCTTTCGATTAAGTGATTTGTTTCTCCCTTTCTCACTCTAATTACTTACCGAGAACATGCAGTCTTCTATTTGTCTTGTTACAATGCTCACCCAAATAGAATGGATAAAAAGCCTCCATTGTCTTGAACCCTCCTGCTGGTTCTGTTCTCTTGGAATAGTTGTGGTTTGCAATCTTGTTGTTTGACATTTCGAATAGAAAATTGGATAAAAAGGAGGAAGAAGAAGAGTGAGCTCTGATGATGGGAAAAACGATTTATAAATTGTATTTCACACACGTGAGTAAAAACTTCCATTATCTTTTTGCAACGATACCACAACTTTGGCAGTCATTTAAATCCAAGAAACCAACAAAAAAAATTTTTTGTTTTTCTTTTTTCTTTACAACTGAATCTGTTTCTTCCGTTATGGAGGAATATTTCCTTTTTAACCTTTTAAAATACAACGGTTAAAGGGGATTGTACGGCAGAGAGAACGAATATTTCTTTCGATCGGGCATGTTTCAAGATTATTGAATTTATTTTGTAATGATAGTCAATATCCTTGTCTTCGTGAACATTTTTTTTAAAAAAACGGAAAAATGAAAAATAATTCTTACCAAATAGATGGTATATCGACTTACAATGGTTTGCTTGGCCAATCAAAGCCATTATGAAGCCAAGATGAATTTTTCATGTTGAGATTTTTAGTACCGTTGGATTATACGAATTCGGCCCAAATTGTCTTACCAAATGACATGTGAAAAGTTCCCACAAAGTGGCCTAAACATAATTATTCTCTTTTCTCTTTTTCTCTCTCTCATTTTTCTTTTTCCTTTTCTCTCTTCATTTCAAGACCAACTCACACACAAAATGCAGGAGTCATTAGACATGTCTACTGCGTCTATTATATCACCGGGCAGTTCAACTACGTTAGAGAGTAGTGAACCACCTTCATTACCGAGTTCAGTTATCCAGTCTCCACCATTATCACGTAAAGAACAACTAAAACAAGGAAAGACACCTCCCAGCTTACCGCCTTTACCGATTGTGGACCATGACGAACAAAGCTACCATAAAGCACCTTCTACGTGGGCTTTTATGAAAGGACATGCTAAATACTTTGCAAAAACCAGTTTACAATTTGTATTTAAGGACAATAATTTGCCTTTATTGATCAACGTCATCTACCACCTTTTAGCAGCCAGAGCACTCATAGCAAAGCCATTAAAAACAGTCGAACGTTATGTGAATATTCCACCTATCTTACCTACGGCTTCGAACCCACTTCGTTATCAGATTGAACAAACCACGGCGATTGCAAAGGATTCATTTAGAGCGTTGGGTGTATTGCATTTGGCTTTAGGGTTTTTATCTCTTTTAGCGCTTAAAGAAAGAAGACAATCCTCAGAACGATCCGCCTTGTTGGTGTTGACTTTATCATCAGTGGGTCAAACATGGGCTCATTTCCACGCTTATTTGAAGACGTCAGGATCCAGATATACCTATAAAGCATTGCAAGAAATTGGGTCCTCGAATATCATTGTTACACTCATCAGTGCTATTGCTTTATCAAAAACGGTGAGACGCACAGGAAGAATTCTTTAGTTTTTTATTTATTCATTTAATATTATTGTTGTTGCGTTGAGTGGGTTTCACGAGTCCTTGGTTTATGTGGTAATATACAATAGTGGAATCAGATGAATATATCGCAAATGTGAATTTCCTGCAAAAAAAAGGCGTTTAATAAAGAGAATTCATATATAATATTAAATTTCTTACGTAATGGGTTTATTTTCTTCAATAATGGATAGTGCTTGAAATATCTCTTTTATGCTGAAGAGAGAAAAAAAAAAAGATAATGCATTTAATTAAGATACGGTCAAACTTGGAACTACTACAAGTCTTACCGCTTTAAATTAAGCTTTTCGGTATCTTGGAAGATGGGTACAATCACGAGTGGGTCAGTCTCAGGTGGAGTGCCTGGTTCATTTGCTAAAAACACGCATATTTCTAATCCTGTCACTGGTCGATAATTCACATTTTT
Organism: Mucor irregularis B50; assembly: GCA_000587855.1. Classification (NCBI taxonomy): domain Eukaryota; kingdom Fungi; phylum Mucoromycota; class Mucoromycetes; order Mucorales; family Mucoraceae; genus Mucor; species Mucor irregularis. The sequence goes on along the minus strand of AZYI01000006.1, from coordinate 180,544 downwards.
CCATTTCTTTGCCAGAACAAGGTCAGAGTAGATTTTTTGTGATAAAGTAATGTTGGAGGGAGGAAATCCATGTGATTTTAATTCAATGTCATTGAGCTAAGTTAAATTTTGATTAATAAATTACACTACGACACTACGAAATGATAAGTTACTGTTTCTTGGAAATTCATCATAAATCAAAAGAGAGAAAGGAAGAGGCTAAAAGATTTTTTTGAGTGAAAAAAAAAAGCAATGAAATTTATTCAACATCCGATGTTGATTGGAGTGAGTGTGGCATAATACAAAGAGGGAAAATGATATAATTATAAACGAAATAAAAGTTTTGTATGTAAAGTGAAAAAAGAGTCTAAAATATGTGAATTATATGAAAATGGAGAAAAGGAGAAACCTAAGCGCGACGCTTATTCTTATATTTAGAGTTGTTATCGTTTCCTCCCTTCTTATTTTTACTCTTTCCGGATTGAGGTGTGAAAGACATTTCCATACCACCCATAGCAGTACGAGACATTCTGTGACCTTCAGTCTTGCGACGATTATCTTCGGATTGTAATCTAGAGCCAAATGACTTTTTGCTCTCTCCTTTACCAGACATTCTTCCTCCCACTGTACCCATACGCATCTCAGGCTTCTTCTTTTTAATAGCTCCTCCTGTACGGATTGATTTGGAAATTTGTTTCTTATCACGTACTTCTAATCCTCTTTCTTTGCGAATCTTGGATACAATATCATCTTCACTATCAGATCCTCCTCCTCTCATGCTATCTGAATCTGAATCATTGCCAGCCTCATCGTCTTCGTCCTCTTCAGCTTCAGGCTCAACCATTTCTTCATCAGAGTCATCTTCATCGTCAGATCGAACATGTCTACTTTGTTTAACAGAGGGATGTAATAATTGATATTCTTTGGATTTCTCGTCGACTTGGAAATCAGGATCAGCAAACATATCAGCGAAACGATTATCTCCCAATACATCAGCGCCCTTCTTTTCTTTGGCACTTTCAGACATGAGTTGCTTAGCAAGTGCCTTGTTGACACTAGGCAATTGTTTGACAGCGCGAATACGAGAACCACGTTCCTTTTCAATCTTATCCTTAACAGCACGTTCACGATAATCGTCATAAGCAAAGGGATTGGCAATCAATCTAGCCTTTTCATACAAACGTAAATCGACAAAGAAACCATGCATATAAGCCTTGAGGACATTGGTACCCATAAGATGTTCCAAACCAAGTGCTGTAAGTTCTTTGCGAGTGATAAACTTGTATTCGTCGTAAATATCGCGGTTGGGATTTTCTTCCATTTCTTCTGTAAGGTTTTCGAGGAAGGAAGCCCAGCGAGGAGCAGGACCCAATTGAGGAATGAAATATGAACCCATTTGAATACCTTCGTTAGCGGTGAAAATTAATCCACTTTCTTCCACGGTAGTCACATCGTTGATATCTGTCTCGGGTTCAATAGAGGTAAAGTGCTTACCACTGGCACGATCCCAAATCTTGACAATCTTACAATCAGCTACAATCACCTTATCTCCACCGTTTTCAGAATCATTTGCACCAGCTGAACCCTTGTGGAAGTGAATAGTCTTGATAGGGAAACCATATTGATGATCTTTGACAATAGTAGGCACAGTAGAACGTAAATCGTATAATAAAGTATGACCCGTAGTAGTACCCACACCCATAGTCAAACCGTCTGAACGGAATTTGAGTGCAGACACTTCCAATGCTGTATTATCATCTCTGCCATACGCAGCAGGTACCTCCAAGTTAGACAACAAACCTACACGTGACTTGGATCGAGGATCCCATAATTCCACTGTACCCTTTGAAGTACCCATACCAAACAATTGATGTGCAGGGTTGATCTCGACACAATTCACACCATCTTCAGCGTCGGTTTGGATCGAATTCAAGAATCGACCTTGATCTAGATTTAAACGGTACACTTCAGATCCACTTGCTGTCACCATTAAATCGCAAGAAGGGAAATGGTAGGCGAGATCACGGCCGAACTTGGGAATACGAGTACGGTAGTGAATACCACCTTGTGAATGAAGTTCGACGGATCTGTCGTTTTGTAAAAGTGCTTGTTTAGTCCAATCGTCTGATAAGATCTGTTGAAGAGAAGAATGTGAGTAATTACTCATTCTTTTTCTCACAATGACATTATGATAATACCTCAAAGTTGAGAGTCTCAGCATCGGTGTGACGCTCAAACTTCATGGACATGTCTGCAAACTCAAATACTCTCATTTGAGGTTTATATGTACCGGTAGCGACGACATATTTACCGTCTCTGGTACATTTAACACGGTTAGAAGCTTCGGGAAATTCAAAATCTTGAATAAGTTCGACTCTGGTACGGAAATCTATAAATTGGCAAGAGTATTAGCCAACCTCGTATAACTTGTCAAAAATAGCTTTCTCTTTTTACCGAAATCCTTCTTCAAGGCCTTCTTCTTTTGACGTACAAGCCAATCGGGAATAGATCTTGAACCAAGACCTCCAGATACAGTGTAGACTTTAACGTTGTTGGCTGTAGTTACTTGTAAAACCATGTTTTTGTGTGTCTATGTTGAAGAAAAAAATTTGGTGTGTGTTGCTCTTTCTCAATGCTTTTTTCGAGCCCGAAACCGAAAATTGCGCCACAAAGTTCAACATGAAAGACAGTCACGGGCTGCGCTCTTCAAATGTCAAAAACATGCATTTCCTGCGGAATCAAAATTTAAGGTTTCCAAAGTGTGTGTGTGGCAATACCAAATGCGAACAAATGGGAAAGTTTACCGAGTAAAATGGTATCAAGTAAATTGTAGTAAATACGGTGCCATTCTATACATAAAGTGAAAAAGTAGTACCTTTGTAAAGTTTCCTGCTATATTTACACTAACTTTATATGTTGGCGAGCTTCTTCCCCTCAAAAGCAAATTCCCGGTCACGGAATTATTCCTCTCCTCCAGATTTTTTTTTTAGTATTTTACCCTCCCTTTTTCCAGCTTTTCGTTCTTTTTACCTTTTCTTTCTTACCTAGGAACACTTCGTGTGTGTGTACCAACTCCTTCTTCTTAACTTGCACTCCATTCCGAAGTTGAAACTGCACCATGACTTTGTTAATGACAGAAGTGCCTCACGTCGACTGCACGACTGCTGCAACGAGAAAAAGACGTCGTATGGAACACGAAGACGATACCGAACAAGTGCAGTCAGACAGCATGGCTGCTAAATCCATCAATCCAGTAAATCAAGTCAACCCTATTAATATGATTGCACCGGATTTCAATTGTGCAGCCGTGCTGAACAATGAAATTTGTCGGGTTCAATTATCTACTCTACTCACAAAACACAAGGCAGTGATTTTATTCTTTTATGAATGCGACTTGTAATTTATTATTATTTGTAGTTTAAGCTATTGTCGATCACCAACTAAGCTGATCTTTTTTCATTATTTTCGTTAATAGTACACCGAGTGCTTGTAAAGATTTGCTGTCCATCGAGTAAATAATCAAACAAACAAAACGTGTGTGTAACTTCTCCGCTCACATTTTATTTAATAGTAATTACTACGAACGATTCATGTCCTTAAACGCACTACCCATTGCCATGTCAACAGATACAGAAATGGTGCACACAGCATTCATGAATCAACCCACTCTTGGATTTACCCCGTCTTTTCCCCTTGGTAACAATTTCTTTAATTCCGATCTGAAACCAACACAACTTTAATCTATTTTATTCTATTAGTCGCGGATACAACGAGGTCCGTTTCGGGTCATTTTAATGTGATTGATCCAAATACTGGGTTAGGCAACAGAGCAGTGTACATCATTGATAGCTCAAGACAAGTTCAATTTTCCTTTGTAATTGAAGATAATAGAATTTCACATTCTATGGATACCATTTGCGCTATGGTAAGTAGTCTCATATTTTTTTTATGAAAAGAGGCGTGTGGCTTGCTTACTTAATCATTTATTTAGCTTCATCGATTATAAAAGATATATATATATATTTATTTCAACTTCATTTTTCATGCATCATTTAATAATATTACGACCATCAATAAATTATACTTTATACAACAATGGAGTGTGAACTCATCTAAGCGTTGATGTCAGGGAAGTTGGGGTAAGGTCTGACGTAAGGCGAGCCAGGTTCGACAGTGGATAAGTCGGGGACGACATAGCTGTCAGTTTGAGAAAAGTAGAAATCACTGTGTGAGATCTCGACTTTTTCTTGAAGACGCTTCAATGTTGGAGCTGTGGAAGGGGAAGGTACATCGGATTTAGAATGGTTGATAATATCAACGGGAACTTCGTACAAGTAGTTTCCTTCAAGGTCTCTTGTGGGTATGATCACAGAAGAGGAAGAAGATGCCGCGGCATCAGCGGCGTCGGCATCCACTTTATGAATGATAACTCTAGCAAAGACGGAAGGAAGAACAAGCGCAGCAAGAAGAGTATAACGCATAATAATGTAGAATAGAAAGCAGAAAAAAAAATAGATATCGAGTTAACTTTTTCTGTAAAAATTGTAGATTGTTTTATACACTAATTTTTTTTTTATTTACTAGACTCTTTTTCAAAGAATGAGGATATATTTACAACAGGGACTGCATTCTCACATAGAAGAACCAAGAAGAAGATAATGATGATATGCTGGAGATGTTAATCTACCCTGATCAGTTCTTCAATCACAGTGCTTCCTCGAAGCGAAGTAACCACATTTGTCATGAATTCCAAAGTTGTTGGGTCTCGATGGCTATGTTTATCCAAATAAATAATCACCAATACGGTATGGATATCAATGCGCATGATATAATAAGTGCTCCCAATCGTAGTGTCGAAGAAATGAATAGGACCTGTTTTAGGATCACTAAGTTTATGTCTGCTACCTTGAATGATGGAAATAATGTTGGGTAGGTGTTTGTTGGGAGCTTCCTTGGGATGACAGTAGATGAAAGGAAATGAGTGAACGCCTTGGGGTGCTTCATAAGTAGAATCGTCGGGACAACACACGTATCCCTGCGGATAAAATGGAGTATCCTTTGTAACTTCATACACCAAGCTGATACTATGAGCACCAAACTTCTTTTTAAATGTAGATATCCTGCATCATAAATTCGTTTAAAAAAAGGAGATTCACCCTATCGCAAACTTGGATATACTCACTGGTCGTAATAATCTATCCTTAATCCTTTCCATAGCGACTTTTGTGGATCTTCCTCGCTCACCATACTCTCTTTTTCTAGTAGAATAGCATTAAAAAATAACGTCATTTTCGCAGTTAAATTAGCAAGCACTCTTGCATGCCATCGAATTGTGTTTGGCCAAATATCGCCATGTTTATGCACTCTAGACTAAATCAAAAGATATGTTATGTTTATAACAGAAGTACAGGGTTTCAAGAATATTCTTCCTGTATTTACCTCGGATTGTGCACTACCACCAAACAATGGAAATCGCCAGGTAGACACTTCTTTGTTCTCGTCCGGTCGTGAGGACGACTTTTCCGGGTAATCTTGTTCCTGGCAGACTCGCTTCCATTCGGTCAGATCCTGTTTAGCTTCAAATAATGTTATACACGAGTCTTGGAAGGCATAGTTGGTGATCGCTGTCTTTGCTCTCAATAAACTTGTAAGAATGTTGATCTCCTTCTCAACGCCTAACCCAAGCACCAAAAGATCTTTTTCCAAATCGAGCTCTTTTGTTCTCTGTTGCAAGGATTCCATTTCTTTTAGTACTTCATCAAAGTCGCCCCGGGTCGATTGAGCAAGGATCGCTTGATAAATATTGATCAAGTCGCGTCGAATCAAACAGAACTTGTGTAATGCGTCCATGATGACGATGATGCCATTTTTATCCTCGTTAGAAAGTGCCGAGGTGGTAATATTCAAGATCTCTTTAGGCAATTCCGCTGCTAAATTGGTGTACACCACTTCAACTGACTAAAGAAGAAAAGTAAAAAAAAAAGCGTTGAAATAAGCTTGCCGCTCCATTACATATTCCTTTGTTATAGCATTTACAGTGTCTTTTCTCATGACGAACCATCTCGAGCGAAGAAATTGCAACTGAGTAAATGAACTCTCAGAGCTACAAAGTCGAGTGAAAATATTGCCGATGGGTTGATAAATCTAGAGAGGGTCAACTTTTTATGATTTTCCAACTTGTCTCTGGAGTGAGCAACTTACCTTTGTTACTTTTGATATCAACTTGGTGGCAGCAACATAGTCAAAAGCACCTACAGCCTTCAAAATATGCTGACAATCTTCCATTGGATGCGCTTCCAGATTAAGAAAGAGGAATTTCAAATGATGTTTTTATCGATACGATCTGCAGCCTGTTTATGCCCGACCCGGCACACAGCTCCACTTTGTTTTAATTACACTGTGTCACATCATATGGTCTTTGATCGACACTAATTTTAGAAATCCTAGTAACTTTTCAATACCAGGGAATATACAAAACGTTTATCATTACTTGAATTGTGAATAGCAAGACGCCAAATATGCGAGTAATGTTTTCCTCTTTACAAGTCACCGGTTTTTTTTTTTTTTTTGTATTTGATCAATGGATTCTTCAGATAAACCAACGATGAAATTACTTCTTGCTTTATCGTATGCTCTTTTCTCTGACCCCTTGCTTATGCAAATCGAATGTCAATCAGTGACAGCATTAGCAGCAGGGACTGGAAGGGGTTTACAGGTAGAAGTTTAGAAGAATCGCAGCGTAAGATTTTCATTTGTCCATTATCGCTGCAAGCCAACATTTTGGTGGAACACCAAGAACCTCTTGCATGGTAAAAATAGATCAAGAAAACACTTCGCGCTTATATCCGTCATTAGCAAAAAAGTTTTCACTCTGTAGTTGTTCTCGAAACCCATTAAAATAGAATTTAATGTCATACCAAAGTTTTATAACGTCTTATAAATCGATAACATCTGTCTCTCGTGCAATGTTTGTTCTTTCACTTGAGTATGGACAAGTTATCAACGGTAATGATTTACGCCTATTTTTAAAATTTAATATCGCTTCTTCCGAAAAATCCGTGAAAGGAGGAAAAGCATTGAGCACTTCCTTTTCTTTTTTTGATTTATTAAAAATAGGAGAGGAAAATCGTGTTGTAAATCTTCGTTTTACCAATTACAGTGTACCATTATTTTAGTATACCGGACATGAAAGACTATTCCATACTGCGGGTACTACTCTTTTTAGTTTTGGTGTTGCACGAACTTCAGAATTATAGTATATATATAATGGACGTTTGCCCGCTCTTATCATTTTTTTCATCATCCTCATCTTTTACTCTCATTTTCGACAACACCCCTCCTTTAATTTAATAATGCGTTCCACTTTCCTTATCACTTTAGCAGCCATGGCTACTGCCGTCTCTGCTGCTCCCTTAGAAAAGAGAGCCCCTAAGGCCCAAATCATCTCCACCTGTACTGTTCCTGGTACCATCGCCTTGACCTTTGATGATGGACCATACGAATACACTTGGGATTGGCCGAAACCCTCAAGAAGGAAGGCGTCACCGCCACTTTCTTCATGAATGGCAAGAACTGGGTGTAAGTGAATTGATAACGATTAAAAGCAAGCGATACTGATATTCTTTTCTCTTTCTTTCTTAGTGATGTTGAAAAGCAAACTGTTAAAACTAAGGCTGGTGTTAAGACCTACAAGCAAGTCATCAAGCACGTCTACCAATCTGGTCACCAACTTGCTTCTCACACCATGAACCATCTTGTCCTTGCCGGTACCTCTGCTTCTGCCGTCAAGAACGAGATGACCAAGCTCGAATCCATCTTCCGCTCCGTCATTGGCAAGAACCCCACCTACATGAGACCCCTCCCACTGGTGCCTTGGATGATAACGCTCTCACCGTCTTGGGCAACCTCGGTTACAAGGTTATTCTCTGGGACATTGACTCCAACGATTGGAGATACAGCGGTGATGCCAGCTTGGCCCGCGAACAACAACACTACAAGGATGTCATTGAAAAGGATGCCAAGAAGAATCCTAAGGGTCACATTGCTCTCCACCACGATGTCTTTGAAAAGACCGCCAAAAAATTGACTCCTTGGGTTATCCAATACATCAAGAGCAAGAAGAACTACAAGTTCGTTAGTGTCGCTGAATGTCTTGGTCAAAAGAAGGATTCCGCTTACAAGTCCAAGAAATAAGTTTCCTCTCCTTGATATAATTTAATACCTATTACTATTACTTTTACTATTTTGCTCTTAGATGGCAGTGTTATACTATTTTACCATCTTCCGCTCCGTCATTGGCAAGGTTCCCACTTACATGAGACCTCCCACTGGTGCCTTGGATGATAACGCTCTCACCGTTTTGGGCAACCTCGGTTACAAGGTTATTCTCTGGGACATTGACTCCAACGATTGGAGATACAGCGGTGATGCCAGCTTGGCCCGCGAACAACAAACACACTAGGATGTCATTGAAAAGGATGCCAAGAAGAATCCTAAGGGTCACATTGCTCTCCACCACGATGTCTTTGAAAAGACCGCCAAAAAATTGACTCCTTGGGTTATCCAATACATCAAGAGCAAGAAGAACTACAAGTTCGTTAGTGTCGCTGAATGTCTTGGTCAAAAGAAGGATTCCGCTTACAAGTCCAAGAAATAAGTTTCCTCTCCTTGATATAATTTAATACCTATTACTATTACTTTTACTATTTTGCTCTTAGATGGCAGTGTTATACTATTTTGTACCAATAAAGAAAAACGTTGTTCTACTTATAATTTGTCATACTAAAATACGTGATAGCACCCAGAGCAAATCAAACGCTTAAAGATATATTGCATGATATGATTTTATCAAAATAATTCTATTGGAAACTGCAAAATGAGAATATCAGTACATTAACTGCACCCCCCCCCCCCGACTTCTTAGACCCGCTTTGCCCACTTCCTCCATTATACCTCACCTCGAAAGAATCGGAAGCATTCTATAGAACAAGAAGAATTTTATAGCGGTCTTGTCGATAATTCATCAAGATTAGATGAATATTTGGTTGAGACTGCAGATGTTAAATTCTCTTCTCGTGTACATACAAATGTTTCAGAGATACTTTAACTCAAGTTCACTCACTCTCTAGATTGTAAGTGGCCCAGACAAACGTATACCCATTTTTTTCAAAAGCAGAACCCCCCCCCCATGTAAAGTATCAAAGTTGTTTATAAGTTTTCATTGAATTTTCCAAGATTTATTTTTCCAAACGGCTCTGATTTGCTTTTTGCTTAATTGACCGCCAAACTGACTAAGCACCGCTGAATAAAAATTATTAGAGCAACCCATTGGGACACTTTTTTAAAAAATTGCTATTATTTAGCGTTAGTAAATCACAATAGTGCGCATATTGAACAATTTTGATTTGCAATGGTGTTAAGTCGGTATATTTTATAATTGATAGGATGAGTACTGTTTGAGACGAACTCCCATACTCAAATTTAAACTCCTTCATTTTTGAAATTTTTAGAGTTTACCTGGAATATAATCTTAAATGCTGAATATCCGCACTACTTCGATCTGTTATCGAGGAATTTTTGAAATTTTCAGTTTTGCACATTTTGTACTTTTTTTTTGGTGTTAAAACTGTATCTGGCGCTACGTGCACTCCAAAAGACAATGCTGTACCAATAGAAGTTTTGTTCATTTTATCTTTCTTTGTAACAAATTGGTGAGAATTGAAACATAATATTTAAGAATCATTTGAATTCACGGTTATGCATCGAGCCTTTCTCTACCGATGGTCAAGAAGTGCAAGATCAAAAGATGATCAAGATGTTTGAAAAGGAGTTTTTATCTCTGTAAAATAAAATGATCACACTGCTATAGAAAAATATTTGTATTATGTTCGGTATTATATTAATAAGGATTGAGGTAATATGAAGAAGGCCATTATGAAAATTATATGTAGGAATGGCAGCGGCAGCAGCGGCAAACATCTGAAGCTGTTGCACCATTTGTCAATGAAAAAGCAGTTGATGCTGTTATTGCTCCCATCTTGAACTTTCCTCCTGTTCATAATTCGACTTTAATTGTTCAAGTATTTGTTGATCAATTGAATCCATTTCAATGACCAAAAAACTGAGGTACAATATGCGAGCAACATGAGAGTGTCATTCTTATGTAAGAAATGGAGCAGTTACGTGCAAGAGCTTGGCTCTCAATGCATGAACCACTCAAAAAACGGAGAGAGTACATCATTCCCCAATAATAATTTCCAAATTAGACTTTTAAGAATCATCTAGTGCAATCAGAAAACAAGGCTATTTGCAATAGGCTAACGTATCTCGATAAACTGAAACATCTCGAATGTAACCGATAACTTTATTCGCATAATGATATACCAAAAAATTACTGCTGCTGCTGCTGTTGATGAAGCACTCAGCAACAATAGAAACTTTAATAAGTGCAATTGAATGCATACATATTTATCACTGAAACGTTCGATCACCATCTATTTCATAGTCTGTAGAAAACTACTTCTAGTTTCATTTGATTTTGACCAATTGATTTAGATTACTCTCCCGTAGTGCAAGTACAATATGCCATTGGCTATGACTCCAAAAATCGTTTTGTGGAGCTTTTGGAAAAAAGGGGATTGTGTTAAAGTGCCAAATTAGTCGGCGATCTAACCTTGGTATCGTTTTTACTGGTCATGATCTTGGATTTTTTTTTTACTATGTGCACTCAATGATGCTATTCTGTTGATCATGCAAAAAATTATAATGACCGCTTTTAGACCCAAACGGAGTGCTTCAAAGTTTAATTGTTACAATCACAAAAAAAAATGAAAAAGGGAAAAGAAATGAAAAGTACAATAGAAACATTCTTTCGATGCTCTTGCATTTAGAAAATGATCACAAAATATATAGGCGGGAAATGCAAAGTGGAGAAAGGTTATTTACGTTCGCTCGAGGTCATCTGCTTCATCCTTAATGCGCGCGGACGGTAAAATACTTTCGCGCCCCGCATTTTGTGCTACTTTGAATAAAGTACCAGTCAAACAGCTTGTGTTTCAGGTAATTAAAGAAATTGGCTTGATTGGTTTATCTATTTAAATGTGGGGTTATATTATAAAAAGTGGGCGTTTTTTTTCTTCTTTTCTGAATTAGCATCCTTTTTTTTCTTCCTTCCTAACTTTTAACAGATATGACTACAGTAACAGATAATACACGTAAAAGAAAGCAAGAGTTTTTGGAGCCAAAACCAATCAACACTTCATGGACAGACCTTGTTTATTCTTCACCAAATTCACCTCTTTCAACTCAAGTGCCGGATTTTCATGTGGATAGTAACACTATGTTTCAGTCACAACCTATTCAAGATTATGATCATCATGGAAACGTTCGCTCGAGGTCATCTGCTTCATCCTTAATGCGCGCGGACGGTAAAATACTTTCGCGCCCCGCATTTTGTGCTACTTTGAATAAAGTACCAGTCAAACAGCTTGTGTTTCAGGTAATTAAAGAAATTGGCTTGATTGGTTTATCTATTTAAATGTGGGGTTATATTATAAAAAGTGGGCGTTTTTTTTCTTCTTTTCTGAATTAGCATCCTTTTTTTTCTTCCTTCCTAACTTTTAACAGATATGACTACAGTAACAGATAATACACGTAAAAGAAAGCAAGAGTTTTTGGAGCCAAAACCAATCAACACTTCATGGACAGACCTTGTTTATTCTTCACCAAATTCACCTCTTTCAACTCAAGTGCCGGATTTTCATGTGGATAGTAACACTATGTTTCAGTCACAACCTATTCAAGATTATGATCATCATGGAAGAAGACACTCAGTATCAGTGGGTGAAATGCACTTTCATTCCTTTGATAAAGTGGGCTGGAATAATACGAATGAAATAGAACAATTATTATCTAATGGTAATGGTTCGCTTCCCTCATCTTGGTCAAGCAATAGCTCTGGAACTGTCGATCAAAATGGCGTACCAATTATGCATCGTCGTGCCATGTCGCTTCGATTAGATAATTTGCCTATTCATCAACAGCAGCAGCAACAACAACAACAGCAACAGTCGATGGATATGCATCGTGCCTCTATTTCCACAGCTTCACCTACCACACCCGCTTTCTTTTCTCCTAGTTTTCTGGATGCTTTGAAACATGAGGACGATATAGTAATTGATCATACATTTGATTCAAACCATGGTTTTAGCGATGATTTAATTCACGATTTTATGATGAATCAACAACAGCTGCATCACCAACAACACTCAACAACAATCACACCATCTGTTATCAGCACAGGTGATGATGTAAACAATCTTACAAACTGGCTTCTAAATTCGCCCAGTAACAACAACAACAATAATAACAACAACAACACGCCCACAAATAAAAGAAAATCATCTTCTGCATCGACTTTATCTTCTTCACCTCCACCTCTTAATCAACACAACACAACACCAAGCCCTCCTTCATCCATTCAAACTTATCAACAACATCACCCTTCTATTCCTGAGGAAGATGAAGACGTGGACTATGATTCAAAGTCCCGCAATCACATTTCATCACGTATCCTTCAAGGCAGTCAAAACGCAGCCATCTTGAAACCTCTCGTTCAAAAGTACCTCACCACCAACGAAGACGAAAGAAAGGTCGTGATTCATACCTCTAAAGTAGCACAAAAGAGCTATGGTACAGAAAAAAGGTATGTGTGTTGTTGTACTCAATTTTTTTTTCTTTTTTGTGTGATAAATAATTTAACTAATATTAATTGTAGATTCTTGTGCCCACCCCCTTCGACTGTTTTATCTGGTACTGGTTCTTGGTGGACTCGCAATAGTGCCACTTCTGCAATGAATCCTCCCAACTTGGTGATCCATATTTCCGGTGAAAAAACAAGTCAAAATGGTGTTATTGAATGGTATAACGGTTCATCAGGCTCAATGCTTGATAACTCTGCTGCTGTAATTGCCGCCAACAAAGGTGATACAAATTTATCGGGAAATTGTGTTTCAAAGCATCTGCATATCAACGACGCCGACGAGAAGAGAAAACGAGTGGAAGTGTTTGCCAAAATTACTTTGGCCAACGGTGTTCATTTGGGCAACTTGGCTTCCAAAGGCATCAAAGTCATTAGTAAACCTTCTAAAAAGAGACAAAGTGTAAAGAATATGGAACGTAAGTTTTTTTTTTTATATCATATGAATCGTTTTCACTTTCTAGTGTAACTTATGCTATCTTTTCTCTTTAGTTTGCATACATCATGGCACTACCATCTCTTTATTCAATCGTATCCGTTCACAAACAGTTTCAACAAAATACTTGGGCGTGTCTACAGAGGGCGATAAAAATAATAGCGGCGGTACCTGTTTTGTAGCAAGAACTGGATCTTGGGATCCTTTTGTTATTTGGATTGTCGATACAACTCGCTCTCCTGATACACCTCCACCCGTATCCAATCGTAATCACCATCCTGAAAACCCTCATTTCCCTGCTCCTCCTGCTATTGCATTGCAAACAACGACTGGTCAAGCTCCTATTGCTCTTCATTACAATCAAGCCATTGTCTTACAGTGCGTATCTACGGGTTTAGTAAGTCCTGTCATGGTAATTCGTAAAGTTGATAAAGGAAGTATGATTATGGGCGGTAATCGCGTGGACGATTTAACCGGTGCTACTGGTGGCGAATGTGGCGACGAAGCATTGGGAGATCCTGTCTCTCAACTTCACAAAATTGCTTTCCAAATCGTGCAAGACCCTTCCATTGCTCATAACAACAAAACACAATTCCAACCCCAAATGATGTCTATGAACCAACTCAACACAACGGAATGGACTTTGCCTCAAACCAGCCAAGCTGTCACCTATTTAGCATGTTTGAACGATGTTGTCGGTATGCACAAGACCACAACCGAGCGTAGCTTTGTCGTTCCTCGTCCTATTCCTCCCAGTGTCGCCAACCTGGACTCCTCCCTTTTATCCTCTTCCTCTTGGTCTGATGGTTCCAATTTCGACAACTACGATATTTTATCATCGGTTGTATCACAACAAGAGAACGGCAAAGTAACCCGTAAGAGACGAGTTTCTTGCGACGTGAATTCCGCTAAGCCCATGTCCTTACCCAAATATCCCATGGCTTCCACCTCGACAAACTCTCTTACCAAGAACAACCGCCGACGAGTCAATTCCTTGAACGATGGATTGTTCCCTATTAAAAACGAAAGCGGTGCTGGACGTCGCAGTAGTGTTTCTCTTGATCGTCGTAGTAGTATTAGTTCCGATGGAGGTATGTACCATGTCAATGGTGCTTGTTGGACTGAAGATGTATCCGATGCATCCGTGTGGACGATTGTCGGTACCGATTGTGCTAGCTACAAATTCTGGACACCTTCTACACCCATGGTCGATTTAAATTCACCCTTCAACAACAACAACGTGCCTGCCAACCCCATCACACCTTTCCCTGTGTTAAATAGTAGTCATCAATTCTTGCAACACAATCCCAATGTCCGTGTATTGAATCTGACAGGAGAGAATTTTACTCGCGATATTTCTGTCTGGTTTGGGGATATCAAGGCTCACACTGAATACAAATCACGAGATGCAATCTCTTGTAGCGTGCCTGAGTATCAAGAGTTGATGGATAGTCCCGTCTCTACATTGGATACCAATGGACCCGCCAATGCCCCACAAAAGCATAAAATACCTATCCTGTTTGTTCGTGGTGATGGTGTTATTTACAACACCGATATGTTCTATACGTTCTAAATATGTATGCTTTCTTTTTTTATAAATATTATGTACAACTCCCCCTCCCCCCTTCTACTAACTACTAACTACTTCTACCTATTATTGCTACACATTTTATGATTTCCTTCTCTCTGTCCCTCTTCATTGTATATTGTTTTCAAAAATAAAAATATATTCATCTTTTTTTTTTCCCATTACTATAAAAATGCTATTACTAATGTATTTTTCTCATTGGAAAAGAATCATTTACGCTTGCTGTTTTAGGTAAATTGTCCATGGAAGGCACCTTGTGACTGTATGCCTTCTGAGGAATTTTTACGGTCTAGGTGTTTCGGGTGATTGGTGCCACATTTCATAAAGCCTACTTTCTTTTTCATGAATTATTGCATTGTAAATCCATTTCTCCATAAGGATATAACACATGTATGCATGTACACCGATTCATTTCTTTATAGTGTGTATTTAGTTGTGTAATATCATTTGACCTGATAAGACATGGATTGAAAAAGGGCTTTGGAGTGCGTTTTCAATATTATCGATTCATGCAAACCAATATGTGTACCGATCGATTTATTATCTTATAATAGATGTCGCAAAATATACAACAGACGTAACACACGTTCCTCCCCAATCTTCTTCTCCCTTCTTTTGAAAATTAATATGTATACTAAATAGACAATAATTACTATGACAGAGTGGAATACTGTGATGTAACTGGAGGAAAACTGAAAAAATAGGCTTTGGCAATTCTTGCGCGACGACGGGAAGGCTCCCCTGAGCTCGAGTATGGACGAACTAGATGAATTGGTAGACAAACTTCTGAAAATAAAGTACAGTAGGTATGCACGTACGTACGAGGTAAGTCCAGAACAAAAGTTTAACGGATGTAGGCGTATTTGTACTAACTAATTACATAATTAATGAAACAGAAGCATAATAGAGAGGGGAGATGCTATTGACCATTTCTGTGGGACTAAAGGTACATAGTTCGCTGATTGCTTCTCTCAACGTCAATTTTTTTTATTGCTCATGCGCTCAATGACCTTGGCTTAGAACAGTCCGTACGTTTGCGTAAGGCTTAGACGCTCTACACATGCTCATGGGTTATTAATAAATTTGATCTCATTCTTTAATCGCGCTGGCAGTTTCTTTCTCTTTACGTTTTGATTGTATGTTGAGTGTCTTTATTTTCCTCTCAGTGACAACACAGTACGTATGGGAGAAACGTGTCTCGGAGCACAACAAGTCTCACACCGTTATAGTGTGTACGTTACGTACACACTAAAATAAAGTACAGTAGGTATGCACGTACGTACGAGGTAAGTCCAGAACAAAAGTTTAACGGATGTAGGCGTATTTGTACTAACTAATTACATAATTAATGAAACAGAAGCATAATAGAGAGGGGAGATGCTATTGACCATTTCTGTGGGACTAAAGGTACATAGTTCGCTGATTGCTTCTCTCAACGTCAATTTTTTTTATTGCTCATGCGCTCAATGACCTTGGCTTAGAACAGTCCGTACGTTTGCGTAAGGCTTAGACGCTCTACACATGCTCATGGGTTATTAATAAATTTGATCTCATTCTTTAATCGCGCTGGCAGTTTCTTTCTCTTTACGTTTTGATTGTATGTTGAGTGTCTTTATTTTCCTCTCAGTGACAACACAGTACGTATGGGAGAAACGTGTCTCGGAGCACAACAAGTCTCACACCGTTATACAAATCGCTCATGCATGTTGGTTAATTATGTGGAACAATGCGTCAAAAACCATGTTTCAGACGTATGAATCATTGCATGGTATCCGTCATTGATGAAGGCGAGACTCTTAGTCCAGGGCTCAAACGTATTTGACCCTGATTCTAAATCGTTTTACAGGGTCCGTATCTTACTCGATGATACAAAAGAGCAGGTATATTACAAAAACGCGACATGGCTTGGTATGTAATATTCAAGTCAAAAAAAAATATGGCATTGCATTTTCTCTACAGCTACATATAATTTCCATCAATTTTGGTATAGTCAAGTACGTATGCATCTCGCCATGTAATAAATTTTTAATATATGTGTTATTTTGAAACTTTGTGGCATGACTCGTTGTCTATACAGTTGCACACATATGATCCATACATGTCCTCTGCATTTGATACGTAGAATTCCTTCGAGCTGAATCAAGTTTTGAGATAGGGACTGTTTGCACGTCATTTTGTTGATTGTGACCATTTAGTACCAATAGCATTCAATTACTGATATGAGTTGCCAACAAAGCCTAATAAGACTTCCTCCACTATATATGCGAGCATTAATAATGCGTAATACTCAATACTATGTACTTTGAATATCTTCAAAATATGTATATTTTCTGATCTATAAACCAGCAATATGGCTTCCGTCATATAAAGTTTGCTCTGCCTTGCCTTATCGCTTTTGACCCTTGCTTGCCGTGTGTAAGAATTATATCATTCACGGTTGAGTGGACTCATTTTTCTCTCCGCATGGAAATGTTACATGAATTCTGATTGGCTGAGTTCCAAACGCAAATCTTTGTGTAATTTATGATTTGAACAATAACTTGGAAAAGAAATAGCTGTTGAAATCATTATCACTTGGCTTCAAATGTCGTAAAGAAGCTTACCTGTTCTGTACAGTAGATTCATCTAAAGGTATTCCTGTGTCTTTGCTTTACTTTGCTTGGTCTTTTAAACTACCGAAGAGTTTCCCATCCCTATTTTTACGCAGTCAAACCACAGTCAATTAGTGTGGATATTTTTTTTTCTCTTTTTTTTTTTCTTTCCTTTTCATTATTGTTGGGGCTGTGGTTTTTTCATATTAAATATATTGTATACTCATTGAACAAGATTGAGCAAGATGAGAACAAAGCCTATCAAGTCTTTACCAAAGTAATAAGAATTCATTGTATATCATTAGAGAGCAATGAAAATACTAAGTTATAATACTAGGGATGTATTTTCTTCAATAGATAACCAGAAGCAGCCTTCTACTCCAACAAGAACAACCACCTTTAAATCTATTCAATCTGACAATAAGCACATTCCCATTGCAGCTGTTGTCAACAACAAAGAGAACCGCAATAGCCATGCGTTTATTACTTCTTCTTATGACTGCAACACGATTCCCTTGAAGCAACAACAACAACAACAACAGCCTCGACCGTTTTATAAGCATATTGCACAAACTTTTACTACAGATATCGATCATGATCGTGTCTTACCTACTACACAAAGACCTACTATGGGTGGAAAGACGATTTCATCTATTCATCGTTCAACACCTTCTTCTACTCTTGTTACAACTCGTATGTCTTCAGAAGAACTCAAGTTACTCAGTCGTCGTATTGATCCTCATGAACCATTATCATCTCCACATGCATCCCCTACAAAACCACCTTTACCCGTTCTCTCTAAAAAGAGAAGACGATCCATTACCACCACCACTACTTCTACTACTACTAATAACAATAATAACAGCAACTCTCCTCCAGCAAAATCACAAAAAACATCATCATCATCCTCTAATAACAACACTGAACAATATGTATGTGAACCATGCAACAAGAAATACAAGACTCGTAATGGATATCAATATCATTCAGAAAGATGTAAATATCTTCGATTTGAATCTACTATTGCCAATACAGTAATCCAATGTATCTGTGAAGATGCTACTTTGGAAAATAGTACACTCATTGAATGCACACGTTGTAATACTTGGTTACATTCAAAGTGTGTCAATGGTTCAACCCTCGATGAATCCAGTTTTTGTTGCCCAAGATGTCTTGCTGACGTAGCAGAAGAGAATGAAGAAGATGTTATGGAAGGAGAACATCTTTTACAAAATGGAACAACGGTTAAATTATCAGAATTATGTCAAGCTAAAGAACGAGGCAAGAATTTACTTCAATCTTTTATTGATACAAGACAAGAAGAAGAAGATCCTTTTAAAGCGAAACCTATTCGTAATGAATTTAATTTCATTAGTTTGTTCTCTGATGATACATTGACTAGTCATTCACCTGTATTGCAATCTTCTTGGGAACAAGATACTTTACATGCAGGACAACCACAAAGAGAAGAAGAAGAAGATGATGATGAAGGAGAAATTCCTTCTTTATTATTCTCTGATAATATGGATGATTTACCTTCTTCTGATCTTTCTTTGCCTCAGTCGGACTGGTTCCACTTTGCCAACTTTGAAGATGATTATCTTGCTGAAGAGCAAGACCTTTTACTATAAATAATTATTTACTATTGGATATATATATGTGTCGTAGATAACAATCAAAAATAATAAAACAAAAGAAACGCGTAGTTTTAAAAAATAAACCATTTTCTTTTCTTCTTCTTTCTTCTTTAGCACTTCTACTTGAACTTTTTTTTTTCATACAACACCCATAAATGACAGATCTTGGTAAATCTCAACTCACCAAGTCCATTTCTTTTATTTCTAACAACTTAAATCTTAGGCAAAGATCATGTTTCCAAACGCACAGCAAAAAACACGTCTTCCAACAAGTTAACGAAACGTGCTTTACATATAGAAAACAAGCTAAAGTCGAAAACTACTTTTTCTCTATTTGACAGCGATGGAGACTTGAGTCGACATAATATTATTGAAGGTGGGAGACGGACTCGTAAAAGAACTACTAGCAGTGAAGATAGTAGTGGTAGTAGCTCGGCAAGTAAACCGAAGCGAGTCAAGAGTATCAAGAACGCTAAACAAAAGCTATTACCCGCTCCCAAGACGCCTTTAGATATTGCACGTAACAACACTATTGAGACAAGACTCAAGCGCATGGAAGAAATAAAAGATCACCACGATGCTTCAGTGAAAGAGTTGTATCATTTGGAGTTGTTTCAGAATATGCTTGACTACAATCCAAAGTCGTTTATCAATGACATTCGATACAACAAGGTAAAGTCGAAAGTACAGTCAGCAACTCTAGTAAAAGTTTAAATTAACATCCTTATTTTACGTGTATAGTACATGACTGATTACGATATGTGGGAGACACTAAAGAACAGCAATACAGTTGACGACGGCTTTGTCGATTTATTATCGAGTGTTGTATACGAATCACATATACCCAACAAAAATGATAAAGTGAGCAGTATCAACTCTGGAACAGGTGTTCGTCGCCAAGTACGTCAATTTGCCAACTTGAAGGAGTATTTAAACTCATTCGTCACCATGGACGACACAGAGGATATTACACCAGAAGAACGCGATGCTTTAATTGCAAAGGAACGATCCATTCGACAACGTTTACACGCCTTGGAAGAAAGAGGTGGATTCTCTACTCAATTACAAATAATCGCTAATCGTAGACCTCAACAGCCTTCCAACAATAAAAACTTTCATCGCGATGCCTTGATTACTCACATGCAGACAGGATCCAAGTTGTTTCACCTCAACAATAAATATAAGCGCAACGCTGCACGTAAATGTGCAAAGGCCATTGAGAAATATTGGGATAACATTCGGTCTCAGGACGAGCGTATTCAAAGAGAAGAGGAAAAGAGACTCAAACGTCTGGCAAAATGGACAGCTCAACAAGTGAAACGTAAATGGAAAGTCGTGGAGCGAGTATGTGAAGCGAGATTAAAAGAAGTATTGAAAGAAGAACAAGCAAAAGAAGGTCGACGTCACTTGGAGTTGATATTAGAGCATTCAGAACATATGCTTGGTGTGAGAAAAGAAGAGTTGAGACAACTGGGAGGCGTCAATTCAATCGAGTCTTCAGTGGCAGGTTCAAGTGATCATGAAGTGGACGAAAAGGAGGACTTTTGGAAGGATGATACTGTAGAAGATGAACGAGATCATATCATTGAAAATGATGATGCAAGTGATTCTGACGACGATGAATTACGTGAATTAGAACAGGATCAAAACTTGTCTGTGGAAGAACTCATGAAGAAATATCATCAAATGCAGGAACAAGCCTCAGAAACAGACATCACAGACACCAATGACACCGACTCTTTAGCTTCGTCTTCTGTCCTTGATGATGATGAGTTTAATGATAATGCTGAAGATGCAGACGATATACCTATTGAAGAGGACGGAGAAAGCGAGGACGATGAGGCTGAAATCAATGCTTTGAACGCAGATGCTGATCTCTCTGTAGAAGAGCTAATGAAAAAGTACAACTATGGTGTAGGAGCACCAGAAGCGGATACAGAGGCGGACGATGAAGAAGGCATAGAAGATCCTATGGAAGTTGATCCTGAAGAAGAAGAGGAGGAGTCAACAAGCGCACTTGTTACCACAAATAATGAAAACACGCTTTCCAGCAGCAAAGTATATACCAAAATTCCCTTTTTGTTGCGAGGAACATTACGTGAATATCAGCATGTGGGCTTGGATTGGCTTGCCAGTTTATACAATAACGGCTTGAATGGTATTTTAGCAGATGAAATGGGTCTAGGAAAGACCATCCAAACCATCTCCTTATTGGCCTATTTAGCCTGTGAAAAGCAAGTATGGGGACCTCACTTGGTCGTGGTTCCTACCAGTGTCATTTTAAACTGGGAAATGGAATTCAAAAAGTGGCTCCCTGGATTCAAAATCATGACTTATTATGGCTCACCCAAAGAAAGAAAGGAAAAAAGATCTGGCTGGTCAAAAGACAATGCGTTTCATGTATGTATCACTTCCTATCAACTTGTGCTACAAGATCAGAATGCATTCCGCAGAAAACAATGGCAATATTTGATTTTAGATGAAGCACATCACATCAAGAATTTCAGATCTCAACGTTGGCAAGTCCTTTTGAATTTCAACTCAAAGCGTAGATTGCTATTGACGGGTACTCCTTTACAAAATAACTTGATGGAATTATGGTCCTTGTTGTATTTCTTGATGCCCAACGGAGTATCACAAGATATGCCTATTGGATTCGCCAACCTAAAAGAGTTTCAAGAATGGTTTTCTCACCCTGTAGATCGCATGATTGAAGGTGGCCAACAACAAGATGCAGAATCAAGAGCAGCAATACAAAAATTACACACAGTACTACGTCCTTATTTATTACGTCGACTGAAAGCAGATGTCGAAAAACAAATGCCTCAAAAGCATGAACATATCGTTTATTGTAAATTATCGAAACGTCAGCGCTATCTGTACGATGATTTTATGAGTCGTGGTAAAACAAAAGAAACGCTTGCAAGCGGTAATTTCTTGAGCATCATCAACTGTTTGATGCAGCTGCGAAAAGTGTGTAATCACCCTGACTTGTTTGAAGAAAGACCCATTTTGACGAGTTTTGCGATGGACGATGAAATTCAGTATTTGGGATCGAGCTTAGAACACAAATTTCGATTGAAAAGGGAGCCTTTGAAACAAGTGGATCTCGGGTTCCTGAACTTGGTTTTGACAGAACCCACCACAAGTGCGTTTAGTAAACAAGTAGCAGAAGAAACAATGCGATTGGTAGCGACAAAGGAGATGATGAAATCCATTGCGAAGCATCAAAGGCGTATCACATTGGCCGAATCGCGGGGAGTGACATCAAGAGATTATCATGATTTGAGGAAATATGCAAAGTATCGTGAAATGCAAATGCACATCCAAGCCGTGAATCGATGGCGAATGATAATATACGTGAATGAACTTCGATGTGCTAAGCGGCCCATGTATGACGCAAGCTTGATTCAATTAGTATCATCCAAACCTCAATTTGTATATACCGAAAAAGACTATCTGAACCATTGCCATGTCCCCGTGACAAGTTACCGTGCCCGCATAGAAGAAAATCTAAACATGCTGGAGCAAGTGGGTTTTGTGACACCCAAGGTTGTGATTCAAAAACGTCAACTCCCCTCTTCACGTTTAGAGCAACAACAACTCCCAACACTGCCCATCGAACAAGATATATTCCATCCGATCGAATCCAGACTCACCATCGCTTTCCCTGATAAACGTCTGTTGCAATACGATTGTGGCAAGTTACAAAAATTGGACAAGTTATTACGAACCTTGGCTGCAGGCGGTCATCGTGCATTAATCTTTACCCAAATGACGCGTGTCTTGGATGTACTAGAGACGTTCTTAAATATGCACGGTCATCGCTATCTGCGTTTGGATGGTGCTACCAAAGTTGAACAAAGACAGGTGCTGACAGAACACTTTAACCAAGACAAACGTATTCTTTGTTTCATTCTGTCTACTCGTAGTGGTGGGTTAGGTATCAATTTGACAGGTGCGGATACAGTCATTTTTTATGATTCCGACTGGAACCCTTCCATGGATAAACAGTGTCAAGATCGAGCTCATCGTATAGGTCAAACAAGAGATGTCCACATTTACCGTTTTGTGACCCAATTTACCATTGAAGAAAACATTTTCAAGAAAGCTAACCAGAAGAGGTATACATATATATTTCGTTTTGTTATTATGATGGACCATGTGCTTAATGTTTTTGTGTGGATAGGATGTTGGATAATGTTATTATTGGAGAAGGCGATTTCACGGATGATTACTTTCATAAAAATGAGTGGTGGAAGGATTTACCTGAAGTGGTGGGGCAAGAACATGCCGGTGCTTTGATCAATACAACAAGTAGTACTTCTAAACCGATCGACTATGAACAAGCCTTATTGGAGGCAGAGGGTGACGAAAATGATGCAGCCGCAGCCATTGCAGCACGCAAAGAGATGCATTTGGATGATAACGAATTCCGTGGAGCAGGAGGTGGAAGTGGTTTCATTACTCAAGACGAGAGTAGGAGTCCATCCAGAACGCCGCGCCGCAGTGAAACACCGATGAGCACAAGACCCTCTACCCCCAAGATGGCACCCACGACGACAGAAGAGAACGGAATAGAAGATCGAGAGGATGACGAGGAAGAAGAGGAAGACGAGGATATGCAATTAAACGTAGGCCATGTGGATCAGTACATGTTGCAATTCTGGGAAAGAGAAATGTTTGGCACCAATCTAGGATTTGGGGGATTCAAAGACACAAAGGATGAATGAATAAACAAATAATGGGCGTCCGCGCACTTTCCTAATTTAATTTTTATGGTGTTCAAGTGATATACGTGCAGTCCGATTCATTTACCAATTAAAACAGTTACTGCTTTGTAAAAAGGCATGCAAAATAAGCCTGAATCTATCTACTACTACTGCTGCTGCTGTTGCTTTTTTCAGTAGAGAGATTGTACGACCGAGTTATAGATGCATGGGTGTGACAATGTACGACTGTATTGCACATTTTATAAATTGAGGAATAATCTGTCACTCAATCTATCCTAATATAAATAAATTATAGTAACCGACCAGACATGCAAAACATTCTGCTGCTACGACTACTACTACTTCGATATAAAGCAAACAGTAATTATACTATATTTTTACACTTTGGTTCATTTTACAAGATTTCATAATCATATATGTAGTGTTGTACTACACTTACCCCTTGATTTTTAAGGGGTCGGGGTAAGAGAGATAGAGTGTAAATCACTAAAGCAGATATCTAAAAAGAGGATGTGTGGCAAGAGTTTATCTATTAAAGAAGTGCCAGCAGCAGCGTTGCTGCGTTTTTTATTACCTACCAACAAGAAGTACCCAATTTAGTCTCGATGATGGTATATAATGTACAACAGTTACATCAAATGTTGGGTTAGGTGGTACATACAGCAGAATTTTAAAAAAAGAATCTATACTACGTATTCATTGTTCAAGATCGATCGTGCTTGTCTATGTATAATACAAATACAAAAAAATGAACCTACGTAAGCATATCGTATATGTAAACATACCCTCTACTTTGATGATGATTGTGTATATACGAATGTTTACTTGCTTTTCCCACTCTTTCAACCAAAAAATAGCTCAAGTAAAAAAAGCTCAAGATCAATATAAAGTTCATTCATCAGTTGAATCAGAAATACATGAAGCATATATTAAAATGTATTAAGTAAATTCACTGCAGTATTACATGAACTCTTGGCTTGGGGCCCATTTAATGTATGTATGTATCGTTTCTATCAAAAAAGGTATTTCTCCGTGGTTATTTGTTTTGGATGTGTGTGGCGTATAAGGATAGCGTACTTAAATTTCTTTTAACTTCCATCATCTACACTTTATTATACATTATACCTACATATATTTAGATTTCCGAGAAAAATAAAGACACGACCTAGTAATAAGCATGAAGTAGTAATAGTCTCTTCCTTCATAATGCTTTTCAAGGCTATTTCGTTTAATAGGCCGAAAATAGAAAATGTGATTATATATAAATAGATTTGACCAATGAAATGAACTAATATCTCGGGCGAGATATGTTGATTTGGGAAATGAAAGGGGATAGTAATAATAGCATTTATCACTGATCAACATTTTATTAGAATTTACCAATAATATCTGTGTAACTTTCGGCATTCTAATTCAGTTCGTGTTGTTGTTGTTATTTCATTCCCCCAAACCTCTCCCCCGACCCTCTTTCCTCTCCCCCCCCCCCACCTACTCCTTCCCCCTTCCTCCCCCACATACCCCCCAAAGAAAACGTATAAAAGGAATCGTTTTTTCCAGGTCACTTGAAATTTCCCCATTCTTCTTTTTCATCTTTATCCGATTTATTTCTCAGTGTCACTTCACTATTACTTCTTGTATACCAACACATATATACCAAATCACGATATCCAACAATAACAACAGCAACAGCAATGCCTTCTGAAAAGTTTAGAATTACAACAAACGGTCAATCTTTACGCAACCCAAACAATGCATTTTTCGGTAATACACAAATCCCAAAGGTTATTAAGGTTTCCGTACTAATGCACAATAACGATAATAATAGGAATGACACTTTCAGCCAATATGACACTCGACGAGAGGTACATATTCATTGTAAATTACCTTACGTGCATAAATTAATATAAACGCCTTTTTTTCTCTCTGTAGTGACATGTCAGCTCACAATGATAGACGTTCAGCTCACAATGCCTTGGAAAGACAACGTAGAGAACACCTCAATGTCAAGTTTCAACAACTCGCTCATGCGTTGCCCGCACTTCAAACAGTCCGTAGACCAAGCAAGACAATGATCGTCGCAAAATCACTCGAGTTCGGTACGTATACTTGAACCATACTTGATTTGATCGATGATCTCTCTGACGCATCATTATATATGTAGTTTCCTCCAGCTTGAAAAGAGAAAGCAACTTCTTGACCGAAATTCAAAAGTTACGTTTAGAAAACGAGAAACTTCGCAAACAAGCACAAAACTCTAGTCAACATTTAAAGAAGCAAGTAGCTAAAGACGAAGCCGAAGCTAAAGAAGCTGAAGATGACGAACAAACAGTTGTTGAAGTCGTGAAGAATAAATCGAACAAGAGAAAAGCTGATTCACAACAGCAGTTATCTCCTCCTCCTACACCCGAAGCCTTGAGAACTACTTCTTCTACCTCTACTAATACTACTACCGCTACTGCTGCTGCTACTGCTCAAGAGCCACCCAAGAAGAAGAGAATGGTCAAACAGACAAAATCATTACAGTCTCAAGTTCACATCATTAAAAGGGAGCGTACAGTTTCATCTTCCAACGATGTTCCCACTTCAACGCCTTTTATTAATTCCTCTTCAGCTACTACTGCCACCACCACTACTACTACTACCTCTCCATGGTCGCCACTTTTGGACGAGTCGATCACATTAAATACATACCCAACTTCATCACCACCAAACTATTATAATATGCAACAAACCACCAACGTAAATTATACCAACGCCACTGCAACGGTTACAGCCACTACAACAGCGCCATCTCCCATTCATAATGATTTGTTGTTCTTAACTCCTACGCCTATTGATATGTATACCAATATGCAACACACACAACAACAACCATTTCACACTATGATAAATCCTATGTTATTATCACCATACTTTGTACCTAGCAATGATAATAACGCCGCTGATGGTACGTACATGTTTAATATTTTTTTTTTACACGTAAAACCAAGTACTAACTGTTTGTTTGTCACAATAGTACCTTACAATCATCAAAGAGACAACTTTTACTTGTCTTAAGCCCCCATCTTAATCTCGATCCTTTCATAATATTTTGTTTATCATTACAGGTAATTTAATAAGCAATAATGATCCTATCAAGATTTACTACACACTTTATCGAGACCCTCTGTACATATATTTACATTTCACATAACCCTTCCTCATGTATAACATATTTATTTTTCTCCTTCCCGTTTTTTTTTTCACTGGCTACTTAATACTATTCTTCAATAAATGAATATAATACTGCAACATATATATTTTTCTTTTACTTTGAGTTTTTTTTTTCCGTGCGGTGTGGATAATGATGAAACTTTAAATTGGGCTCATGAAATATTACAGATTATTTTAATCGATCGAACAAGTTGACAGAGTGGGGGGCTCCTAACATAAATTTGACATTTTCACGGTTTTTTCAAATTGGGTATAAAGCTTTTAGGAAAATATTCGTCATTTTCATAAAAATAGGCATTTTTTTCTATCTTTTTTTGTACTCACATAACATCACACGCCGTACATAATATAGAGATATTTTGTTCTTTAGACTATTTCTCGTTTCTATCAACGTTGGAAAATATCTTTTTTATTTGTGTTTCTTACATGTACACAAACAACACATTTATTGCGTCTCTGTCTCTCCCCCCCAAACAAACCTCATTTCAACTTTACTTTTTCAGACACTAAACGCATTTTCCGTTCAGGTTTTCAGAATCGACAATTACATACAAAATCGAAGATCTCCATGTCTTTCACTATTTTTCCTATTTTACTTTCCAGAAGCGTTTCCCTTTTTCATCTATACATGAACATAATTCAGCCCAGCAAACAGGCACCACCACCCCCGAACGTGTTTTTTTTTACGTGTGTTACCATCACTGTTTCATATTCATCATAGATTCATTCATAAGTGGACGATCTTCTTTTTCGTTGCACCACTCCCCCAATAAATTTATTTTGTCCGTTCACCTTGAATGACTACTCTTTTTGGACTCCCATTTAAAGTTTCACTTCTTTTTGACCACGCTTTTCACTTGTGTTCTCTCAAAGGTTTTCCAAATCGTTAAATCATTAGTACTTTTCGATTTCAAAAATTAGAAGGATAAAATAGTTGCTTTTCTCTTCTGCTGCTGATGAAAATATGAAAAACTGAAATAAAGAATATTCTGTATTATTCTACACTCATACACTAATATTCCCCTTCCGTGCTGGAGTTATTGCGTGTAGGCACGCGCGACAAATAAGTAGTAAGTCCGCGCAAGCAAGAATTTTAATACATGTACGACTGCCACTCTTCTTGGTTTTATGGGAGAAACTCTGGCGCTATACAACTCACTGTACAGGAAATATAGAGTTTTACCTGGGGGAGTGGTATATTGCTTATGCTCTTCATATAAGGAGGGAAGAGGAGCCGGTATCGCCATCCAACAACACATCAAGTTGGTTGTACTTTTTGCATAATATTTAGGAGCTACAAGTATACTGGGTAAGACTTTTTACTGATTGGATGGGAAATATTTTTCATTTAAAAGTACAACGACGCGCTCATCCCGCTTCCATAAGAGTAGTCTTGGCCGTGCACTATCCAAATAAGGCAATGTGATTATAATAGATAGTGATGTCAAGGACATCATAATCAGAACCATTTTAACAATAAACAAAAAAAAGGCTATTTTTATCCGTCGTTCTTCTTGAATTCCATTAATTAAGGTACACTTAATATTAGAGTCAAATGATGTGAGTTTTGCTTACTTTACAACATTTTCGCCCTAATGCATAATTTCTTTTTGGCTGCTGACTTTCCTCTTCTTTTTAAGACGTATATACCTATTCATAGCACCTTTTTTTTTTCGAGGATGTAGCTTAACTTGGAAAGTACATATCTCCGGTTCAACCCTTTACTGTAAACAGAACGAGATCATTTACCCATTGTATTTGGGGTTGGGGGGAGACGACTTGGATATTCTAAAAAAAGTATCTTCATCGAATCAATGCAAAATGCACTCTCGTTTTTTTTTTTCTCTCTTTTCATTATCTGACTTTGTGCGGATTATAAACTAAGATTAAGGAAGCTTTACATATGTAAACTTTACACCGATAATGTGTCATAGAAGAACTAATTAACAAAATAATTAACCAGGAAAAACTCCTCCCCCAATTTATGATTTGTAAAAAAAACGCCGTTGAATACGTATGACAAGATGCTTCTCCATCGTGGATAGTAATGGTAAAACATAATTTCTTTTCACAATATAGTTTATTTTTTGCAAAATAATGTTTTTCTCTTCTTTATAAGTTGAACTAGTAGGTTTCATTGATGTTTATATTCGAGTTATTTATTTTGATCGCCAGATCGACAAGGAATAAATGCTAGGGACGACAATACATATTCTCACTGCTTGCATTACGTACAGTTCGCTATTCATGAGCAAAAAGAATTTCGGGAAGAGGCAGCCGGTGAAGAGCTCACGGAGAAGCAAGTGAAAGAGGAAAAGAAGAGATAAAGAGAGATCCTAAGTCAATGATAAGTAGAAGTATGACCTTACTTAACTGATTATATAGTGTAGCGACTATGTAGCAAATAAAAAAAATAGCGAACGCTATGTGTATACATACGTTTTCCAGTGTATCAAATAAAAGAGCGCTATTATATACCAGTAGCACAATATTTCGTTCAATATTCACTGGTATTTTATACACAAACTATAGCAAAGATTACTTTTGTAAATGGTAATGGAATATTACGTACTCCTCGCATATGTATACCGGGAGATGAAAGCTTCATTTGCATGAGTTTGTCCTTGGGTAATTTCTATTTCTATTCTTTTTCATTCTTGAGCCACAAAGCTATCGAGGTCTTACTTGAGACAAAAATGATGCTCGTCAACAGAAGGTGTAATAAGTACATAGAAACCATCAGTAACAGAGATTCAGTTTGTGGTCTTTATGTACGTCTCACAGTTTTTATAGTCTTCGTGGGAATGATCCTATTGATATTCAACCATTATCTTTTCTAGTAAAGTACGTGTTGGAGTTCTTCATGTTGACATACATATGGAGTTACTACGGTTAGTTGCCACAATAGCAGAAACCAAATTGTCAGTAGAGTGCTTAATACATAGCCGGGATATCGACAGAGCTGTTCGTGTTGGAAATGGAGTTGATATGTAAAAACAGATTAAATTTGCTGGTATAAAATGCCAAGTGGAAGCAATGTCACGGTTACAACATCATACTTGCGCTTCTAGAGGGCTCAAAAGAAAAGAGTACACTTGCGACTGAATGAAGTATACCATATTATAAAGTATGCATAGGTGAGACAAGTAGTGTTGAATTATTTGAATTTTCAAATTGGACAAAATAGCATCATAAATATTGTCAAGTGTTCTTAATACAAATTCTTGAAACAATTGGTGTTTTGAGAATAGACTTTGATCTATTGTACATAATACTAAGAACCTGTATGGTACATTTAACCAATCAGAGAGTTGTTTGCGGACATTGAATAAAATTCGTCCCTGTTCGCTCGTAAAGTGTAGAGTGGAATCAGCGCTTGAAATGTGTGTGTGTGTGGGGAGTGCGGTATATCTGCGGCAAATGGGTGATTGTTAGTACCCCCTCTCTCCTTTCACAATGGTAAAGTATCCTAATAGCAGTGTTTTATATTATGATTTATGGAAACAGAGCGAGCGTTGAATGGATGGATGGATGAAGTGGATTCATGGATGAATCACAGAAAAAAAAATATTCACCTTTGGGATTATTTTATTTTCGTCATTTTGAATTCAATGGACGTGGAGTGTGTTGGGGGGCAAAGAGAATGCGATTAAAATTAAAGAGAGACGATAGCGACCATTACATGCACAGAAGAAAAGATAGACTAATTGCTTACATGTATCATTAGGTCAACATTCCCAAGACCCGTAACACCTACTGTAAGGGCTCCAAGTGTAGAAAGCACACTCCCCACAAGGTCACCCAATACAAGGCCGGCAAGGCTTCTCTCTTCGCCCAAGGTAAGAGACGTTATGACCGTAAGCAATCCGGTTATGGTGGTCAAACCAAGCCCGTTTTCCACAAGAAGGCCAAGACTACCAAGAAGATCGTCCTCCGTCTCGAATGTACCGGTAAGTGGAAATATAGCTTGAGAATACAGTAAAAGAAACTAATGAAAGTACATTACAGCCTGTAAGTACAAGATGCAACTCGCCATCAAGCGTTGTAAGCACTTCGAATTGGGTGGTGACAAGAAGACCAAGGGTGCTGCTCTTGTTTTCTAAATTGTTTGTACACACTCTCATGGAACCAATTTTCGAATCTTTACTTTATTTTGTTCTCAATATTTTGAATCAATAAAATTAGGCTGAAGAAGTTGATTTTATGCAAACACAAACGTACATTTATGACATTATTTACTTCTTGTACACTTATCCCTTCCTGCAGTAACGAGACACTAGAATATGATATGTCCGCATCAATGTCAGTTGTAGTGTACAGTGTTGTAATTTTGAAAGGCTTTTAGAGAGCTATCAAGGTTTACATGCCTTTAATAGCACTGTATTGATACAAGTTTGAGTAGCATATGAATGCTGGTACAATGTATATATATGAGTTCCTTTTGAGAGTGGCTTATTGCCATTTATGACTTGAGCACCGCATTCTAATTTCATGAAATCTCTCACTCTCTCTCTTCTCTTTCCTCTTATATTTTTATAGAAGTAAATGAGTTTACAAGAATCCACCGAGAATAAAGTGGATAAAGAGATTCAGTCAGAGGTACTTGATTGAGAAAATGAACTGCCCTCTATCTCTGTGGTATACTCAAACTCTTCTAATTGTTTTAGCCAGAAAAGAAAGAGACCTCCAAAGAACGATCTGCAAGAAAAAGAAAAATGGCTGAATTGAATCCTTATTATGTAGCTGCTAAAAGTAAAGAAGAGCCTCCAAAAAAGAAGGTGCATAGAAGAAGAGACGGCGATTTCAGAGACATTGACGATATGCATACTGCAAACTATTTCTTTGAAAACGGTATGTCTTTACCATGTTGATCTAATGAGTAGTAGTACCTGAACTTTAATGTCACTCATTGTAAAAAAATAGAAATGCGAAAAGTTAAGCCTTATTACTTTGAGTACAAGTCTTTTGCCAAAGGTCGTTGGTTTGGTCGCACTCTTCTTGAAGTCTTTTCTTCAGAATTCAGAGATCGCAGTGAAGACTATTATGTAATGACTTTAAAGAATTCAACTTATTTGTACAAAAGGTATTAAATGCTGTTTTGTAGAGATATGCCATTGAAAAAGGTCTTCTCACCATCAACGATCAACATGTCACATGTGATACTCTGATCAAGAATGGCGATACCATTGGACACAAAATTCACCGTCATGAACCTCCTTGTACAGATCAACCCATCAAGATCGTTCATGAAGACGATGATCTGTTTGTGGTGGATAAGCCAGGCGGAATTCCAGTCCACCCAGCAGGAAGATACAGACATAACACCATTGTTCATGTCCTAAAGAAAGAACGCAATATACCCAGACTTTTTCGTAAGTGGCATTGACAGGTGTATCAGTATCAATTTAACTCACATATTATGTAACAGCTGGTAATAGACTTGATTTGCCCACTTCCGGCTTAATGTTGATTGCCAAGAACTCAGCTCGTGCCCAAAGAATCGAACGAGAAATGTCAGGCGGACATATTAGAAAGCAATATATCTGCAGAGTAGATGGCAAATTTCCAGAGTAAGTATGGATTTGTAGGGTATACATTGCATATTCTGATCCTATCCTCTGTTTTGTATAGTGGAGAGATTGTTTGCGATGCACCAATTAAATGTATTTCGCACAAGATGTCTGTCAATTATGTGCATGATGATGGAAAGGCTTCAGTTACAAAATTCGAGCGTATCAGTTATAACGGTAGAACCAGTGTTGTGAGAGCTTCTCCTTTGACAGGTAGAACACATCAAATTCGTGTGCATTTACGTTATCTCGGTTACCCTATCTCAAATGATCCTCTCTATGGTAACGGTACTTCTTGGTCTCCATGGATCCGCCCTGGAGAAAGAATGGCAGAGGAAGATGCTCGCTTACTTGTTGATAAATTATTCGAATATTCACCTATGGAGGAATGGGATGAGCCAGAAAGTAAACCTGTAATCAAAGAAAACGAAATTGTGGATGACACAAGATGTCCTGAGTGTAGTTGTTCTCTTGTCTTGGGTAAAAACTACGATCAACTGTGTATTTATCTTCATGCTTGGAAGTACAAGACACAAGATTGGGAGTATGAAACCGAATTACCGTTCTGGGCTAAAGAAGATTTCGATGACGATAGTGCTCCCCTTAAATATCAAAATACAATGTTGAAGCAGGATAACCTTGCTGCTCCCTCGACCACAACAACTGAAACTACTACTACCACCACTACCACCACATAGTAATTTTAACCGTAATAACTCCTAGACTTGTCAAATATATAAAAAAAAACGTTGTTTTTGCTTTCATTTTTGTTTTTAATTAACCCATTCTTCAAAAAACCCGCAAGTGTGTGTATATGAATTAATTTAAGATTCAGTCTTAGTAGTTGTAGTTGTAGTATTAGTATTATTAGTATTAACATTTTCTGATATATTCATCTTCTTCTCCAAATCTTCAACTAATCCATCGTCGTCGTTGCGTTGTTGTTGTTGTTGATGATGATGCTGTTGCTGTTGTTGTTGCTGTGGCAAATGTTGAACGAATCTACATAAATGACCTACTTAGTTCCTTTACTCTCGCTCATGATCGCCGTTAAACTACTTACTGTTGACTGTGAATGTGATTGGGATCTACGTAATAGTGAGGAGATACAGGAGCAATACCAAGCATTGTTTCTGGTGTAATAGGCATCATTGGCCTCATAGAAAAGTTGGCCATAGGTTGAAAATCTCTGGGTCTCACCATTCTTCTACTACGTGCTGTTTGATTCTTCAGCTTCTTTTGTGCTGGTGAATCAGCAAAACGTACTTGTAATGGTGCAGAAGATCCTTCAATACTGTGTCCATTAAATCGTTCGATAATAGCTGATGCAGCCTCACGATCTGTCATTCTAAACCAACGGGAGAGGTTAGAACGTGTACAACAACACTTTACGGTTTTCTATATCTCGCTCTATTTACCTTGCAAAACCAACACCTCTACTCATACCTGTTTGTGGATCACGAAGAATACGGTTTGATACGGTTTGATATGGATGGAATAATTCCTCCAATTTCTGTACAATTAAGGAACGGAAAGCGGGAAAAATAATTATTAACAACAACAACTCATGACACGATAACTCCGCCTAACCATGGCTACTTTACCTGTTCTGAAGTGTCTAAAGGTAAGTTGGAGATGTAAATATTTGTGGAGGTTTCATCCTGAAGATGTCGAAGACGAGAACTGAAGGATTCCTGTATAAAAAGAAAAATAAATCATTAGCAATTTAACTTTTTTTGCATAGAAAGATAGATTTCTTTTCTTTTTTTTCTTTTACCTGTCCGACTCTTGCAAACGAGGCTTGAAGTCCAGCCTTGTTTAAGCCCTCAATAGCTTCTTCACATTCACGTTCATTATCAAACATAGCAAAACCATAGCCTTTACATTCTCCTGTCTTTTGATCGATGATTGCTTTAGAAGAGTTGATACTACCGTAACTATCAAACACAGAGAGAGAGAAAAAAAAAATAGGAAGAAATTAATGCTCAGCTTTGTTATTCTCATTTCCAAAATTAGAGATACTTACACTTGGCACATTTCCTTAAAAGATTCATCAGTAGTAGAAGAAGACAATCCACGAACGTAAATATTATGGGTATGAAACGAGTTTAATTCTGCTTCCAGTTGTTGTTGTAATTGTAATTGTTGTTGGTGGTGTATATGATCATTTTGTTGTTGTTGTTGTCTCTTTCTTTGATGATTGTGATGATCGGAGGCCGAAGAAGAAGAAGGTGGTGCTGTGGTAGCGATGATATAAGGACCAGGAAGATAGTGTTGAGGAGGAGATCCAGGAATAGACGTAGTACCACTTAGAACGGGAGAAGAGATGTGAAGTGGAGGGAAAGGCTGAGCGGAATGAGGTGGTAACATATATGCCGCATGAGTTGGAGGAGATAAAGTCAAACCACCTTGTTGATATTGAAAGGTAGGACTAAAAGGTGGGCTTGTAGGATTAATAGGAGGTGATTGTGGGTGTAATGCGGGCGAACCAGGATAACTTTGATATCCATTAGAATAATCTGGATAATATTGGACCGAGAATTGTGGACTTAAAGGGTACACATAAGCAGTTGTATAATTTACATTTGGGTCTGAAATATCATATCCATTTGCTGCTGCGATTTGTGCAGGATCGATATAAGCTGTTGTAGCTCCATAAGGTGGATAACTGGGTGAAGTTGGAGTGACAAGTGGTTGCTGGTGTTGTTGCTGAGGTGAAGTGCTTCGAGGTGGACTACTATTAGACTTTTTCTCTTCTTTGTGTTTACTACTGCCATCTGTCGAACCAGAACTGGCATTACCTTCTAAAGTTGCCATTTCAAACAACTTTCTAACCTTTTCTTTTAATAAGTTCTGAAGTTATTATTATTTTTTTTTCGTAAATGAACAAGAAAAAAAAAAGGAGAGGAGAAAAAGAAGGGGAAGAAAAGAAGTGGAGCGAAAAAATGAAAAAAAAAAAAAAACTACTTTCTATGGCAGAATGGGATGACCAACCAAACACCGTCATCAAGTTTTGTAACACTTTGAAATTTATGATTCCCCGCTGGAAACATAAGGTATACCACCTCGTTATCTTGTTCTTTTTTCCCTCCACCCTTTCATTGATATTTTGTAGTAACATTCTACTTAATTTTCGGCCATTGAATGGCTTTCATACCTTCTTGCATGACGCTTTCTACTTCAATACGTTCAATAAATGTATACAAACTAGATTGACAAATCTATCAAAAAGATATATAGTGTACAGCTTTGGAATTGATAAATAATTTAGTCGTAACTATTCGATATAGAGTCTGTCTTTGAGAGAAATATCAAAAAAAAAAAAAAACTATGACACGTGGTGACACTAAAGGGGAGACAACGGCAAGGTGAGCGAGATCAAAACCCATTAATTCAAAGACAATGTCATTGTTTGTGCCTTGTATTGGTGCAATTGATGACAAAAAACAAGTCTAATTGAAATAGACACATAATATATCATTTTTGTTATGTACATGCATACAAAACTCAACATGATGTGTATATGATAAGCAAACATACAATAATAATAATCACAATACAATGATTTCTTGTACTCTGTTGCGCAAAATGTTATACCAAAATTACAACTTTTTGTACACTTATATGAATCAATTGCAAGAGGTGCGTGCCTTTTAATATATTTATTCAAGTACTTAGGGACGATAAAGAATACGCGATCCATGAATCTTTGTCTTTTCTAGTCTTTGAGGCAGCACATGATCATACATCATTTTCACCCATTCACATAGAATATATCTGGTGTCACGAGGATCAATGATCTCTGGCATATCGAAAATTTCCGCTGTACGCAAAGGAGATCGTACAGCCTCAAATTGTGACATGATCTTTTCATACAGTTCATTTCTCTTTTCTCCTGCGGCATCTAATTCTCTACGATAGGCGGCCTTTACATATTAATTAACAAACAGGGATTAGTCTTGCAATTTGGCTACTACTTACGTAAATACCGCCTTCTAAAGGCAAACTTCCCCAATCACCACTAGGCCATGCCACGCGCATGTTGGGAACACGATTATCTACAAATGCTGCACCAGCAACACCAAATACTTTACGGAGCACAACACTAAAGTAGGGAACATCGCATTGATATAATGCAGCAGTTAGTGTAGAACCATAACGGATAGTACTAAATTAGGAGAAATCTGAGTACATCATGCATGTCACAATATATGAAATGAGTTCCTGACTTACGCCTCTTTTTCAGCTACCGTGCCAACGGCAAAGCCAGCATAATCTGCAAAATTAAGAATTGGAATACCGAAAACATCGCACAAATCAATATGGCGTCTAAATTTATGGCAACTAGAAGCAGAAATGACGCTTCCCTTCAAAGTACAGTCAAATGTAATAATACCAACAACATAGCCGTTCATTCTGGCAAGACCGCAGACAGCACCGTCTCCCCAGCGAGCACCAATTTCAAACCAAGAGTCCTTATCAACAACGCGGGTTAAAATATCACGCACTTGATACATACGTTGACGTCTCTTTGGTATAATGTTAAGCAATTCATCATCACCACGAGTGACGGGATCATCAGTGGGTTGGTAAGGTGGTAAGTTACAGTTATTGCTGGGCATATAACTCAAGAATTGATGAATCTGCTTAAAGCAATCAGCTTCGTTGGCGGCAAGGTTATCAATAGTGCCATTAGCAGTATGAATAAGAGGACCACCCAAAGATTCTTTAGATACGGTTTCAAAAGTAGCATTAGCAACAATGGGCGGACCAGCAGCAAAGAGAGACCCGATGTCATTTGCAACAACCGAAAAATGCGATAATGTCAATCGAGCGGCGCCTAAACCTACGGACGGACCTAAACCAGCAGCAACAACAGGAATTTCTGATAAACTTCCAATCATATCATGCATACCGAACAATGGTGGCAAGTAAGTTGCACCTTTATCCAAGATCAAAGTCACAGATCCACCACCACTACTACCATCAATCAATCTCACCATAGGGATTTTCAATTTACGGGCGAGTTGTTCGGCATAGAGCGACTTTCCCCACACAGCACCATCAGCATGTCCACCACGAATAGCAAAATCATCTGCTGCAACAATGACATCCCTGTTAGCCACGGTTCCTTTACCGGCCACAAAATTAGCTGCTGTGTAGCTCTCTACAGATCCATCTTTCTTGTATTTGGCGTTGCCTGCAACACTGCCAATCTCTTTGAAACTCTTCTTGTCAAGGAACTGATCAATGCGTTCTCGGACCCATAATTTGCCTGTTGTCTTTTGTCGAATAAATCCACGGTCATTTGTATCAGGAGTGCGATTTTGCGTCTGTCTGCGTCTAACCTCCAGAAGGGCGTCCTAAAGCACGTACATACACAGATCAAGTGTTAAGATGTATTCCTTACAAAATAAAGTTGTATTTCGTTTTTTTTTTACCTTCCACTCAGACTTTTCAAGAGCTTCGTCTTTTCGGTCAGGATCTAAATGATTGGCTATGGATTGAATTCTATCTTTGGTCTTGGAAGCCATGGTAAAGAAATAATAATCTCGGAAAAAGAGAGAGAGAGAAAGAAAAAAAAAGGAACGTTGAAGGGTTGGGGAGAAGGCGAATTTAATCTTTTAAAACTTTATATAGTAAAACGTGCGAATTACTTTTAGTCATAAGTGAAAACCAGTCAATGATATAGAATAGGTTACACCATTGATGCGACACACCACATATGCTAAGGTTTCTGTTTATAATTTTTTTTTACACGCGAGAATATGGATCGTACTCTGAATTCAACAGCAAGCTAATGAAATTCCCAACGCTGATGCTGCTGCATTTTCGGCTGCCACGGCTTCATGCTAAACAAGACATCATTTCAAAGGGCGGAAATTCATTGCTTCGAAAAAAGTCACAAAGTGCTAGGGCATAAATTGTTGGAGAAATTAAATTACGCAGAGCTCACTACTTCGATAATAACTACGCAATGGCAGCTATTAACGACGATGTTTACGCTCGAGTGCGCGAAAAAGTCAAAGAACACAACCTGACTGAACAAGAAGTAAAAGCTGTAGACACAGCCCGAGATCAACTGCAGATACACAGTACGATAATTTATGCTATTTGTCATTTGGCATGTTACTCACAGAACGCCTTTTTTTATTATTAGCTTACACCGGAGGTTTAGTGGGTGCAACCACTGCATTTCTTCTAGGAAAAAGAAAAAAGTTCAACCCTATTCAAATTTTGGCAGTAACAGGTGGTGGGTTCCTTATAGGTTCTCAAATGGGATTAATATCGGGTGCATTAGCGGGTGTGAAGACAATTAACAGCTTACCTAATCCTCAACGTCTCATTAACGTTGTTCGCGAAGTTCAGTAAGTCAAATAGTAAATTGAGCTATTGTCAACTAGCTATTTAACATTAGCATGTTAGAATGGAGGCAATGAAGGGTAGACAGCAACAGTTGGGTGGAGCTGGAGCCGGCAACAATAGACCTACAGTAAGACCTCAACAAATGTCTCCTCAAGAATTTCACGAGTCCCAAAGCAGCTCACTGGATGACTTTGCTCCTGACGAGCCTGTCAATGGAAAAAGTGGTACGTTTCAAGGTGGAAAATATGAATAGGGCAAAACATGATATTTATTTGTTGTTTTTTTTAGCATGGAATAATAGAAGACCCGCAAATAGTAGTGGAGAAATGGATGTCACTGATGAAACTGACCCTCTTTCTCGCCAAGAGGCAAACCGTCCAGTAAATAACAAGCAGCAGCCTCAACCAAGCGCTTGGGATAAAATTCGTGCTGAAAACCTACCAAACAACACTTGGTCAAGGATTAGAATGGAAGCACAAAAGAATCCTCAAGACCCAGCCGAACTAGCTAAGGCTAAAGCTGCTAGATTACAGAAACTCTCAGAGGGATCAGAATTCAACTCATCTTCTATGGAGTTAGCACGTACAAGAGAAGAGGAAATGGAGAAAAAGACACTACGAAAGAACCAATGGGGAGATCCATTGTAATTGATATATTATTTAATAAACCTCTCATGATACGTGTTGTATATATGCATTATTAAAATAACTACCCTCCACACACACAGCATAATGAACGGGACCAAAACAACATATTTTAAAGGTTCCGATCAAAGTATGTAAAATACAAATAAGACCGTGATTATTTCTTTTTCTTCTCTTTTTCATCTTCTCTTTTCTCTTATTAGTATTAGAATGTACATAAAGAATTCTACATTTGGATTAGCCTGCATTGCAACCGCTTGTCTTTCCGTATTAGCATCTCCTGCTGTCGTCGATGACAGAGCTACGATGGTGAAAGATGCTTTTATGCATGCCTGGAAAGGCTATTCTACTCATGCTTTTGGCCATGACGAACTCAGACCTGTAACAAATGGTACAACCGATTCAAGGTTAGAGCAACTGTCACTATGTTTTTGTGCATTGTAATTTAATTCTTGTTGATTTTTCTTATTTTTGTTGATTTCAAAAGAAATGGATGGGGAGGTACGGCTTGTCAATAAATTAGTAAAATTAAATATCTAAACTTTATCCCTTTAATTATAGCTACCATTTTTGACGCCCTTGACACAATGATTATTATGGGTCTTGACAAGGAGTATGAACGTGCCCTTGAACATATTAAAAACGTTGATTGGACCAAAAGCAGAGATCCTTCCAAGACTTTTGAAACAAACATTCGTTATTTAGGTGGATTGATGGCCGCTTATGATTTAAATGCGGATCCAATCTTGCTTGAAAGAGCTAGAGAGTTAGCAGAAAAGGTGATCATGCCTGCGTTTGACACTCCTAACCGTATGCCCGCAGGTTTTGTCGATGTCAAGACGCAAGTATTTAGCAGCAATAGTAACTTCAAACTTTTGCAATAACTGAGTTTTTTTTTTGTTTATTTATGATAGTGGTAAGCCAGTTAGAGGAAATCAAATCGTATTGGCAGAATTTGGCTCGCTTCAATTGGAATTGAATCGTTTGACCCAACTTACTGGTGATGATCAATACGCTCGTGCAGGCAATAATATCCTTGAAAGACTTTCAGAGGTTCCATCAAGACTTCCCGGTCTATATCCTATGCTTTGGGACTTGAAAACTTTCACACCAAAAAATACTTACATTACCATTTCTGGAGGTGCTGATAGTTTTTATGAATACCTTTTAAAAACGAATATTTTGTTGGAGGGCAAAGAAGAGCTTCAACTTGATATGTGGCTCACTGCTGTAGACAGTATGCAGCGTTATTTAAGATCAGAAACGCACGGCGGTAAAGTGTACCTTGGTGAATTCGAAGAGCAATATAAATTATTACAATCTGGCGAATTAGTATGTTTCATGCCAGGAAATTTGTTACTTGGTGCACGTTATCTGAAAGATGAAAATTTGGAATTCTTTGCTAACGAACTCATGAGCTCATGTTATGATGTCTGGAATACTCCCACTGGTTTGGCTCCTGAAACTTGGAGTTGGATTGACAAAGTCCAGGACTTTGATGGATTCCCTGATACTATGAAGAAAATGATGATTCGAAGTGGTTTCATGTCACAAGATACCGGATACGATTTAAGACCAGGTACTTTCATAATATTCCGTGTTATTAGCATTTCAACATAAACATAATCAGCTAAACTATTCCCCGCATTTTAGAAACGGTCGAAAGTTTATTTTATTTCTATCGAATCACTGGCGATAAAACCTACCAGGTAAAGAATTGTTATTTTCTAAAATTTTCATTTCAACCAACAATGGAACTCAAAATGTGTGAAAAAAAACAGGACAAAGCTTGGAAGATTTTTGAAGCTATTGAAAAACACTGCAAGACAAGCTCTGGATACACCCGTATTGCCGATGTTACTAATCATGAAAACGTTCGTCAATTGAACTTCGAAGAGAGGTAAATATTCTTTCAGACGATACAGATGTCACTTTATGATGAATCTAATCTTATCACGATCTGCAGCTACTTCTTTGCGGAAACTCTCAAGTACCTCTATTTGATTTTCAGCGATCCTAACTACATCTCATTGGATGAATATGTATTCAACACTGAAGCGCATCCCTTCAAACTGAAGACACCAATTCGTGTTCAAGCTGAGACGTTTCAATAGACACATAATTTAATGCGATTTAATATTTCTCCTTCCCCGCGTCGTCTTTTCGATTTTCCCGCTCCTTTTTTTCCATATACGTAGTCTGATTAAATTATTCTTTGAACTAAATATTTACGAGTGCTCAACTCGAACTCTGCCAGTTTCATAACAATTAAATTTCAATTATGAGACATGAGGAATGCTATTTGTAAAGCATATATAATTTATTCATTGGCTACATAGTATTTTTATTTACATGCAAATTATAAAGTTTCGTTAAAAAAGGTCAAAAGATTTGTGCTACGACTAGACAACCATTCCTTTATACCCAAGTTGTTGGAAGAGTTTGTGGGGCCGTTTACTGCAGTCTCAAAATCAATACTGGAGGCGTCTGACATTCCGCCACCACCACCTCCGCCGCCACCATTAAGAGCATTTGCGCTATCATTAGAGGTAGTGTTATCACCTCCTCTACCTCCGCCGCCCATAGATTGAGAGGTACCGACACGAGTACAAGACTTATCCCAAGCAACGTCCTCAGCGATCATGGATGCAATTTGGTCGATACGAGCTTCTAAGACTTCAAGGTTAACCAATCCCTTTGTGATGTTGACAAGCAAATTTTCAAAGTCGGTCTTGAATTGAGGAACTTGCAGCATGCGGGTCATCAAGGGACGAGTTGAAAATCCTGGGAATTCCGTGTAATTACCTCCGTTCA
Organism: Mucor irregularis B50; assembly: GCA_000587855.1. Classification (NCBI taxonomy): domain Eukaryota; kingdom Fungi; phylum Mucoromycota; class Mucoromycetes; order Mucorales; family Mucoraceae; genus Mucor; species Mucor irregularis. Next base: position 138,216 of record AZYI01000006.1, on the reverse strand, counting down.
TTAAAGTTGTATTGTACATTGTATGACCCATAGATAGATCAAAGTCTTGGCTACTGAATACCATGCGGTCGTTCACCAAGTCGTCGTACAACATGTAGTTGTTTGCCATAGTAAAGTATGCATCTGAGTTGGAAATCACGATTTCAAGAGCTAAACCTCGCAGGAAACTATCTGTGTCCATTTTCTCTTGCCAAAGAGCAACAGCAGAATCATCAGCAGTAGTGGTATTTGATTGTTCAGAAATAAATTTCGTCAAGTCCATGATACGAGTATAGTTTGCTGTTCCCGTGGAAGGATCCTCCTTTAGGTTATATTGACCTGCGCTGTACAAAGTGACGTTGTTTCCAAGGTAAGATAAGTCGGAAGTACCACCCATCATACTTTGTCCTCCTCCGCCGCCAGGACCCATTCCACCTTCAGTTCTATTTCCAGGAGACGTGTTACTGTTAGGGGGAGATGAGGAAGAGGTCTGATTATTTGCAGCTTGCTGGGTGTCACCTACGTTGCCTTGCGTTTTTTGTCCACCAGAAATATCGGCGATGAAAAGCGATCCTTGCTTGAACTTTTTCGAGCCTCCACCGAAAACATTCCTTGGCCATGGGTTTTTCATTACTTCTGCAAAGCCAAAAAGACCAATAGCTTGGTCATTGATGTAGAGTCGCACGTAACTATATCTGCTCGTAGGAAGACCAACAGATTCGGCAATATCATAAGCTAGCTCTTCTCGCATATAAGATGCATCAGTGGCCATGGATCTGATTTTCAAACGACGATAGTCATAGAGATCATCGCCCTTAGGAATCTTAACGTTATAAGACAATTTAGCATAAGATCTAGTACTGTGACCCGAAATAGCAATCGAAACATTAGAGAATGATTTAACGTCATTTGGGCTTTTAGAGGCAAGTATCGAGTTAGAATATTTTATGCATGCCGCGGTAAACATATAAATTATCTACAAACCTGATGTAAGTCATATTTAAATAGACTTCAATGTCGTCTGATTGCTGATTTGCATGTAAATAGTCTATGGCAGTTTGGTTACCAATAAAATGAATTGTTGGGATCTCTCCATCAATATGAAGGTCAGAGTCAATACGATCAATAATAGGAAGTGGTGGAAGGATAGAGGGTATCTTGTCCAAAGTCTTGGAGTTCCAGGACCTGCCATAGTACTCATTCAGAGTAGTATCACTATCGGTGCCATTGCGAGTAAAGTTCTCGCTTTCCAGAATAGAGTTGTCAGTTTTGAGAAGAATTGCATACTTGTAGGAGTCAGCATAAGGTGCTTCACCGCTATGGAGTAGAGAGGAAGCGTCACTGACGCTGGTCAAAGGATAAGCTACATTATCAATTACAACACCGAGTGTTTGGTTGCTGGGAACCAGACTAATCACATTGTAGGTGGTATTGGAAGCCATGACAACGCCATATGTTGTGATGGCAGCTTTGAAAAGCAATAGTGCTACAACGAGCGTCAGTCATTGTTGATCTATACCCAATACATAAAAAGCTTATCTTTACCTTGAAATATCTTCATTGAAGTTGTAATAAGTAGGCATCTAAGCGAGAACTTGATTCAAGCAGTCTATATACTTTTTTGAAAAAAATCAGGACGACAAATCCACGGATTCGGGAAGTGTATTTAATTTACAACGATAGGTTACTCGTGATGTTCTGGAAAAGTAAATTAAATTATTTCATTTCCCGGTATACAGTGCCAAGCGATATCATACATCATGACATTTGTAAGTATCGAATAAAAACTTGCGATTTAATATTAAATTATACATTGCAGCTTTTTTGAATGTGGTACTAAGCTAAGATGATTGGGTTTTTTGCTTGGCTCACATTGCGTAATTATTCTTAGAGGATCCCGTGTTGCCTATCTTTCAATTTAGTCGAAAGCCAAGAGTTGTAAGCTTTTACTTTAACTCTATGATTTGCCGTCGATGATGGTATTGAATGATTGGGAGGTTTGATTAGAAGAATTCTTCCGGTGGAAAAGCTTTCCGGACCCGTAAGCCGCTAAAACATTACCACAGTTTTTCCAAAATATGTCAAATCTCACCAATGGAAATTGCTTTTTCAAGGCGTAAATGATGTAAGTTATGAAAGCTGATACTCTAAAGAGAGATCATTACAAACCGAAATTTATAGAAAAAAAATTGGTACGTATTTATAATTATCTTCTCGCACTACACTATTTGACCGCTTATGCGATGACTGCTCTATCACCACCTCTTCCTCATATAGTGTGTTGGGTTCCATTCGAAGATGATATTAACACTGTCGGATGATCAAGGGCCAAAGGAGGTAGAATACACTCATCTCGACCCATTCCTATTCTTGCACAACTTTCCAATGTGCTCTACATAATTGTTTAATATTTTACAGAGTTTCTCTATTTTTTCCATAAAAAGGAATTAGCCTCCAGTGGCTGGATGCACTTCAGGTCAATCTTTTTTCTAATACCGCCCAACATGTATAGTCAAAAGACTGAACATGCCGAGTTTTTTTTATGTATTGATTAATGGAAAAAGTATAAAAGACAGCAAGGACAACACCCTTGAGTATTTGCAGTTGTATTTCTTGAGGCAAAGCCTTAATTTACTGTCTTGAAGAAACATTGTAAAAAACTTTCTCTAATGACGCGCATTTATTGTTGCCATAATAATTCAAAATTGTTATTCTCAATGTCGATCGCGACACCGATTCGCTGCCTGGAAACGGACTACGAAGAATACTCTCCCCTGACCATTTTCTTGAGAAACTAGGAGATGATCCGGGTAAAGATAGGCTCCCTTCGCTTTGCAAAGTTTCCCACCACGGAAAACTTGACTTGGGTACACTTTGTTGTTAAAAAGGGGTTCTCCGTGGAGGCAGGCTTCGTCTAGATCAAATTTGTGGTCGCGTTCTACAGAAGTTCCTTTCAAAAACACCATAAATAAGATGCGGTAACTGGGACTATCTGTCTTGTCTGACGAGCAAATCCGCTATGCGACGATGGATACTTGGATGCCTTGGAAATTTTTGACGCCCCTAAAAAGCATGTTTGTTGTCAATGAATCAGTGAATGAAGACACTCCATTGGAACTTTCGTCGCCATACACTCGAAGACTTCTAAAAGGCATATCCCCTCCGCTTTTGGGTTCCTGTCCGATAGTTCAAGTATTCCCGATGTGACAGAGCTTGACTTGAAAAGGAAGAAGACGAGGGTTGTGAGGGTGATCGATGTTCAAATATCCGGCATGCTCAAGGATTGCTATTCATACACGAATCAGTCAGTTTCGCTTGAGTCTTTCGGTGATGTACCATTTGATGCTTTGATCAGCAACCGTTGTTTGAAAACATCGTTCGAGGATGTCTACTCAAAGGACAAAGCCGCAAAAGAGTCAGCCGAATCTATTAATTTGGAAGAGGAACCTAACTCTGCTGTTGTTGTCACCGATGATGGTGGAAATTCTATTCCAACGGTTCCCTCTCGAATTTTAAAAGATGCCTTCCATGTGATGCAGATGATCCGCGTATCTCTCAAACACGGTATGGCTAAAGACTTCATGCGTAGATTTCGAGACGCTATCTTTGTCGTAGATCCTGAGGATAAAAGAAAAGTGGAAGCATATCTTACCTCGATTGGTAGTGACTGGAAGAGCAAGCTTCTCACCGACCCAAAGTATTTTTTAAAAGGGTCAAGCGCTTTATCCCTCCTGCAGCAGAACTTCTCCCTGTCATCGAGTTGCTCTTCAAGAATTATGGCAACTCTATTTGCGTAAAATCAGGAAAGCCTCTGTTTAACGAAGACTGCTGGAAAGACGCAAAGGCGGTTTTAGAAGAGATCCGTTTAGGACATGTTTCTGATGTAAAAGGTGGTCCACCATTGTACACCGAGATCGGAAAGTACAAAAATGGATTAACGATCTACCGATGCGCAAGAGGCACTAGTTCTGTCGAGGGCTCCGTTCACATGAACATAGTTAGAAAGTTTGCCTCATATAATGCGGGTCCAAGACTAATCAATATGGCATTGTGCGACTATCGTCTTCACCACAATATTGATGTAAGCTGAATGAGCATTTTACTATGAGAGTTTTGCTAATTATTATCAATGTTTTACGAAATAATAGGTTGGGTCAAAAAACCGATATGGAAAAATACACACAGGTCATTACAGTCCTTGGATCAGTCAAGCAATTAATACTTTAAGAATCGAGGTCGGACATTGACCTGTAGATGCTTATTTTTGCAATCGCGTTGGTAATGCATTCGAATATATGCAGACAAAAGAAACATTTGGAATTGTATCTTTACCTCATTCCATAATGCAAGAATTTGACATCGAACCTGCAACTGATGAACCTGCCGATGTGACTCAAATACCACTGCATATTCGTCAACGCTCTCATTTAAGAGAGTTATTACAAATTAGCACGCTTCCAACGTCCACCCTCCAGGCCATAGGATACTTGGCAAGCGAATGCCTTTACGTTTACCTGGCTCAATGTCAAAAAACTTCGCTGGCTGTCACAACTGTACACACCGATGAGGAGATTAAACTTTACAAAAATGGTTGTTACGACCTGCTGGTCATAATTTTCCTTTTTTGGTTTTCTTTTTCTCTTCGTGTTTCATCACTCTTATTTCTTCTAGTTTCATTATACAATGAAACACAGTAAAGTCTACGTCCTGTCAACTATAAAAACCCTACAAGTTTTGTTAAATAAAATCCTCAGTTTTTTCAAGTTTCTCAAATAGTTATTCAAGTCAACAGTTTTTAAACTATAAAGTTCATCTTATTATTAATTAAGTGATCATTTACCTTTATCTTTGCAATTAAGCTTTATATTCTTTACTCTTTGAAGTACTTTTATTTTATTTTGACCCTTAAGGATACTTATTCTTGAAGCTCCCTTGGAATATTGATCCATTGTACCTTTTTCACTCTTTTCTATTATCTTTTTCTATTCAAAATTGTTCTACTTTCAAAACAGGAACTGGTGCTCATTACTTTTTACTTTTATTTAAACCACTCTATCCCCTCAACTATACCTTTTAACAACGCCTATTGGCGAAGCGAAGTCGAAAAATGTGGTACGCTACCGCCCTTGGTACAAATGTTGGTTTGTTTAAAACCCTACCCTCAAAAAACTCTCAAAAATTGTTATCACTCTTGCTCTTAGAAAGAACTAAAGATACTATTTGTAAAATTATATTATTATTATACATAGTTATGAAAATAATGCGCAACTCGGAAGGCCAGTACCACATTGTTCGACTTCGCTTCCCCAATAAGGCGTATTTTGATACTTTTTGCCAACATAGAATTGGTATGAAAAATTACATTGTATGATACGAATTATTAAATAACTTGAATAAAGTTGATATGTAAAATTGATCTAGATAAAAAGTTATGTAGTCTTATACATTAAGGATTAATTGATAAAAAAATCTAGCCTCGAAGGACACTCAAAAAAGCCTGATTTTAAGCAGTTTGCAAAATTTTGGTCTACATACTGTGGCAGAGCATTGAAGATTTACTATAAAATTGCACGCCACTTAAAATCTTACTTTAAACATTTTGGAGGACAGAAGAAAGTATGGCGACTCAGTTTTACTGAACATAGAGAAAGTTCAAGAAGTAATTTCAATGGCTCAAAACCCCTCTAAATTTACAATTGAATCCATACCGTCTCTTCCAATTTTTCAGCCGCAAAATTTAAATTTCTTTAGACATTCACAAAATACCGGAATTGGCTTACACCAAAGTGGTTCCTTTGTTCTTCGACCTCAGCTGCTTGCTCCAACAAAAATTGCTCCCCCTCAACCTCCATACATAAGGACAATTGCGTCAGTATACCCTCCTTTTACTGATAATCGTGCGACTTCGTCCAGAGAACCGTCTCATAAATCAACGTCGTCTGCTAAGGTCATGTTATGTACAGTTAGTCAATTTACCAACTATGAAGACTACATAGAGTGGCAATACTCCAAGCTTAATGCATATACGTCTCTTCTTTCTCTTTTATTCCTTCCTGTCCTTTAAGAAGGTTTTTATTCCTTCACTTACATAATTAGCTGGAGCAATTTTGCACAAATCGGTGATACATGCAAAAGTAAAGTTATGAATTTAATTGTCTCATATAACAAAACATAAGTTAGTAGACCTTTACCTACTCTGGTAGAAGACTATGTACTAGTTAGCTACAGTTTGGCACCAACAGTGATATAGTCAGAAAAATATCTGAGCGAAGTGCTGGAAATCCTTGTGTAACAAATAAATTTCAACCTTGTAAATCAAATAGTAATATTATTCATGCTTTGAGCAAAGTACATGTATTCTGCCGTTGTTTATATTTAATTAATTAATTTTTTTCATTATATAATTGATAAAGAAGTAAGCGAATGATCTCTGAGCCGCTGATAATAGCCCATACTTTTGGAGGAAAAGTAGTAGGGGTTCATGATTATCAAATATTTACATTATCTAATATAGTGATCCAATATAGCTTGTATGTTACATACATTTAAAGAAAATAACTGAGTGAGATCAAGAGCAGAAAGAGTGAGTGATTTGAGTGAGACCAAGACCAAGACCAAGAACAGGACCAAGATTATCGAGTAACTTCTTTGGGTAGAGTAGTGACTTCAGTTTGAACGCCTCAATCAAGTCCTTTGTATCATAAAAGGCTACTATCAAAGTATAAATGAGTTTGGGAGATATCAATAGTTAATCTAAGCGGATTTATCACTTTCATATGTCTCTTCAAAATATATTTTAAGAAAATGAATATGTTTAAGAGACATCGTTTTTCAGTGCGTATTAGGCGTACAGTCGCCTTTTGACCAGTATCTTTGAACGAGTGAAGGTATTGTAATGCTTTTAAGCATTAAAGCAAAATTTTGCTCTCCCAAGTTTGAGCGATGAATTTATCCACACAGATTATTTTTGTCCATGTTATCCCTTTTTTGCCTCAAGCGATATCCCTTTTTCTGACTCGACGTACGTATTCAATAAAAAGTCACTGATAAATTAATTTTCAAGATAAACTAGCATTTCTGCTTATATATGAGTCTACGGCTTTTCTTTTCCTGCAATTTTTTTGTATCTGTAAATCACATCTTTCTTGTCATGAACCTTTTCATATTGAATTTGTTCCCTACATCAAGTGTTTTCTGGTAGAACTTTGTGGTGCACACCACTGAGGAATTTCTTGGTTTAACTCATCTCTACGGCCGTATACATATGGACTCTTGTTTCCTATTTTTTTTGTCTTTCAGAAACGGTACAGACTGACGACTTTGGGAACTGGCCACCACTCAAGCGAGAAGACGATATCGCGAACATAGAATCAAGTTTACAATGGCGCAATGCACTCTCGTACTTATTTCAGAGATGGACAAAGTTGAGAGTAAGTCTTTGCCTAATTTACATCTGATTCCGATCAACACAGATGTTTTTAGGAAAAGGTCTGCAAAGGCTTTTTTTTACCAGCTGGTTAGATTCAGCAATGTTAAGAGGATTAGCGTATCCGTTGATATGAAAAAAAAGATGGATAAACGTCCAAAAGTTAATTAATAATGACATTGGGATAGTTTCCGTAAGTTATTTGTCCATAGTATAAAGTTGTCTATTTTACTGACTTCATGCGATGAACTGACTATATTAGAGCGGAGAAAATGCCTTGCTGGTCGGTGTTGACGAGGAACGTATCCCTAATAAACCACTGTCATTTGACGCAACGCAGACGTTAATTGACAAGTTCAATTTTTACAGAGATAATTCAATTGCAAAATTGAAATAAAGCCAATTTTGGACACGCCAATTGAAGCTTTATCCTTGAACGGAATAATGATGAGGGAGAACGATCTCTGGGATACATATGGCATCAATGAAAATGATTGGAACCAGTTATGCTCCCAATCGGGAAGTGAATATGTACAAGTTTTCGACAACGAGCAAGAACAAATGATGAACAGCATCATCAACGTTTTTTCAAACGGATGCAAGGTCAACTTGGAAGACATAGATGCGATTGTCGAGCGCTTGAGGAAAGACAACCCTTCCAGCGATGAAGCAGTGAAAAGAACATTGCAAATGCTAACGGAGCTCTCTCAAAAGCTCTCGCCACAATGGAAGCCCGATGAGATGACCGAGGATTCGTTGACGATGAACGTCCTCGATCCCATTGTTTTTGGTTTTCTTGGCCGTTTTAATGGAGCAAAAATCCATGGGTCTGATTACGAGCTCCTCGAATCAAGGACGAGAAAAAGAAATGCGAATGGAAGCAGAGAAGTTGGTAGAAAGACAGATAGATGCATAGAAGTAACTACCATGGGTTCCAGTCACCATGTCTTTTTAATGGAGATCAAGACTGAAAAGAAGAGTTGCAAAAGACCGGTCCTTGTGAAATTTCGTATATTAGAGCGAAGAAAATGCCTTGCTGGCCAGTGTTGACGAAAATCAAATTTCCAATGAGTCGCTGTCATTTGACAATAACCAAACGTTAATTGACAAGTTCAATATTTACAGAGATGGTGCTATTAGAAAATTGAAAACGAAGCCCATTTTAGACACCCCGATGGAAGCCTTATCACTGAACGGTATCATGATGATGGACAAAAATCTCAGGGAGACCTATGGGATCAATCAAAATGAATGGAACGTGATATGCTTCGAATCAGGAAGTGAATACACACAAGATCTCGGTGTTATCGACAACGAGCAAGCGCGAATGGTGAACAACATCATCGACGTTTTTTCAAACGGCTGTAAAGTCAATGTAGAAGAAATGGATGTGATTGTCGAGAAATTGCAGAAAGACAACTCCTCTAGCAACGAAGCAGTGAAAAGACCACTCCAAATGATAATATAGCTTTCACAAAAGCTTTCGGTGCAATGGAAGCCGGACGAAATGACCGAGGATTCGTTGACGATGAACGTCCTCGATCCCATTGTTTTTGGTTTTCTTGGCCGTTTCGGAGGAGCTATTGTTCACGGTTCTGACTATGAACTTCCAGAGTCGAAGACAAGAAAAAGAAAGATGAATGGAAGTAGGGCAATTGGTAGACAGATGCATAGAGGTGCTTGCCATGGGTTCGAGCCATCATGTTTTCTTGATGGAAATCAAGACTGCAAAGAAGAGCACCAATAGACCCGACCTTGTGAAAATTGCAAGCATGATGAAAGACTGCCTGGATGCAGCATTATCCAAAGGCTACAATAGAAATAGACTTGCAATCGTTGGCTTGTTGCAAGAGGGCAGAAAAACTACAATCCTTTCCTTAACAACCCCTTCCAATTCCTTTTACTGTTTCACTCCTTTGCCTTCTTTCACACTGCCCGCTGATATTTATGATATGGACACTCTCAAGAAAGCAGTCGAGGGATTACACCAATGCCGATCCTTCCTGAAATATGCAGTTGCTTATATTCGGCAACCAATTAGCCATGAAATCACTATGCCCTATGAATACAGAGTCTCTATCAAGTCACCAAAACGCCATGCCAAGTACTACTCATGAATTACGCAACCCTCATGCTATCTATCGTTGGCTGACCCCGTTCCTTCTGTGGTGATTTGAATAGGCAATGTTTACAAATACCTATATAAAACAGTGGTTGTGTCGGTAGTACCATATTATGAGATAAGCCATAGCAGACCATCTAGGGACATCTAGGTGGGTACATGTAAGACATGGTGGTGGCACAAGGTCAAGAAAGACTTTGTATGGATAAAGCTTGTAATTGAATAAAGGACAACCTATTTACAGTCTCACTTTATTTTTAATCTGTTTTTAACTACGAAATAATTTAATAAGATTGTAAATCATAACAATCTCCTCAATACTACCAATCAATAACATCAAAAGTTTGTTCGAAAATCTATCATGGCTGAAGAATATTAAATGATGAAGGAAAAATGATGTAACAACGCTTTTATAGATGAAACAATATATGGGGGACAAAAATCATTCACTTTCAGATGAGAAACAAAAACAGAATGACAAAGTCTGATGTGTATTATACTTATAGAATCCTTATTCAGAGATCGATACTTCAGTGTATTGGACACAAAACAATACCTCATTAGCTGATTACTTAGTCGCATGCCTAAGAGAATAGATAAAAAGAAACTCTCTATACAAAAATAATCTTCGTAAACCACCAACATATATTATGAACAATAAGTGGAAGCTTGCCGTAGTCTTTACTTGATCTTTTAATAGATTATTCGCACATAATTTGAGAGGGGATATCGTTATAAAGTAAAAAAGCACTTTTATTTAGAAACAGATTAAAATGACTAGGTTAGTAGTCCCTCTTGGTTGCTAAAAGCTTAACAGAATGAACCGCGAGAAGGTGGGGACTGAATCATTCCAAAAGGTAAAGGCTGTGCAAACATATTTTCTTCAGTCTTCAAAACGGTCAAAAGTACGTTTACAATGAAGGAAGAAATATCGTGAGATAAACCTACCCGTAGACTAACGGCTCTGCGAGGAACTCACTCGAACCCCTAGCCCAACTAGAAATGCAACTACCTACTGGCGACGAAGTAAAACTAGCCCGGACATCGACAACTGAAATAAACTTCCGCGAAGTGTTCTCTCAATCAGCCTTTGCTAAAGAAAGAAGAAAAAGAAAAACAAAATTCAAAATATCCCAATCATTAAATGCACTAAAAAAAATCCACACGATTTTAGGGTCGTGAGCAATTCTGGAGAAAAAGGCTGATTGGGATTTTGATTTCCTTGTTGTAATTCTTATTAATGTTACTGCTGTGTAACTAGCTCACCTCTTCTACGACGAAAGTCCGTAGCTAAACAGTCGCATTTACGAATAGGGCACGTTGTTGACTTTTGAGTAAGCCAAGGATCCATTTGTAATACGGAGAGGCTAATATCTTCCGTATGCACTGCGAAAGTCATTGCTACAAGAAATCAGTCTTTGAGGGTGCAAGATCATTGGGACAAATAGCACAGTTATTATTATTTTTGATAATATTTATAAAGCAATAGTGCTTTAATGAAGTGGATCGACTTGGCTTACTTTGTGCTGTATATTGAAGCCGTTGGCCGTGGTAAGTCCGTTGATTCTTGTCTTATGTATTCTTCTGATTCTCCATCAGCGTAAAACCATAACACTCTACTTGTGATTGTTTGAGTTAGTGGCACCACTAGTACTTTGAGGATGCTTTTACAATTTATACGAGAAACAGGATGACATGAACGGTGTAACGTCTCTATTATTCGGAAATAGCCAAAAGTGAGATTAATATAACCTTTAAAAGGAGGGGAAGGTTGGACTTGTTAATTTGACGTTACTGTTTTTGATCAAAAATTATTTTACGTTGGATCATCCACGGAAGCGACGATGTAAATTAAAGATCCCTGAAACGTCAAAATAGGATGTATGTTATATTTACTATAGTCACTTTGTATGCATTGAGAACAATTAAACTCTTTATGAAACAGTATCCAAATTTTCACCATTGTTTGTCTCTGTTCAAACGTGGTATTTGCTTCCATGATTTCTGTATTGTGTATCCATGCTTTTTAATGTCCTTTACAGATGCACATATGTCGCTGCAGGGTCGTTCTTTAGAAAAGTCGTTACCGACGTAGATATATACTAAGAAGAAGATAGCTGTTGGATACGTATATTCTGGGAGTCTCATCCTCTTCTTTTCATCATACGGATTTTCTCCATAGTTTGCGCGTGCAAAAGAGTTGTCATCAAGTAAAACTTCGATTTCGATTCGGAGTGATGACTTTATTGTTTATTTTTGTGCTTCAAACACAAAGTTTAATACCTTTTTTTAAAATGACACACTGATTGCATTTGATGTTTGTGTATAAATTAGACCTGGCCCAAAACGAATTCCTTTTTTTTTCTCTCTCTCTATTTAGATCAAAAGACTCCATGAGTGAAAAATTGGAAACACTCGAACCTAAAGAAACTTTGGATTTTGACAAAGAGGAGCTGGCAAAGAACCCCTCCGAGGGTACCGCGGAAAGTCCGGAAGAGGAAAGAAAGAAGGCTATAGGCGAAGTAGGAGTGATGGATGCTCCAAATGGTGGTAGAGCTGCGTGGTTTGTTGTTCTTGGTAGCTTTTGTGTGAGTGTTGAAATGATGTATGAGCTTTTCTGACGTATGTATCATCTAACGCATCGATTGTGTCATTATGTACAGGGCATGTTTGTACTGTGAGTAATTTGGTTGTAGATCTCATTTAAAATTCTTTGCTTGAACTATCTATTTCTAGCTTTGGCGTGAATTATTCTTGGGGTATGTTTCTGCGTAATTACAACGAGAACGTTTATATCGGTAGAATGAACGAACTTTCCTGGATCGGATCCATTTGCGTTGCACTTTATTTCATTCTCGGTCCCATTAATGAATGGTTGATCTGTAAACTTGGGTATAAGATTATGTTGAGTATTGGCACGATTCTTTGTCCTTTAGCTCTGATGCTCGCAAGCATCAGTCATGAGGTACGAATGTTAATCTACATTGCGAAAAATCATGCATGTGAGTAGTAAACAATCTTGTTTATTTATGTACAGATCTGGCATCTTTATCTTACACAAGGAGTCATGTTTGGTCTCGGCGCCTCATTTGTCTTTTTTTCCCTGTATTGGTGCACCACAAGAATGGTTTTCGAGTCGTCGAGGTACCGCTTTTGGTATAGCAATGTGCGGATCTGGTGTAGGCGGTCTTGTGATCTCCAATGTGTGTCAAGCGGTAATGCTTTCAATTGGTTACCGGTGGTCCCTACGTGTAGCAGGCTTTATTTCATTATTTTTCCTATCACTTGCGACTCTATTTGTGAAGCAATCGTCAGCTCAACTGATAAAGAGAAAAGAAAATCCAGTTACTTTGCATGGCATGTACGTAAAGCAGAAAATGTTGCTGGGAAGTGCGCAATTCAATATTTTCATGATCATTTCCTTTCTCACAACTTTCGGGTACCTGGTTCCTTCTTTTCTTCTACCTTGTAAGTGAAAGGATGACTTTATATTTTCACATTCCTTTTTACTCACTACTAATACATAGCCTATGCGAGATCTTTGAAACTCAACCCTTGGGTTGGTACAAATCTATCTGCCATCATGTCTGCTGTGAACGCAATATCTAAATTAGTAGCAGGATACACAAGTGATCGCATTGGTCGCATTAATGGGCTATTTATCTGTACATTTTTAGCTGGTATTATGAGTTTAGCTATATGGACCAATGCCCGCACTGAACCCGCAGTTTGGGTATTTTCTGTGCTGTATGGATTCTCTGGTGGAGGCTACTTGACATTGTTCCCAGCTTCTCTTCCTCAAGTAGCTGGATTTGAAAACGTTGCAGCAGGTAATGGGCTAACTTATTTCACCAATGTCTTTGGCTTCGTCTTTGGTACGCCTATTGCCTCAGCTCTCATTAATCGTACTAGCCCGCCCAACTACGTGTATGCTGCTGTATGGGGCGGTCTTCTCATGACCGTAGGAGGTTTATTCTGTTTAGCCCTGCGAGTGATGAGGGCTGGTTGTAAACCTTTTGTCAAAGTGTAGCTTCTATTGTATATTTTACTTTTACTTATCATAATTAATCAATACTTTCAATAAACGTTCATACAATCACAGCAATGATCTTAATGCGTGTAGTAAAGTTTGTAAGGCCGCTCTCAAATGCTGAGCCGAATTTGACCAATCAGCATGCTTAAGCCCTGGTGCCCGTGTGTGCTATGTGGGTGCACACCACTTTGTAATTTTGAAGATAGTTTTCTCTCTTTTCTCGAAACCTATATATAACATACGTCATGGTGGTAAGTTGAGCTCAAGTCGAGTAGTATTAGATGGAGATAAACTGACTCTCCGCGTAGCTCGTTCTTGCCATTGGTGATTTACACATTCCTCACAGAAGTCATGGACTTCCCAATAAGTTCAAAAAGCTCTTGGTACGTGCAAGTAACAAGAGTATGCAAACGTTCGTTAACTAAATATACACGACATAGGTTCCTGGAAAGATTCAAAAGATTTTGTGTACTGGTAACACTGTGGATAAAGAGACGTTTGATTATTTGCGTACTATTGCTGGCGATATTGTTGCTGTGAAGGGAGATTTCGATGAAGCTCACCATTTACCACAAACCAAAGTTGTCACCGAAGGTTCATTGCGTATTGGTATTATTCATGGACATCAAGTTATTCCTTGGGGAGATGCCGAGTCACTCGACATTACTGCCCGACAAATGGAAGTAGACGTGTTGTTATCTGGACACACTCATAAATTCGAAGCTTATGAATATAACGGTAGATTTTTCATTAATCCCGGAAGTGCCACTGGTGCTTATTCTTCTATACCTGAGGCAGTGTAAGTTGTTATAGGTTAAGGCAAAGAAGGATGGATGTGGTACTCAAACAAGCTTTATTTATAATAGTGACCCCGTTCCTTCTTTTGTATTAATGGATGTTCAAGGCAATTCAGTAGTTACTTATGTATACAAGTTGATTGATGACGAAGTCAAGGTTGAAAAGTTGGAATATAAGAAGGCTGCAGAAACCAAAATGTTGTAATAAATCTTATGTTGTTTTAAGCTTTTCTTGAAAGTTATGCGGTAAAATATTTGTACCGGTGAAACATATATAAGCTTGTGAATGGTGCCTTATTTTCGATTCTTTTTTCTTTTTCTATTCCAATTAATTATAAACACATTAAATCATGTCGTTATCAACAGTTACAAAAACAGGTTATATTCCTGTTGGAGAGAAAAGAGGAGATAATCCTGCTGTAAAAATCTATTATGAACTACACGGTGAAGGAGAAGAGCATGTAGTCCTTATCATGGGTAATAATGCGCAACTTGGCATTGATTTCTTGCCTACGGAAACTGATTTTTGCTTATCTTATTAGGATTGAATACTTCTTGTTTGGCTTGGGAAAATCAAACAAAGTATCTTGCAGAGACAGGCAAATACACCGTGTTAATCTTTGACAATCGTGGCATGGGAATGTCTGATTCACCAAGTGGTTTTTATACGTAAAGTATATTGCACGCTTATGTAGAACGTATTTAACCATATATATATATATAGTACTTCACAAATGGCAGAAGACGCTATTGAGGTATTCGACCACTTGGGCTGGGATAAGAATATTCATCTCAATGGTTGTAGTATGGGTGGTATGATTGCTTTGGAATTAGCTTCCACTTGGCCAGAACGATTCTCTTCTTTGACTTTGACTAGTACTTCTTCTGGTAGACAAGTTCCTCCTGTAAGTAACTTGAATTGTAGTAGACATAATAGTAAACTGGAACTAACTATGTTTCATTATAGTGGAAGGCTGTTACAACATTGAGTCGTTTAGCCTTTATTAGAGAGCCCAAAGATAAGATTGGTCATGCTATTACTTTGGTATTTCCAGATGAATGGTTAAAGAGTAAGCCTGAAGAAGAAAGACACATGGAATTTGCTACAAATAAGGATATGGCTGTTGCCAATTTCTTGGCTAGAATCGAACGTACAAGACCACAACCATTAAAAGGCAATATTGGTCAAACTGCTGCTGCCCTTAGACATTATGTGTCTGATGAACGTTTAAAAAAGATTAAAGACTCGGGTCTTCCAGTGATCGTTCTGACAGGTACTTGGGATAATTTGGTGAATCCTAAGAATTCCCATCATCTTTCTAAAGTGTTGGGTTGTCATTTGGAAGTATTTGAAGGCAGTGGACATGCTTTACCAACTGAACAGTCTGTAAAATATAACAAATTAATTGACGAACATTTCACTATTGCCGCTGCATTAAGAGATAAAAAATAGTAGTAATGGGCATTAAATTATTTATGGAGTACAAATTAGTAATTACATAATACAAAATTTCATATGAACACTCAGTTTACTTTCTCCCTATTATTTATTCTACTTTCTCATTCATAAAATTAATAAAAAGATATCCAATGATACCAGTCGAGCTCTTTTGGTTGTAAACAAGTCGATGTTACTATGGTGATTGTCTTCACTTTAGCTTGTTGCTATAGCAACGCCTGATGCGGAGTTGTAAAATAATTGGTCAGAAATGACTTATTCCATTTTATTACGTAATTCTTGTGGTGTTTCGTGAGAGAAATAAGGTTCATTCCAAACTATTTTTTTTTTCTCTCTTTTTTCTTCCTCTCTTTCCCTTTTCCCCACTATTATTTATCCAAATGTCAGGCAGCAAGAACGTCAAACCAGAGGAGCAAGTTGAGAAATCACGTTCGCCTTCCCCCACAAAAAAGACAGTCATAGAAAGCAGAAGAGCCGAACAGAACAGAGCAGCTCAACGAGCATTCCGACAAAGAAAAGAACTTTATGTAAAGGAATTAGAAGCCAAAGTGAATGCCATGGCAGACTGGCCAGCTCGTATGGAAGAGTTGGAAGAGGAAAATGCCTCTTTGAAGCGTAAATTAGCGGAAGTATTAGGTAAAGGTGGAGAAGAGAAAAGTAAAAAATTGTTTGTCACCGATCCAACTCCCAGTAACAACAGCAGTAGTAGTACAAGTAGTAACAGTAGAAAAATCGCTGATAATAAAGCCTTAAGTGCAAAAACAACATCACCACAACCAACTACCTCCAACAATACGACTGCTACTACCGCAACTACTACGTCACCTCCTCCTCCTCCTGCTTTGGGTAAACCCGTTGTAGGTGAAAAAGGAAAAGTGTTGGATGATCTTGTCTCTATCTTAAGAACTCGTAACAGACCTCCTATACCATCTCATCCACCAGCAAATTAAGTAATTACAAATAAATTTTATTGATAGTTAAAAAAAGCATACACACAAACATACTTGCCGTGGACACACACACACACACACACACACACACATTAAACGCGCGCGATCACACTATATTATTGGATTATATAATATAAGAAAAAATAAAAAGGTTCATGCTAAAAAAAAAAAAAAATAGATATACATAATAGGTGTAATTTATATAAAAGAAAGAGAGATATCGAAAGAGGTTAGGGTATATCGAATCGGTTTATAATAAGTGACCTTCCGATCGTTGTCCATCGTCGAGAGTTGGGTAATTACTCAAGAAATTCAACTCATCGACATTCATAACAAAATCATCGTCTGTAATATACTTTTGATCGTCAAAAGTAGGTTGATAAGGTCGATGCAACATACTATTGCCACCCAACAGGTTATTCAACTGCTGTTGGAACTGGAACTGTTGGTGTTGTTGCTGTTGTTGTTGGAATAACTGATATTGTTGCTGCTGTTGTTGCTGCTGACGGTACGTGCTTGAAATACCGTGAATACTGACACTCTTCTTGATTCGCTTCATTTTACCTGGTTGTTGAACTTGTTGACGAGGGAAACCAGAAGATTGTGTCATGGTGGGTGTACCATAAGGCAAGGAAGGAGATACATTGCGAATACCAGCTCCACGATAAGGTCCTTGTTGCGTACTACTTGCCGTGCTGGATGAAATCACGGACCCAACAGGTTTACGATGTTGCGTAAAAGAGTTATTGGCTGTGAACTGTGTTGCAATAGGAGGTGGAGGTGGTGGCGATACTTTATGTAATCTGTTCAAAGACCTTAAATCATTACACGATTGGGTTGAACCGCGAAGTAGTTGGTGGTGTGGTTGGGGAACAGGTGATGTCTGCATTTGCATATGCTGCTGCTGTTGCATTTGCAGTGGACTAGCATGTATATTATGTAGAGGATGATGCTGCTGTTGCTGCTGCTGCTGCTGCTGCTGTTGTTGTTGTTGTTGCTGCTGTTGCATTGATGTGAATTGTTGAGATACACCTGTACTTGATAGTTGTAATAGTGCAGGCGGCACCATTTGTTGCTGTGGAGGGTGTTGAGGACGATGCGAAATGGTGTTTCTTCTCATCTTTGTATTCATAGCTACAGGTACTGGTACAGGTTCCGCAGCGACAGGAGATGCAACCATGGGGTAGTTCATGATAGGTGAAGGTGATGTAGACGGTGTGGTACTACTGCTTACTTTCAATGAAGAGACATCTAACGACGATAAATCTAATTCTCGTGAATAGGATCTCATCTCGTTTGAGGGAGAAGCAGAGGCAATTTGTTGTGTAAGCATGGCACATCTTTGGTACTCGTCCATGTACACCTTTGAATTTGATCTTGTTGAAGCTTCAAATTGGAGTACAGTTAAAGCAGAGGTCATACAATGAGCAACAAATTGTAATCCTCGAGGAGCATATCGATAGCTTTGAGAGGGATCAGAAACAAGACCTTCCACCAATCGAATCATATGCGAAGCAGAGCTTGCACACATTGCGCTATGAGGATAGACCGGTAAATCTCCTTGAGGAAGATGTGGCAAAGGATACTTGGAATAGTGAAAATGTAACAAGATAACATTCAAGTGATATAACATGTGAAGTAATCTTGTCATGGGTGATACAGTCATCACAATATCTTCTGCTGGAAAAGAAGGTGCGTGTTTATGAAGTTGCTGTTGCTGATTGCTTAACGCCAAGTTGGAAGGTAGATGCAATAGGTCATTTTCAATTTTAACTTGTAACTGAAACAATGCTAAATTTTCTTCAATAATCTGCTGCTCATCACGTAACTCTTTTTGGATTTCTTGTCTTTGAGATATGCGAGACATATGTCGGTGTATCTGGTCCAAAGTGCAAGAGAATTGAATGATGTATCTTTGACAATCCACTGTGGATTCATCGGCAACTGTGCAAGGTAAATGGTCTTGTGTAATCGTGGACAATAGCAAATCGTTCATTACACCTTGTTCTACACTAAAAAAAATTTGGGATATAAATAAATAGTTTTTCCCTTTTTAGTGATGTGTTTACATTTTACCATAATAGGGTATTATAGGTAAATACCATACAAAATGTTCTCTTTCGAGTTTCTGTCATTGGATCTACTGCTTTTGTATTCAAACCATGTAAATTCAGTATTTTGCATACTTCAATCGTTCTCGCCATTAAGCTTTTTGTCTTTTCAAAGTATTGTCCACAATGATATTCCCTATACTTCACCAAAAGTAACAGTGTTTGTACGAGAGCAATGGAAGGTTTTCCAATAGCTTCATCCAACATCACGGTGGCTCTTTGATAGTAGCTGTGGTGCTCTTCGAGCTGTTGGAATATACAAGATAATGCACACATTGCATAAATTAATATCTTTGGTAATTCTTGAGCTGCATACTGACGATTGAAATATGAGGGTACAAATAGTGGGAAATAAGGTTGAATTTGAATCAAATAGAACTTTAAATGGTTTTGAATTTCAATTTCATCCATGTTGGAAAATCTTGTCATTGAGTTCTGGCTGCTCACACTCTTGGGCGAAGAAGAGGATGTGGTGGACTGTGAAGATTCTTGCGTATAATAACCGCCTCGATAATTAGCAGACATGTTGTTATTGGTATCCATGAATGAAATGTCATGAATGTAGGATGGACTACCAAATTCATTCATGATATATCTGTCTTCTGGATGAAAATCTATAGTTTATGTCATTAATGATCATTCCAGTGCAACTGTGCAGACTGTAGCTATTTATACCTGATTGTTGGGTTGGCTGCTGGTTTAGGACGGGTGATGAGGACGTAGTGGAGTCTTGTGCAACCTGTTGTAATTGCTGTTGTAATTGCATCTGTTCCTCTTGTCTACGCACAGCCTCTTTTACAAGCTGAGCCGTGGGTCCACTTAATGAATTTACGGCTTTTTCCATAACAGAAAGTCTGTTCTCTAATGATTCGATGTAATGCTTTGAAGTACCTCTTTTAGGTGTTGTTGATTCAAATATACACTGTATTGATGATCTTCGACATGTACCACAGGGTGTTGCACCGTCACATTTGACCTAATGCGTACTATATTAGATATTTTAAAGAGTACCCTTGATTAATAATTTACCTTTCTTCTTCTACAATCTTTACATGCTTTCACTATTTTTTGTCTTTTTGGGTTACCAACTGGTTTTTTATTGTTATCGATTTCTGCACTATTTGTAGGAGTAGTAGTAGTTGTTGTTGCGGCGGTGACGGGTTTTTCTTTGGGTGGCATTTGGGTAAATAAATTATTTTTCTCGAGGGGGTATCGGTTTCAAAATTTCTATATAATAAAAAAGAGACAGGGTATAAATTAATAAAGTAAAAGAAGAAGAGGAAGAAGAAGAAGAGGAGAGTGAGAGAAAAAGCAAAAAAAAAGAAAATCGAGGTAACTCATGGGCCTTAAAAGGAACCTATCGTCTGAGTCTCAATATTATTTTTACTATTTTTCAAGGTACATTTGATTTGATCATTTAACAGAATGATGTTTATCCACAATACGCAAGTAAACAAAAATATATTTACATTACGTGCATACTTTATGAATGAACTAGAGAGAACACTTGGCAATTGTATCATGAAACAGGTATCGAAAGAGTGGCCAATTAAAAAGTACATATAATTTGAGTTCCATGCAGGAAAGAGCGTGCAAGAAAATTACATACGTGAGATCGAGATTAAAACACACTTTCACATTTATTTTCATGTGTTATATTCATGGATCGTTGTAAAAGACGATGAGGCAGGGTGAATTCGTGTTCATTTGCGAGAGAGCTTTGCCACTTGTATTTCCGGCTATTATTATAGAAGCTATTTACCAAAAGTATACGTCTGTGAACACGAGCTGCTGTCGTCATTTGTAACGAATACCCTTCATTTCCTGATTACATGAAGAAAAAGCGCGGGGAAGGATGTGATTACATAGGAGAATTATTGTTGTATTTCATGGAAATCAACAAATAAATAACAATTAATAACTCTCGGTAGGCAGTAAAACTATGTGCTCTCTTTGGGGAATTTGTTTATATTCCAATTTCCTTTTATTGAATTGCGAGTGCATAACACACATATAAAATCCTAAATGCATACACACATGATTAAAATCAGCTGGCTATAGGTGATGGCTAATCTCTCCCCCTCCTTAACTGCGAATAGCATATCCAAAAGCAAGTAGAAGAGCGATGTATGATTTATTGTTACACTTGAATTATTTATATTTCTCACTCCTCAGTGATTGCACCACAATGATTAAATACTACTAGAACCGTTGGGCCACTGTAAAGAACCAAGAAAAAAAAAAGATGTAGATTCTGACTGGGCGGAGTGTACTTTTTCATTTTACCTGGTTACATACCCACTTTTTTTTTATCATGATGCTATGATGATATAACGATAAAAGAACAAAAAGCCATTTTACATTGATGACAGATGTCAAGTTGTTTGTCCTGAAATAAAAACATTGATTCTATACACTTCATAGCATATCATCATGTAAACATAGGAAGAAATCATGATTAAAAAGCGTAAGAGGAGGGGGTACGTGCACACTTTTTTCTTTTTTTGGGGAGAAGGTGTAACTACAGCAAAAAGCGTGTACTGTTAAGTTGATTGTAACATGTGATATATTTATTCGTCGTGCTATTATTTGTTACGTATAGACTTATAGTTGAGGTTTCTTACAACAATCTTATATCTAAAAGTTGAATACTCTTTCCAACACCACAGGGGGTCACTTGGTAGAAAAATTTAAAGAAAAATTTTCCACAGAAAAGACTTTATTATTGCGTTAATGGGTGGAGGACATACTTTCAAAAAGCTGTTACATCACATCTTCTCAAAAGGCGATCGGTACTTTCTCAACGGACGATTTTTGTTACCTCAAGAGAAAAGATATTTTTGTCCTTGAAATTCGATACTTTACCTACTGAGTGTTGAATTAAAATATGTTGGTACATATACACCACTTTTCAGAGACGATCACAGATTGCTGAGCAAATGCATGGAGGGACAGAATTAAAAGCTTCAGAAATTTGTGTAACTGGTTTCACATATGTAGTCCTGTTTGTCTTAACTTTGCTCAGAATTACTCGATTAAGGATTTACTATGGAAAATAGATTTAAAGATCAAAAATGTTATATGTAGTTGTAGGGGTACTCCTAAAGCTATGCAGTTGTCATCCCTCCCTCTCAAATGGTCCTTTTAAGCTCTAACTTTGCTGAAGATCTTAGGTAAGATACGACCAGTGTCGTGTATGTATGTCTTTACAACAGAAACTTTTGTTACATGGCTTTAAATACAAGCCAGGATATCCTTATGTGCCACCTAATACAAACTTTAATGCTTCAATACATAGAAGCAGTTTACAAGGTCTTTCCACTGCACAATATATTTGATCTACTTGTTGACGAGTTTTCCTTTTTAATTTTTACAATAGAAATTGCAATTCGATTTCTGATACATGAGCTCATTATGTACGCAAATATGTACTTGATTTATTCTGCAAATGATAACCAGCGTAATACGTACACAGAGGAAATTCTGTCGAATTTTTGATCGATCTAAATGAAGATATGTAGACGTAGAGCTGGAATTGACACAGTAAAACCAATTGTACATAATCAAGAGCACATAATGTGTCTTAGATATACATATAAGTCGATGTTATCATTGTGATTTGGTTGAAAGGAAGAGAGTTACCTGAAGCGTTTTAGTGAAGTACTTTTCGATTGAAAATTTTACAAGAGTTCACAGATCATTTGTTCTTGCCAACGGCAATATTCTTTAGATTCCAAGCTTCGAGTACCTTATTGTATACGAATATGAAGAGCTTTTAATGAGTAAAGTACGCATTAACTCCTCTCCTACGTACATTAAATTTTCAAGTGAGCCACGAGCTCCTTTTAAAAGACTGTCTTGAAGCTACACCCTCCTACCTCGTTCGAGAATTTCGAGAGAGGATTTATTCCACACACTATTTGTGATACAAGCTTTCCTTGGACAAGTATAATATAAAAAGTAAGGTTTTCTTGGTTATCGTAACATGAACTACAAGTTCAACGGTTGCTATCAATAATGACAGGCACCTTTGACGGAATTAGGAATACTTGACTAGGATCTTCATGTTTATATTTACACAAAAGTTACGCAAGAGATAGCTACTTGCGCACTTAATGTGTAAAAAGATGGCTACATACAAATCATTGCGCCTTTAAGTTTTGACTGTTTCTCAAAAACACGTTCACTTTGTATTAATAGCAACCATTTATCGGGTAAGGTGCAGCTGCCGTTTTATTGGCTGTTCCAGATAAATGAGAACCTCTTTTATTTTGGTTGGGTTTCGAGGTCGCTTTTTTCCTTCTCCTTTCCTTTTTCCAAATGTCTCAAGAACATGAATCCTTAAGAGTGCTTTCACTAAATTGCTGGTAAGTGATTCCCTTCCTCTTTGAATTTTATAGTCGAGCTAATTGCCTTCGTACCTTAAAGGGGTCTTTTTATCATAGCCAAAGATAGAGAGTTTCGTCTCAAAGCTATTGCCGATGCTTTGTCAACTATGAATTGCGACATCGTCACTTTACAAGAAGTCTGGATGCAGAAAGATTTCGAGTACATTGTCGATAAAACAAGACATTCACTACCCTACTCCAAGTACTTTTACAGGTTTGAAATTTAAACTTTAATATAAATAACCTTAAATTAAATATTGGTTGCATGATATGTCTAGTGGACCTTTGGGAAGTGGACTAGCGATATTATCAAAGTACCCAATCATCTCAACCGCATATCATCGATACGCATTGAACGGGAAACCATTGAAGTTTCAACATGGCGATTACTATGTGGGTAAAGGTTGTGGTACAGCTTTGATTAATCACCCTTTATTGGGTTTGACAGAAATTTTCAACACCCATTTACACGCCGGTTATGGAATGAAACACCAATATACTGCACATCGAGCAACACAGTGCTGGCAACTTTGTAACTTGTTACGTGCTTCAGCAGCAATGGGAAGGCAAATCATCCTGGTAAGTTTGGAGTCTAGTTCTTTAGCAGAATTTTTACAGCTAACTCAAAAACATCTAGTCTGGAGACTTCAATAGCGTACCCACCTCATTTACGTATCGACTCATCCGTGAACAAGGGTTTATGACGGACTCATGGCTTCAAGTTCATGGCGAACCTGAGGAAGGGAAATTTGATAAGGACAATTTGACTGCAGAGTCGTTCACACAATATTTCGGGTTTACTTCCAACTCGCCATTCAACTCATTTTCTCGCAATTATGTTCCCAACGATTTGGACGGTGCAAGAAAGATCTTGGGAAAACGATTGGATTATATCTTTTATCGATACACTCCAGAAATAGCTTGTGTTGAATCGAAAGTTGTCTATGCAAATTTAATACCTGGTTCAGATATGAGTTATTCAGATCATTTTGGAGTTCTTTCAGTTTTAAAAGCAACTTCGAATTCGCGACTTATAGAAAACGAGCAAATGGCACCAGTATCAGAAAAACTAAGCCATCCAGGTCTCACCCAACTTCAACAAAGTTCAGTGCAGGAGATCTTGAATTGTCTTAAACTAGAGGCACAGAGGGCTCAAAAGGATTCTGACTGGCTATTAACAGCAACGGGATTATGTTTATTGGTACAGATTATACTCTATGTGTTAATAGTTGTCTTACCTACAACCATACCAGAACACTTGTTAATAATTCTTGTAACCGTATTTGGTGGTGCAGTAATGAATCTAGCCTCTCTTGCAATTCCAGTATCGCTTATTGTAGGGTTTGTATTTGGTCACAGAGAGCGACGAACACTTCAACAATTCATCCAAGAGGTGGAATCGTTTCAAAGCTGTATGTTTACTCATTAAATAAATCATCTAATTTCAAATTCGGATCACATATGATATTTATGATTTATAGTCTTGTATTTGGAAAGTTGAACGCTTTTTATTAAATGTATTTAGAACTCGTTGTAATTTGGTTGGTATATAAGCTCCCACTTTTTAATTGATTTACATTTAAGAGCAATTTGACCAAATACTAGATCTTTTGTCCAACTATCCCTTTCATCATCATTACCATTATTGTTGATCCAAACGCCATTATTGTGATAGTTTTGTGCAACAGATGACTTTCGGCGATTTAAACGTTGAATACTGGAGTGGCACGATTTTCTATTATTAGCATAATACCATCTCTCTTGCGTTTCTGTTTGGATGCATAGGAAACGAGCATTATTGTCGCTGTCGAGTGATACAGTCTTTAATCGAATTCCATTCAGTGTGACTTCCTTGAAATTATTTTCAGGCATTTTGATGTCTAGCACATTTTCGTTCTCTTGTTCGCATTCGTAAAGACCTATGGTGTCTAAAGATTTACATGTCTTGCCAAGGTACTCGAACACGGATGATGAAATCAAGGCATCGCTTAGATAAATTGACTCTAAAGGATGAGCCATCTCCGTGTTTATATTGCTGGATAAATTCATACTACCCGCTCGGATGGTCAATTTCCTAAGCTTTGGGCACGCCTTCAATATCAGATCCACTTCACAATTAAAGTATAAATGCCCACAGTGAAGCTCTAGTTCATTCAATTGAGGTAGTCTAGAAAGGGAACCCGTAATACTCGTGACATCAATATCTGATCCAATCACCTCTGTTGCCAAACTTGTGATCAAGTGGCGCCCCTCTTCTATTAACAGATCAAAAAATCCTTCACTTCCTCTTGTCACCACGTTGTAAGGCAAACTCTTCAACTTGATTTCTTTCAATGCGTTAGTGACACCATCGAAAAATTGTTTTGTCAAATATATCTTGGCACTCCAACTATCCAATTCAATCTTGCGGAGTCGCGGACAGCTCTTGCTAAGGATCGAGAATAAGTTTTGAATCTCCTCTTTCTTCACGTCAGTCAACTGCTTTTTGTACGCATCATTATGTACAAGTTCAAAATCTAATTCTTGCAAGAGTGGGTATTTGTGGGCGAAATAATAAATCCATTGATAGGGCAAAGTGACTTTAGACAGGGAAAATCGTTCCATTGTCAAACTGACAGGCACTTGTTCGATCTGCTGTTGAGTGACATGACTTGCGTTGAATTTAAAAGAACCAATCATTACCAGTTCTTGCAAGTGAGGTAGTGTTTTATGAATTAATTCCATTTCGCTTAAAGAGATGTGTATTACGTGTGATACATCCTGTTGACTGTCAAGTTTCAGATATTTCAATTTTGGAGTGCTGTTTAAAACCTGGGATACCATCTCCCCATTATAAAATAAGTCAGACACAATTTTTCCTTTCAAATTCAAGCATGTCAAATTCGGTGAGAGAGTGGGTATATTCCTTGTAAGTGTAGGTAACTGTTTCATATGTTCGAATCTTTCATTCATCATTTTTGCCGAATCTTGCTGAATATACTTCCATATTTTTTGGTCAAAATCCAAAATTTCTAAATACGGACAAAGGTGTGCTAATTGATCCAATTCTTTTCTGGTGATACCAACAATATTATTTTGCGATTTGTTCAGATATATCTCTCGTACGAGTGATCCCTTTTTATCAAGTTGATTAAATAAAGATCGAAGCTGGTAGCGAGTATTTACATTGATCCTTTTGTATAGTGAACGGTGATTCGGTCCATACCAACTCTTGGAAACGAAGAGACACTGGTATTGCTGCTGGTTGGGTAAGTAGGACGATATCAGTTCAAGAAGTTCTGACGGAAGGTATATTTGTGTTGCCATTTATATGTTAAAGTAGAAGACAATATCGAAATACCAAATATTGTGGAAAGCAAGAAGAAAAAGAAAAATAAAAACAGGGACAAGAGAGCATAAATAAGGAGAATAATTTGTACCACCGACGAGTAAAAATTGAAAACTTTTGCCTACACACAAAATGGGATCATCCAATCTTATTTTTCTTTCGATTCTTTATAGAAACTTCAGTCTTTCACTCTGCCTTATATTCTTTTGAATTTCTTTATGAATCAGTCACCCAGATCCTTTCGTTAAAAATATGTTCTTTCCTGCCTTCAGCATCCCCTATTCTTTTCCTAGTCCTGAGGTAGTAACTCGGGATTAAAATATTAAAATATAAACATAAATCCGATAAGCCATATTTCTGTGGCTACTCAGCAAATTATTAAACTTTGAGCGAGTGTCAATATTTTTGTGATTTATCAAGTCTTGGCGTTGCACATTAAAAATAATTTTATGCACGGTTTCTCCACCACTAAAATTGATTCTTCTCTTTGAGCATATTCTTCTTTGACATTGTCAATCTCGGCTCCAAAATCATTATATTCTTTTTCAGTAGAGAAAAAAGCCAAACATAAATACCCTCCACCCCTCGCATATTTGCCGTTCACCTCTAAAAGCTGGCTTGTACCGATGGCGGTAAACTTGTTACAGTTGAAGATAAGGCGACGTTTAGCCATCAATATGTGCGTTTAACCAATTACTGACTCATAGCCTCTGCATGGAATTCGCTCTTGAACTTGATTCAAATAATTACATACCCGTAAAAGAGTTCGTCTTAATACGATTCTACATAAATAGCTATCATTGGCTATCAAAAAAGAATGTACATGAGCTTACAGAAGACAGCGTTTACGCTCATCTCAGTTATTTTTCCCTCATTTGCGTGACTGTATACAAACACAGTTGATACAATGAATTAGACAAAGGCGTTGAATCCTTTCAAAAAAGCCTTTAATAGTAAGCACAGCAATTAATTCGGTGACCAATGAGCAAGAAGTTGAGATATTGTTACAAAGTCATGTAATGGGAAACGCCTTCCTAAACATCTCTATTGCTTACGTAATATGTGCCTGTTTTTAAATACAAGTGGCAGTAATGCTTATTTTCCATACTTTTAGCATAAGATGCCCACCACAAACGGAAAGAAAACCTAACTTCATAAGGTACGTATCGCTCAAAATTGAATCTCTCCTTTTTGCCGGTATTTTTTTCGTAATATGTGGCACTGACACCTGCAAAATTCAACAGGAAACAGACTATAGTCACAAGCCGAACTATGTACACTTTTGTAAGTGCGTACATACGTACGTATCCATTGTGTTATACGTGAATTCTATGACTCTCAGCTCGTTAAGTACATGCTGCAGACATGAAGTGTACGATCGATGAAATGTTACGCGCTCAGTTCTACATGGAGATGGTACCAAAGTAAATATCATAAAGACTGCTACTTCCGTACGTATGAACCTAAACTATCAATACATAAGTATGTAATGAAATTAGAAAGAGGAGCAATAAGAAATGTTACGCGTATACTTACTACAAAAGTACTAAATAACGACCACGCATCACCATTTGCTTATAATTATGTGTGTAAGCTCTACATTCATAAACACCTATTATACAAACAAATTGTGCGAATTAAAAACAAACGAAACTCCGGGACACAATCTAATTTAATCGGCAAAGTGCATACACCGGGTAAGACACGCATGTTATTAACTCTGAACCGAAGGGTCAGATACACAGACTGAGAATTCTACGTTGTAATATTCAGTTAATAATAACACACCAAAAAAGACACTGTCCTTTTAAGGATGGCAACTAATACACGGGAAAATTTGGTAAGTAGCTGTATACGTAAAACTTAATGGTGACTTCAAGTCAGATTCCACATGGCAACTTTTTCGAGCTACATATAAAGTATAAGAGACGAACCCAACAAAAACAGCTATTAATAAAAAAAAGTAATATTAGCAGGAGAAATTATTTTTGAAATGTCTAGACAAAAAGTTGGTTCTTCAGTTAATACTGCAATTTCATGAATACTTCCTTGAATTTACGTGGGTATCAAAGTCCAAGATTTGAAAAATTTATGTATCTATAATTCATTTAAGCAACTCATTTCTTTCGGAACAGTTGAGGTTTTGTGTTACTTTTCCAAAATTAAGCAAGTGATTATACGCTACAGTGCAAATAATCATCGCCTGTATTAAACTATATATACATCCTGTTACTAAATAAAGCCATTATGGCGACATATCCCCGCTTTGATCTAGGCTATGTATTTCCAAACATATACGTGAAAACTTTGACGTCTGGGGTACCCTAAAGCGTCGGTAACTTGATATTTAAGTAGGATCAAAGAGTGGGAATTGCTCTAGCGTAATTTTTCCCGAGATGTCCTTGCATATGTAAAGTTCGCGGCATAGATTTCTATGTAATTAGATTACATTTAAGCCGAATTAAGATTTCTGCATGACCTATTACATACAATTGAGGTATCTTACGTTTTGTGCAACCTGGGAATTCAAATTGACGTATTTGAATACTTCTTTAAATCTGATTGAAGTATGAAACCAATGGTTATGAATCCCGGAAAAAATATGTGTGAATTTACTTTTAAGGCAATTTTCGTTTGATTTTTTCGCGTCGAGAAGGAATGCCACAGTTTAATCATATTGTAAATATGCAGGGAAGGTGCAAAGTTATCTCCAAATCAATCTTACATTATTAGTTTCCTGCTGTGATAGAAAACTGAATTATGTAAAATTTCAAAACCGCAAATATATGCACGTCGGTTCAAGTTGGAAATTCTGGGAACCACCATTATACATACATACATAGCTGCAGCAGGATAAAATACCCCCTTTTACACCTTCATTTTATCGTCATTATTCTGTTTGTCACTTTGTGGATATAGGAAAAAATTAAAAACCTTTATTTTGTCAAATCGAATACTTCAATTTTTAAAAAAGCTACTTCCTGTCTTCAAACAGCACATGCACGTAAACGTCATTTCCTAAATGGTGAGAAGAAGTGCAAAGAAAGAAGGTTTCCCGTAATTTTCCAAGGTAACACTCGCCACAATAGCGGTTTAGCATAAAAGCAGCTATATCATCATCGTAGCTTTTCCCTTTGCTTTTCCCCCTTTAGCTGTTTCTCCGAATTGGTTAAAGGCAACTTTTTTCTATTTTCTCTTTTTCTTCTCTTTGTTGAACTTTTATCCTCGGGACCCCCTCGAAGTGCAACATTCTCATGTTAACTTTACGTTTGATTAGTAGCCTTGCTCTAGCAGCAGTAGCAGCAGCTATTCAAGCGCAAGATTCATTCACTTGTGATTCCCCTATATACTGCGAAGGTGATATCCTTAAAACCGTACAACTGGCTAGAATCTTCCCTGATTCCAAGACTTTTGTAGATATGGTATGTGTATACAACTTTTGTTCTGATAAAATTATTAATCTGTTTATTTCCCCACATTTTTAGCCCACTTCAAAGTCAGAAGCCGAAGTCATCGATGCTTTTAAAACTTTTGGTGGTTTAAATGCAACCAAAGAACAAGTCCAACAATTTTTAAATGAAAATTTCTTACCTGCCGGCACTGAAGTTAAAAAGCTTGAAAATGTCACTATTCCCGAACTGCAATGGATCGACAACGTTACCGATGTCGACTACCGTGGATGGATCAGCCATTTAAACCAAGCTTGGGGTAACTTGACTTTTACTTTTGATTATTCTGCTCTATGTGAGAACTGTACGTCATCTACATTACCTGTCCAACGTCCTTTTGTTGTACCGGGTGGACGTTTCCGTGAATTTTATTACTGGTGAGATCGCTTTGTGTTACCTGTACACAAACAACACTAACTAAATTATGCAAATTAGGGATTCTTATTTTGTCATCAAGGGTTTACTGCTTAGTGATCAGGTTGAGATGGCCAAGAACATGATTGAAAACTTTTTCGATTTTGTTGAGAAATATGGCTTCATTCGTAAGTATAGTGCTTATAATGATCGTCTTTATTATACTAAAAAAAGTCACTCTCTGGTATAGCTAACGGTGCTCGTATTTACTACCTGAATCGTTCCCAACCTCCCTTTTTAACTCAGATGGTTAAATCATACTGGGAAAAAACCGGTGATAATGAGTTCATGGCTAATGCTCTACCTCATTTGGATAAAGAGTATAATCACTGGATGAAAAATGCCTCTGTCACTGTCCGCGACCCTAGCTCCAAGAAGAAATACATTTTGAATCACTATACTACCACCAATACCTCCCCTCGTCCTGAATCTTTTGTAGAAGATTACAACACTGTGAACAACGGAACGCATTACTCAGATGAGGTTAAAGCCAGAATGTACGCTGATATCGCTGCTGGTGCAGAAACAGGTTGGGATTATTCTTCTCGCTGGACTATGGAAAAGCAGCCCGCTCCTAATCAAACCGAAAGATATGAGATGTTGCGCTCTATAAATACTCAGAATATTGTTCCAATTGATCTCAATTCTCTTTTATGGAACACGGAATCAATGTTGAGTGAGTGGCATACCAAATTTGGGGATAAAACAAACAAGAAGTCTCGCAAAATGTCTGCTTACTACAAGGTCCAGGCCAAGAAGCGTTTGGAAGCTATGGAAAAACTCATGTGGAATCAGGAGGACTACACTTTTTACGATTACAATCTCACTTCCAATGGTCAAAGTCGTGAATTCACACCTGCTAATTTATTCCCACTCTGGCTTGGAGCTATTCCCGATAGCTTAATGAAGAACAAATCTGAATTGGCACACGTCTATGATGAAACCGAAAATGCTTTACGTAAATATCCTGGTATTCTGACTACTTCTTACTTCAATACCACAATGCAATGGGACTGGCCCAACGGTTGGCCACCACTTTCATACATTGCTATGGAAGGTATGAGACGTGTTGATGAGTATTTGAACGCCAATAATACTGGAGCACCTTACACCACTGGTAGGGGAACATCAATTGCCCGTCTTTCATATACTCTCGCCGAGCGTTACGCTGCCTCAGCATACTGCGGTTGGTACAAGACCGGTGGCTCTGTTCCTGGTATTCTAGAGAAAATCAACAATGTAACTGACGATGGGCACATGTTTGAGAAATTTGACGTAAACACCATAGGTTTATCAGGAAGTCAAGGTGAATACGTTTCTCAGACTGGATTTGGCTGGACCAATGGTGTAGCTTTATGGGTATTTAGTACATTTGCAAATTTGACAGCTCCCGATTGTAATCAAACAATCACTTTGAACATATAAACTGAACACTATTACATTAATAAATAATGCTTCCAGGTGCTTTTTAAAATGTGAGGCACACCTTGTATTCAAAATAGTGTATAAAACTCATTACACAATAAGTGGTATTTTAAGCTTACATTTTAAATTATAAATTTTGTGAGCTAAATTTGCTGTGCACCTTCAGTATAGTTTTCTCTTGAGAATTTCTAGAGAAAGTTTTAAAAATCAAACAGCGCACATTGTTTCACAAAGCTCTGTCATGGCGATATTCTCATTATTGTTTGTTGTTATGTAGCTGTTCATAATAAAAATAAGGAGGTTCAGGTCCTTTTCCCT
Organism: Mucor irregularis B50; assembly: GCA_000587855.1. NCBI lineage: Eukaryota > Fungi > Mucoromycota > Mucoromycetes > Mucorales > Mucoraceae > Mucor > Mucor irregularis. The sequence goes on along the minus strand of AZYI01000006.1, from coordinate 106,017 downwards.
TCTTTTTCTCTCAACTCCAGTAAATAGTCGAAATGAACCTCAGAAAACGTAAATCTACAGAAAAGCAAGTTGAGATAGTGATACACAGTATCGAGGATATTGAAAATATGGCACCGACCTCCTTGACTGAAGAAGAAAGAGACCTGAACAGAGAAATTCGGGTCAGTAAGAAAGTCAAGTTGGAGGAAACCAAATCAGTGAAAAATGAAACAACAAAAATTGAAGACGATAACAAGGAAATGAACGATTGGGAGAATGGTGATAGTGATTGGGAAGAAGAAGGTGTTGATGAAGAAGATATATTTGTCGATACACATGTAAGTGTAAAGGCCGCGTTTAAATACGAGGATCATAGTAACAAAAGTCAATTTTAGACAAACAAGCGTGGCACGAGGGTAATTCATAACCTAAATTCTTTTTTTTTTTTTTGTATTCAACATTGCTTACATACAGGGCATTATCAAGCACTGCAAGATTTGCAACAAGAGTTTCAATTCTTACGGTAACTATTATTATCACAGAAAGACAGTTCACGATCCGCCAGATGTACGTATAATTGGACGAGCGTACATCATTTGATTTTCATTGCACTTTTATATAGTCGTTAACCGGCATAACAACTGCATAGGAAACTTTGTATGAATGCGAACAGTGTAAAAGAAAATTCAAGTCTCGTAAGGGTCTTAATGATCATGAAGTGATCCATCGGCCGCTACAAGAAGTATGGTATACATGTTAGCTCGATACTTGGCCAAAAGCTTAATTGGTTTCTGGATACATATAGAGACCTACGTGGAATTGTGAAACTTGTGGAAAGCTATTTATAAACAGAAATTCTCTCAGAGGTCATCGAAAAACTCATTTACCAGAAGAGCAGGTATTTGCTATTTAACGAACAGCGTTTTCGCGTACGTACATACGTATTTATCATGTATTACCTTCTTCAAAGAGAGCCAGAAACTTTAAATGCTCGACTTGTGACAAATCATTTTTCGAGAGGACGACTTTGAAAACTCATGAACTTCTTCACATACCTGAAAAGGAGGTATGCGACGAAAGCTATTTCTTGTGATCTGTGCATCCCCATTACGTATCTAATTTTTGCTTATAATAGAGGGGTGTTACCTATGAATGCAAAGTTTGCAACGAGGTCTTTTTTACAAGAATTAAACGCTGGCTCCATGCCAAAAGCCATTTACCCGAAGAAGAAGTGGGTGAAAAATGAATTGCATAACTAGCAACTTTATATTAATATATACTTATGTACCCATTTTATTCACTTATAGCAACGTCAGCACAAGTGTACAATTTGTGATGCAACATTTAAAATGAGCAGCCATCTATCGAAGCATCGAAAAACTCACTTACCCGATGAAGAAGTAAGTGAATATGTGTACACCCTATGAAACTATCGCACTTTGTTTAACATTGATGCAGAAAACAAGCTATGAGTGTGACTTTTGCGATAAAGTTTTCAAATCAGAAAGTGGTATTAGGAAGCATAAACTTAAACATTTGCCTGAAGAGCAGGTAAGCTTGGATTGCAATTTTTCATAGGTTCTTTCCAAAATATACAATACGTAATATCTTCCTGTAAATATTTTTTTAGAAAGTTAAATACGAGTGCGAAGTCTGTAAGCATGTTTTCTATGATAAATATATTTACCAAGGACATACAGAGGTTCATCTTTCCGAACAAGAGGTAGGTTCAGGTATTACAGTCTTTTGATTTGCTATACACCTAATACTTTGCACCACAGAGGAAAGGGCACCCTTGTTCCTTCTGCAAAAAAACATTCTTAACAAAATCAGGAATGCGAGAGCACATCAAAACTCATGTACCAATTGTAAGTGCAACGATACATATATGCTATGTGTAAAAATGTGAAATTTATGCATTCGTTCGTTTATAATAGAGACCTAGACTGAAATGCTCTCATTGTGACAAGACCTACCTTACAAAATGCAAGTTAAAAATACATGAATATAAACATCTACCAGAAGAGAAGGTATAATGGTCGTAAATATTTATAGGATTTTGAGTGCATATTAATGACATGTTTACTTTACTTTTATTGTCACAGAGACCCAAGTTTCAATGTGACATTTGCGATAAGCTTTTTATTTCTTCATCTGTTCTTCATAATCATAAAAAATCACATTTACCTGACGAAGAGGTAGGTATAAGTGCATCGGATGGTACAAAAGCTGATTTTCATGACTTGTTCTTTATAGAGATTGACATATCATTGTACAATATGCGATAAACGATTTGGAAGCAGAAGTAGTTTTTGGGGACACAAATTCATTCATACACCTGATCCAGAGGTATGTGCAAATGGCAATAAATCAATTTTCCTGTGATCCTCGAACGTTGTACATATGTAAACTCTCCTTTGTTGTCTGTAAATATTTAGAGACTAAAAAAGTATGAATGCAACACTTGCGGTAAACAATTCAATGCCAAGACACCTTTAGAAGCACATGTTCAAACACATCTGTCGTTATCAGAGGTACATATTTTTCCAAGATGTTTTTCTAAGATGGATTAATAACTCTACTGAATTACGCAGAGAGAGACTTTTGCTTGCTCCATGTGCGATAGAGTTTTTACTAAAAGCAATGGCCTTCAAAATCACGAGCAATTACACTTACCGGAGAATCAGGTAGCGTCGTCATAACAAAGACGACACATGAGTTCAAATAACTAATTCGTTTTGTCATACATAATGCAGAGAATGAAACATAAATGTAATGCATGTGAGGAAACATTTTCTTCAGCTAGTGCTCTCAAGAAACATAGGAGATTTCATAGGACTGAGGAAGAGGTATTGACACCTTTATCAAAGTACCCTTATATGCATATGTACTTATTCCAACAAACTATATACAGAAACTTAAATTCACTTGCCCTACTTGTAATCATTATTGCATCACTTTGCACGCACTTCGCTTACATATGCAAACGCATTTGCCTCTTTCGAAGGTAAATCACATATTCGCGTCGTATGCTTCGATAGACTAACCTTGCTAATAACGCTGGTTTTACATATAGAGAATTACTTATAATTGCACAGAATGCGACGTATTTTACTACAGCAGCCAATCTCTAAGTATACATAAGAGGACTGTACATAAAAATTCAAGACCTAGGAAACCAACACTTCTCTCATAATACATACGCAAGCTTCTGTCCTCTTTCGACCTATTATTAAAATTTACGCACAGATGATTGACAAGTGCTCTGTCAAACAGAATATTCTTATAAATACGGACATCTTGATCCGATCAATAGTGGTATAACTTTAAAATACATACATAAATAAAAAATCTAAAATGCAATGTTGAATAAATGGGAGGTATTATTTTATTGCTCAAATACAACAGTTCAATTGTACAGTGATTTAACTGGATAGTCAGTATTTCTCTGAACTGTGTCAAAATGACTTCCAGAGAGCTGCTTACTGTACCTCTTTTCGCACGATGTACAAATCTTTTACTTTTTAAAAAATTGAAAAGTCATTGAGAGAGAGAAAGATTAGATCTTTGAAAAATCTTTAAACACACTTGCAAGCAAGTGTGTACCGTTTCCTCTACGGCGATTCTTTTTTTTTTGAAAATTGATGCCCTTTCTTCACCATTCCAAATAGCCAAGGATGTGTCTGTCAGATTTTGACTCGTGTTGGCGTCTCGATTCCATAGAATTGAGCAGTTTTTACAATCTTGAATCCCAAGAACCTCGTTCCATCTGCAAGCCTACAGTATTCCAATTTCTTCCCTTTACAAGAGGAGCAAAACTATATGAAGAAAGAGATTTCGCCTCTTTTGTGACAACCTTTCTCCTTTTAGGCGATGCCTATCACCCAAAGTCTTCAATCAGTACCTTTTTGAAAAGGCAAAGATCATGGAAAAACCGACACTCTTTACGGCCGTGGAGATGAAGCCTTCAGTTGCATATGTACGTACACCACCGAATTTATCCAGAATGCACTTAATGTAGGTAATAAATCCTATAAGTGAACGTTCAAGATAGAGGAAATATTAGAGAAGTGAAGAAAAGCAGAAAGAAACACATTTGTAGTAGAAATATAAGCTAATTTATTACGAAAGACCCCAGAAAATGATTTATTAATATTCAAACAATCAATCCAAACACTTGCAAAAAGTCCGTTGTTACTTTGTAAAGACCTATGGCTTGATAAAATACTGTAGTAGGAACAATTTCCATCAATGGTATTTACAATTCTTGACGTAGATGCCAATATAGCCCAGACAAGCACTGCGACAAGAAACCATACTAGACTACGTACCTGATAGCTGTAAAAACGATCTTCGCATATGTAGGAGAGGACCGATGTAAATGTTTATGCCTGTGTTTACTCAACTAAAATAGAAGAGCTATTGATAAATCGAATTTCATTTTTGTTTTAATAGGGTCTCAAGTAAAATTTACCTCTGTCGAAGGAAACGCATCTGTTCTGTCAGAATACTGCATAACAGTAATACTTCAATTAATGTTTGTTGTAGCGGGATCTTTCGAGCCTACTGACTTGAATCTAATATCCAATCAAATTCTTGACTACAAAAACCAACTTAAATACCCCAAAAGTTCGTAGGCAAAATAGTAAATAGGAGGTGGAAAGACACTGATAATTATTAATGAAATAAATGAATGTATTTATACCACTTCTAAAATGGAAAAGGTGAAGTTAGACGCAACGAATGATTAGAGATGTCAAGACAACTCCACTACTTTCCAACCTCACTATCATCTAGTCCCTCATTGGCTAAGCATAATTTATAAGACAGACAAGCTCACCTCAATTTAAGCCACACATTAAAACCAGTCCGCATTTCTTTCTTGGTATTCGGGAAAAAAAAAGGATCAAATTTTTTTTAACCCTTTGTTTTATATACTCCATTCAACAAATCTTTAATATATAACAATGGCTTTTGAATCTCGTGGTGGTGCTCGCGGTGGCCGTGGTGGCCGTGGTGGCGGACGTGGTGGATTTGGCGGCGATCGTGGAGGTCGCGGTGGAGGAAGAGGTGGCCGTGGTGGAGGCCGTGGTGGTTTCGGTGGCGATCGTGGAGGCCGTGGTGGTGCTCGTGGTAAGAATAACTAAAAGTGTAGAATCTAAACAATTTGAAATTGACAATCCAACTTTTATAGGTGGTCGTGGAGCTCCTCGTGGTCGTGGTGGTGCCCGTGGCGGACGTGGTGGTGCCGGTGGTGCTCGTGGTGGTGCCAAGGTTGTTGTTGAACCCCACAGACATGCCGGTATCTTCGTTGCCCGTGGTAAGGAAGATCTCTTAGTTACCAAGAACCTTGTTCCCGGTGAAGCTGTTTATGGCGAAAAGCGTATTTCTATTGATGGTCCTGAAGGTACCAAGATCGAATACCGTGTTTGGAATCCTTTCAGATCCAAGTTAGCTGCTGCTGTTCTTGGTGGTCTTGATCACATCCACGTTGCTCCTGGTAAGAAGGTTTTATATCTCGGTGCTGCTTCCGGTACTTCCGTCTCCCATGTTGCTGATGTTGTTGGACCTGAAGGATCCGTTTATGCCGTTGAATTCTCTCACCGTCCCGGTCGTGATTTGATTAACATGGCCAAGAAGAGAACTAACGTTGTTCCTATCATTGAAGATGCTCGTCATCCTCAAAAATACCGTATGCTTGTCCCCATGGTTGACGTTATCTTTGCTGATGTTGCCCAACCCGATCAAGCACGTATTATTGCTTTAAATGCTCACCACTTCCTTAAGAACGAAGGTCACATTGTTATCTCCATCAAGGCTTCTTGTATTGATTCCACTGTTGATGCTGCTACTGTCTTTGCTCGTGAAGTCAAGAAGCTTCAAGAAGAAAGAATCAAGCCTCAAGAACAATTGACTCTTGAACCTTATGAAAGAGATCACGCTGTTGTTGTTGGTAAATATGTCCGTAACAAGTAATTCATTTTATATATTTAATATTATAACATACATCTTTACTATAACACACACACACACAAACACACACACATGCCCCCTTTTCAATTACACGTACACGCACACACACACCTTACATCTTTTTATTTTCTGAATTGTTCAACTACCATCAACCTATAATGTTTTGTTTTTTTATTCATCTCCTTTGCCCTCTCCGTTCTAAAAGCTAGATTCTTGTAAATAAAATGGAGATATCTTATTGCCTTATTTTACCATTACAATTTGCCAATTTTTTTTGAGGTTATGAGATAGTACAACTCCTGTCAAACTTCCACTACGTTTGGACTGAGAGTTTTTTTTTTTTTTTCATCTATTCTTCTCCAAGACAAAGAACAATTCATTTTGCAATATTGCCAGAGCGAGGTGGTATAATAGTCCTTTCAAGGGACGAGAAAAGAGAAGAGGCGTGATTTTTAAAGTTACTATCAAGTATTGACAAAAAGGAGCAAGCGGAAAAGTCTTTATGTAAAGACTACATAGAGTTTACCGACTGACAGTTATGTCTATTGTCATTTCGTAATCACAATCAGACAAAAGGCAGTGGTAAGCAGATTTTCATGCAAAAATTACTATTAAAAAGTTCGCAAAATAAACCCATTTCCCAGATACAAATCGCCATTGACGCTTAAAGACGTCTTCCAAAAGGAAAAGTTGTTGAATAGTCATGGAAGAAGTAGTGGAAGTCTTCTGCTGGGTTCTTATTGTTCTCTGACAAAACTGGTAGCACAGCTCTGTGCTGGATGTTCATTTGCCCACAATAAATATAAAGTCAGATTTATTTAAAAATTGGATCTCTCTGTTCGTGTTACAATACCATTGTTTCTTTGTTCCTACAAACAACATATCTTAGATGGACGAAACTAATAAAGAAGAAGCCCTTCGCTGCCTTAAAATAGCAAAAAATCAATTTGGAAGTAAAAACTATGAAGCAGCTGTCCGTTTGGCGAAAAAGTCTCTTGCTCTTTATACCACAGAGGACGCACAGGAGTTCTTGAAGCGAGCCCAAGACAAGGTCGCTAGTGGTGAATCTTCAGGTTCATCTACTAGTTTACCTCAACAGCCATCAAAACCTACACAAGAAAAGAAGGAAGCGCCTTCTGCTGGTCAGCAATCAATGGAAGTGAGAGAAATTCTTGCTTGTGGAACTGATTACTATAAGGTGCTGAATGTTAACAAGAAGTGCACAGAGGTCGAAATTAAGAAATCATACAGAAAGGTGGGTTTGCACAATAGACATTTGGAAATGGAAAGTAATGTTGACTCTATTCCTGTGTATAGCTTGCACTTAAATTTCATCCCGACAAGAACAAGACAGCTGGTGCTGATGAAGCTTTCAAACGTGAGTACTGTAGCCCCGAGTCGAAGTAGCATCAGCTTATTCCATTCCTTATTCATCTAGTTATATCAAAGGCGTTTACTGTCTTATCCGATCCCCAAAAGAGAGCCATTCACGATGCAGGAGGAGGCGATCCAGAACAACGAGGAAGTGGAGGAGGAGGATTCCCTGGGTTCAGGGCACAGAACTTTGGAGCTTCGCCATTTGGAGAAGAGATATCGCCTGAGGATTTATTCAATATGTTCTTTGGGGGTCAAGGTGTGAATATGGCAAATATGAGACATGGAGGAGCAACGTTCAGCTTTGGTGGTGCACCGGGATTCAGTAGCGCAACTTTTGTCGGCCCTGGCTTCCGTGCACGTTCGTTCAACACCGCCGGGCAACAATACCAACAAGCGCAACCTCAACAACCACGATCTGGTTGGTCCATCTTACTACAAATTTTGCCTTTAATTTTATTATTTGGTTATACCATGTTTTCTGGATTAATCACTGATGAAACCCCAATATTCTCTTTTCAATCAACCTCTGTTTATTCACAACCAAGATTTACTTCTTCACACCAAGTGCCTTATTACGTCGACCCTAATGCCTTCAAGCCTTACTTGGAAAACAAATACAAATTATCCAAGGTGGAACAACAGGTGGAAGTGGATTGGACTCGTTCTTTAACACAGGCCTGTTTATATGAACGTAAGCAACAACAAATGAAAATAAATAATGCGCGTGGTGCTTTTGGATTCGTTGGACGTAATGAGAAGCTGTATCAAGAAGCAGTGAACATGGAACTAAAAAGTTGCGAGGAATTGAAGAAGTTTGGATTTACGAAATAAATAAAATAAATGTATTATGTGTTAATATTGAATATGATAGAAAAAGAGGAGAGAGGGTATCGTTTGATGATGGTGGTGATAATGAAAATTGGATGACTTAAATGAGTGCTAATTCTAAGGTCCAAGTACGTCTTGCCCACAAACGAATGGATTCCCCTTTGATCTTGACTGTATTTCCATCCCACCAACATTTTCTCTATAATAAACGGAAAACATCAATTTCATGTCCTATTATATCTGTACATCAATTCATAAAGAAACTCACAGCAGGTTTTCGCCAAAAGAGTAATAATTTTTGGGCAGTGGCCATATGATTATCAGGACCCGTTGTCTTTAACAAAACTAAACTCATGCTAATAATACAAGTCTTATTAGGTTCAATTTCACGATGGCCCCATATATCTTGTCGGGTAAATCCTGCATCACATAGCATATCAATCAGGTGTTGCTCTGCCACATTGTTTTCCCTGGCAATATTTTTCTGAAGTGCAGCAAAGACTTGATTTTCCCCTTTCAAATACTCGCCAGCAGCTACTTTAATAGCGATTAATTCTTGCTTCGTCTTTGATGCTACGCAATAATACTCCAATTCTTCTCGTAAGACTATAATTGGCTGTTTGTCAAGTAAGGAAGGATAGTACTGAGCTGCAGGTGAAGAGGCGAAGATAGATTCATTTTGTTCACCTGTTTGTAACTCACGCGCTGTTCTTTGTTCTTGAGCAAGCTTATAAAACTTTAACACATATTCTAGACAAGAAATATCAAAATCGACACTGGTAGTCAATACTTCATTACTACTTGACTTTGGAAGTGAACCAGCTTCAGAGTCCTCATCGTCATACTCTTCCTCGTCACTGTCATATGTGTTTGAATCAGCTCTGCCCAAAACTAGTCCATTGGGAAACATCGCGATAAGTAAGCTCTCTGGTAAACTCACTAAAGTATCTCTGTCTAACTTGATACGGGTTCCACGTAGATCTAAATCGAGTACTTGAGGAATAGCATCCGATGAGTTTTCATATTCAGGGTCAGCGTCATCATACTGTTGCGCTGAATAGATAAGCTGCTCGTTTACTTCTCCGTTTGTGTTTGCTTGGCCGTTTGTTGCCGTAACCATTTAGAAAGGGGAAAGAGATAATAACAATTTCCTACACAGCAAAAAAAGGGGAGTGTAGTAATGACAAGAAAATCGGTTGTTTAAAAACAGGGCGCCTAGAAAACAATGGGTGAAAATATCCTGGGGAGCAAAGAATGGTGAACGAAAGTATGAATAAACAACCTCCTTACTTTTTTTTTCTTTTCGCATCATTTTTCGTATTCAGAATAAACGGATGTTGTCAGAAAAAAAAAGTGGGTTTATCTATTATAGTACTCAATTTGTCACTATGGAGTACTACGTATCGTACAAAATTACTATAGTTATGTTATGAGCAAGAATTTATTAAGACATTGTTATGTAGGTATTTAAATAAAGGGTATTTTAAAAATAGTTACTTGACCTTCTAGGCCCACGTGTCTTCATTGTAACGCCTCTTTTTAACGAGGTTATTGATATAGTCCTTGGCCTCTTGTGCAGATTTTGCCTCACCAAAGCTATGAGCCATATTTTCAAATGCAGATCGAACATCACGACTCATACTACCTGCGCCGCATACATACACAGATGCAGGTAAATCTAAATCATTTCCTTGCATCAACTGCCACACGGTGGTCGCCTGGCTGAGAATGGCATGTTGCACATACTTTTTGGGTGAAGTAGAATCTAAGCGAGAATAAACAATTTCCAAATTGGAAATTACCTTGCGATCAACAAACTCGGCCAATTCTTCCTTGTAAATATAATCTTGATCTGGGTGTCTACAGCCATAATACACAACACATGGAGCAGCGTCTTTTTGAACAGATCTCTCTTGGAGGAAGCCCATAAAAGGAGCCAAGCCAGTACCAGCAGCAATTAAGATGAGTGGTATCTTGTGATTTTCGGGGAGATTGAATGTGTTTTTGGCTGATCTAAAAGATACGCGAGCAGTTGAGTTGACTTGTGATCGTGAAAGGTAGGAAGAGGCTAATCCTGAGTAACTCTTTCCATTGACAATATCATTGACAACACCCACAGTGATAGAGGCAATATTTCGTTGCACGGAAGTAGTAGACGCAATGGAGTAACGACGAGGCTGCATGACTGTAACTACAGCCAAGAATTGACCCAACTCGAGCTGCTTTACTTGAGGGAAACCACGTTGAAGGTCTAATAATGTACGATGCTCGGCTATAAATCTGGGGTACTGATCTTCTCCATTGACGCTAGGGGCAGTCAACGACTCAAATGTGGTAGCGACTTCAGGTGCAATGCTTTGCAATTGCTTGGCAAAGATACCCAACATACTACGAGAGGGAGGAGATGAAAGATCTGCATAATATTTCAAAGCATTTCTCACTGTACAGGGACCTTTAATGGTAGCTGCAAGAGATCGAGGGGATAAATCTTCCAGTGAGTCAGGCGAAACTTCAAATGCAGCATCAAGTACAAGACCGAAACCGATAGCGATGTCATTCACGAGTTCATCGTTGTTCTCAGGCAAAACTTCGAGGTGATCTCCTGGTTCGTAAAGCTTCTCTGGATTAAGAGGTGCGACGTTAGAAACGTCAAAATCAATGTGACAGGTGCTTCTCTTAGAAAGTTGAGTGTTCTGCAACTCGCGAATAGATGTCACAGTGGCGTTTGTTGAGACGTTTCTGTTCTCCAAAGCTAATTTCCATTTATCGCTTTCCTTTACTGGAATGTATTTGAGGTCAACCTTGATGTCTGTTCCATCAAGCACTGGAACGCCTGGGACAATGGGGTTTGAAGGGCTAGAAGTATCTAATCCATAATATTGTAAGGTGCGCACCCAGAAGTGAGCTGACCATTCCTGGAAATGGGAATCAATAGGTCCATCTGCATCTCCTTGACCAGCAATGAAGAAGCGTTCTGCACCTAATTCCTCCAACATAGTATCCACTTTGACAGGAAAATTTTGATAGGTTTGCCAGTTTGAATTTCCACAACCAAAAACAGTAAATAATAAACCCTCCAGGCACTTATGCTCGCCTTGCTCAGAGGCATTATCTAAGAAAAGGTTGAAATTTTCAGAAGAATCAGGAGGTAAACCACTGCCATGATAGTGAATGTTAGTAATCCTAACCGTTTTTGGTGAGTCTATCAATATGCACTTACTTGTATGTAGCAGTAACGACTACAAGCAGATGTCTTAGTCCTAACTTGTCCTTGGGACCGGAGTATTTTCCGTCCTTTAAAACGTTCCATTTATCCATTTGACATAAAGTAACATCCTTGAATCCAAAACCTTTAGCTTGCTTTGAAAGTTGATCAGCGTAATCTTGAGATGTACCAGTTTGAGTACCATACAAAAAGGTGATTGGAGGAAGCTCGATGTTATGGTTCTCTGTAACGGCAACTGGAGTCTGGATCTTGACTCTCTCAGTATCAGCGGGTTTAGGTGTATCCACATCGCTGAAATTTGTAAAATCCACTCCTTCATCCTCAATAGGTGAGGGCATATCAGTGCGAGGTTCGATGTTAATATAGAAACCAATGGGACGAGTAGTAGGACTATCAATGTCTCTCTTGATCTTAGGTCCATCTATAAAAAACCGATTAATATAAATTCAGATGGGAATGCTTAATAATTTACATACCATATCTAAAATTAAACTCTTTCAAGTCATCATAGCAAACAGTCAAAAACGTTCCATTTATCCATTTGACATAAAGTAACATCCTTGAATCCAAAACCTTTAGCTTGCTTTGAAAGTTGATCAGCGTAATCTTGAGATGTACCAGTTTGAGTACCATACAAAAAGGTGATTGGAGGAAGCTCGATGTTATGGTTCTCTGTAACGGCAACTGGAGTCTGGATCTTGACTCTCTCAGTATCAGCGGGTTTAGGTGTATCCACATCGCTGAAATTTGTAAAATCCACTCCTTCATCCTCAATAGGTGAGGGCATATCAGTGCGAGGTTCGATGTTAATATAGAAACCAATGGGACGAGTAGTAGGACTATCAATGTCTCTCTTGATCTTAGGTCCATCTATAAAAACGTACACACTATAAATTCAGATGGGAATGCTTAATAAATTTACATACCATATCTAAAATTAAATCTTTCAAGCATCATAGACAAAACAGTCAAGGCTTCTTGGTAAGCAAAAGCCATACCGATACAGGAGCGAACACCATTACTGAAAGGTAACCAGGAGAAACGGGATCTTTTTTGCTCTTCCTCTGGAGTCCATCTTTCAGGATCAAATTTGAATGGATCAGGAAAGACCTCTGGATTCCAGTGCATAGATCTCAAATTGACCAAAGTTGTGGAACCCTTCATCATTTTGTATCCACCAGGAAGAATACAATCTTTGATGCACTGTCTATTCAAAGTTCCTACCGGTGTATATATACGTAATACTTCTTTGAGAACCATGCGCAAATACTTAAGTTTACCAATTTGTTCAGAGGTGGGTAATACGTCGTGAGTAATACCAGCATTGGCAATTTCCTGCAATACTCTTCTTTGAATGTCTTTGTTTTGAGACAATTCGTAAATGGTAAACGCCAAGGTTGCGGAGGTTGTTTCGTGGCCAGCAATCAAAAAAGTGATAACTTGATCTCTGATATTTTCATCACTCAAACCCAAATTATTCTCATCGCATGCATTTAACATAAATCCCAATAGATCCTTCTCGCTGTCTTTTGCATCTGGACTCTTCTTTCTTTCCATAACAACCTCGTCCACAATTGAATGCATCAAATCAACACCCTCATCAAATACACGGTTTTGTTTTAAAGGCATCATTTTCATCAATCCCGGTTGCTTAAAACGAGCGAATGCGATTTTCAAACAATTCATCATAGCTACAATGAATGGATGCGGAGGAGCTTTGATATCGTCCAAGAGGTGAAAGTCATAGCCGAATCCGATTTTACCAATAGTTTCAAAAGTCAAATTTGTTGTCCAGTTCACAATATCTACATCTTCACCAGGAGCAAATTGCTCAAAAAGTTTGATAGTTTTTTGAGTAATTAATCCCATTTCAACTTGATATGCCTAACCAGAGTTTGGTTAGTTTTTTTCCTTTTATGAAAATAGTGGCCCAAGCTTACCTTAATAGCGCGAGTACTAAATGCGGGCATAAGTAACTTGTGTGCCAATTGCCAGTCCATATCATCAGTGTCGGATGTAAACAACCCCCCTCCGGCGAACACTTTCACTTCAAGTAAAGCACCAACAATTTTTTTAGTGAAAAAATCAGATTCTTTAGCAAAAGCCTCAGCAATAGCGGGATCGTTTGTGGTGTAAATAGTTTGACCGAGAAGTCCAATTTCTACCAAATTACCGTGCTTTTGAAATTGACGCTCGAAACCTTCAACACTTTAGATTTCCCACAAATTAGTCATACGAGTTAAATGCGCACTTTGGCTGTAAACAATATATGTAAAATACGTACAGGTCAGGTAATAATTCGTACAAGCTACCAATGATAGGGTACTTTCTGGGGCCAGGCACAACCGTCTTTATTCCTCCAACGACTGAAATGAAGATAGTCTTTTGCTTACGAATTTCCCCCATGTCTTGCAAAATAGTATTCTCTGAACTATACAACAATATTTCGCTTAACGGAACGAATATACCGAGCTTCTTGGCTATGATCGAACGGAGTGTTTGGAGCGACGTTCCCGTTGAAAATTGGATAATAACACCATCCTCCTCAATATTCGTTGAGGATTGTAAAACAGCAATTAGACTCGTCTTTTCAGACATTTTCACTATACCGTAAAGGAGGAAGATGGGAAAAAATGGATTTGTCAAGGAAAGGACTTATTTTAAGCGAAAAAATATTGACCGAATCACATCTTTGGTATAATTATAGTACTACTTCCAAACTTTAAATTGAAGCTCCTATCAAGTCTGTGTGTGGAGTAACAGGTGCCACAGTTAACATCACTTGAAAAACTGAAATTTTCACGTTCCTTTTTTTGCGCAGCGACTGGAAAAAATGCACTGCACGTCAATAAAATCTCCAATTTATTGATAGAATTGCCCTAAAACTTGTTTTAGTCCGGCAAAACGCAGGCATTGTTATGAATATAAGTGATAAAAATCTTTCTCAAATGAGAAATGGAATGCAGAGAAAGCACAGATTTATTGTGCACTGTATCATATAATTAATGGTGTGTATAATTAGAGGTTACACTCGCAAAGTTTAATTGGGTTTTGTTCACTGACAGCGTGTGTTCCTCAGACACATTTAAGTAAGATGTTCATTAATACTTAAAGCAAATACATCGTGAAAAGAGTTCTAGACGCTAGATAACCTCGCGACGCATATGTAATTACCTTGTCCCTTCACCATAACTTACTTTTCGCACCAATTTTTTGCAAAGAATACCATGCATAGATGTTTGAACTCAAATTTTTTGTTATGAGAAGGATACACATGGTACTGAAAATCTTATTTCCAATCAGAACTTTATTTACAAATGTGCCCACTTCATGTATTCATTCGAGAAGACTCTTAACGTCATATGTGTTATACAAACATGAATAAGAATAATTTATTGATATATATACAAAAACGCTACAACAACCTATATCACAGGAAAGATTAACCCCAAACATCTTGTTGGAAGTTCTTGTTTTCAGCGAGACGTTGAAGGTATTCTTCAGCTTCCTTATCGTCCTTTGCCATACCGAAGCTTTTAAATAAAACGTGGAAAGTAGAGCAGACATCGCGACTCATAGCACCACTACCACAGATATAGGTAGATCCATGAGCTTCACCATCTTTGTTTAATAAATAAGACCAAACTTCGCCAGCATGAGCCAAGACAGCATGTTGTACATATTTTTGCGAAGCGGTGGGTGTTAAACGGGAGAAAACAGTATGATTGCTGGCCAATACACCAGATTGAACATACTCTTCAAGTTCTTCACGATAGATGTAATCTTTTTCAGGGTTGCGGCAACCGAAGAACAAAAGACAGGGACCAACATTTTGACCTTGCTTCTTTTGGTAGGCTCTTTCTTGAAGGAAACCACGGAAAGGAGCAAGACCAGTACCAGCAGCGATCATAATCAAAGGCTTAGTGATATCATCAGGTAAGCTGAAAGTATTCTTTGAGGATTTAAGACTAGCGCGAATATAGGATTCTCCGTCTCTTAATCTATTCAAGTAGGAGGAAGTAAGACCAGGATAATGCTTGTCACCAATAATATCATCTACAATACCCACAGAAATATGAGCATGTTTGGGATAAGTAAGAGGAGAAGAAGCGATAGAGTATCTTCTTGGTTGAATAGTTCCAACAGCAGCGAGGAATTGACCGAGATCAATACGATTGACTTGTGGGAAAGCGAGTTGAAGATCGAGCAAAGTTCTATGTTTCTTGATAAATTCAGGGTATTGATCTTGGTTATTTTCATCAGGCATTGTCAAGCTATCAAACTTTTTGGCAGTTTCGGGAGCAACAGCATGGAGTTGAGCAGCAAAGAAACTCAACATACGTCTTGAGGGGGGAGATAAAAGATCGGCGTAGTAAGTTAAAGCGTTGCGAACTGTACAAGGACCCTTAATAGTGGCTGCTAATGAGCGAGGAGAATGACCGTCGATGGAAGAAGGATCGATTTCAAAGACAGCGTCTAATACAAGTCCAAAGCCCAATGCAATACGCTCCACTTCAGCAACACTGTTTTCGGGCATAATCTCAATATGATCGCCGGCTTCATAGAGGTGGCCTTCCTTGGAACTGACAGTCTCAAGCTCTGAAATATCGATTTCAATATGGCGAGTGCTGCGATCAGAGCCCTCCTTTTGAAGTTCACGGTTGATGAGCACCTTGGAGTTATAAGCACCATTCTTATTTTCCTTGGCTAACTTCCACTTGGCAGAATTTTCAGGGGAAATGAATTGAACGTTGACGGTGT
Organism: Mucor irregularis B50; assembly: GCA_000587855.1. Taxonomy (NCBI): domain Eukaryota; kingdom Fungi; phylum Mucoromycota; class Mucoromycetes; order Mucorales; family Mucoraceae; genus Mucor; species Mucor irregularis. The sequence continues at coordinate 89,873 of AZYI01000006.1, read as the reverse complement.
TCATTTCTGAGTCTTCCGCAGGCAAGGTAGCAGTAGGGATGACAGATTTACTTGAAGAAGCAGCGACACCATATTGACTAAGGGTGTGAGTCCAGAAGTGAGCGCACCATTCGTTAAAGTCTCCATCCATATCTTTATCAGCATCACCAGTACCAGCAGAGAAGAAACGGTTGGCACCAAGATCATTCAAGTAGGAGTCTACCTTCAATGGGAAAGCTTGATAGGTTCTCCAGTTCTTGTTACCAAGACCAAATACAGCATAATTGATACCGTCAAGAGCATCTTCATTACCAGCCTGCTTGTTAGCATCCAAAAACTTGTTGAAGCTCTCAGCTGAGTCAGGAGGGAAACCGTTATAAGTTGCTGTACAGATTACGACCAGCTCGCGCTTCTTGTCGTCGTCACTCTTCTTTTTGTATTTTCCTTCTTGAACAGCTTCCCAATGATCCATGGAGCAAAGAGTGATGTCCTTGAAACCAAAACGTTTAGCTTGAGAAGCGAGTTGACTTGCATAATCTTGAGCAGAACCAGTTTGAGTACCGAAAAGGAATGTAGCCTTGGGTAATTCGACAGTACCAAGAGTTGAGACTTCGTGATTCACAACAGGCATGGAAACACGTTCAGCTTCGGTGTCTTTTTTGAAAATGATGTTTTCATTACGCTCAGGGAAATTGGTTCTTGGATGAATAGTCATAAACATATCAAGAGGTTTAGTAGTAGGTTGATGAGGATCATAAGGCACAGCGGGGCCATCGTATTTGAATTCGAAACGATGAAGGAACATACTAATGACAGTCTTGGCTTCTTGTAATGCAAAAGCCATACCGATACAAGCTCTATCATATGGGAGATTCGACATATTAGTAAGATGGAAGTAATGTACATGATTTTCTATAAAAATTACCTTGGGCCAGTACTGAAAGGTAACCAGGCGTAACGAGAACGTTTTTGTTCTTCTTCGGGGGTCCAACGATCAGGGTCATACTTGGTAGGGTTTTCATATACCTTGGGGTTCATGTGCATATTGAGAGTAGATACAACAACATCAGTACCTGCCTTGATGCGATAGCCGCCTGGAACAACGCAATCCTTCTTACAATATTTGCCAAGAGCTCTGAGAGGAGAGTAACAACGGAGAGTTTCTTTTAACACACGACTAAGGTACTTGAGACTGCTGATTTGTTCGACTGTTGGCAATTCATCTGAGGTAATACCAGCATTGGCAATTTCTTGAAGTACCTTTGCTTGAATATCGGGGTTTCTAGCCAATTCGTAAAAAGTCCATGCCAAAGTGTTTGCAGTAGTGTCATGACCAGCGATAAGGAAAGTGACAACTTGATCACGAATATTTTCGTCAGTGAGACCCAAGTTATGTTCATCACGAGCGTTCAACATGAAACCCAAAAGATCCTTCTCTGAATCCTTAGCGTAGACACTATTTTTACGTTCAACAATAACTTCTTCGACAATAGAATGCATTAGACGAATACCACGCTCCCAATTACGATTATTCTCTAAAGGTAACTTCTTCATGAAGCTAGGACGAGAGAAACGCTTGACACTGTTAGAAAGAGCGTATCCCATTGCATTGATGAAAGGGTGAGGAGGTTTATCACGATCCATCAAATCAAAACTATAACCGAAACCGATACGGCCAATAGTTTCAAAGGTCAAATTGGTACACCAATTCAAAATCTCGACCTTCTCTTCAGGACCATATTCAGCAAGGACTTTCATGGTCTCCTGTGCAATGAGACCCATCTCAGGTTGATATGCCTATCAAGATCCGAAGAAGAAGTTAATTGGTGTTACATTTAACTAAGCATGAATTTATCATTGCGTTACCTTAATTGCACGAGGACTGAAAGCGGGCATAAGAATTTTGTGGGCCAGTTTCCATTCATCAGCGTCAGAGTCGGAAGTAAAAAGTCCTCCACCAGCAAACTCTTTGACCTCTTTCAATGTGGCTCCAATCTTCTTGGTAAAGTATTCTGATTCCTTGACAAAAATTTCTGCAATATCGGGGTCGTTTGTTCCAACTAATTCGAGGCCTAGAACACTGACACTAACAAGATTTCCATATTGTGCGAATTGCTTTTTCCAGCCTGCAGCTCTACAAAAAGCAATTAGAGGTCAATAATGTCCCAATTTATTCCAGATGTGCCCAAAGAACACTTACAAATCAGGTAACATTTCATAAAGGTTACCAACCATAGGCAAACGAGGTGGTCCGGGAATGACATCTTTGATTTGCTCTTGGAAGTTGATATAAACCACTTGTTGTGACTTGACTCTCTCGATTTCGGTCAAGGCTTCACCACTTGCAGTCTCAAGAATTATATCATTTAGAGGAATAGCTAAACCGAGTTTCTCAGCAGCTAAACTACGGACAGTGTTGGTGTTGGCGCCATTTCCAATACGAATGATATGGCCATCAGTCTCAATATTTTCACAGCCTTTAGCGGCAACAATGAGAGAAACTGTTTCTGACATATCTTCAAATAATATCAAATAATAGTAAAATCAATTTAATTGTACAAGAGAGGGAAAAAAAAAAAGATAGCTTCATTTAAATATGGTATTTATAAGGTTTTGTCAAACCCAGTATCCTATAGGGCACGTATTACAAGAGTGGAAGAAAATTCGACTCAGCGTTCCCGGCGGTTTAGCCTAAATCTCCAAATGGAAGAATTTCGTTGGAGGATAAACCTCAAAGCTTCCAACAAACAAAATATTGGTATACACTATTTTAGTACAACCTACTCCATTTTACATTTTTGATTGATCTCGAGTAGGTATATTTCCAATCTGGTTCAATCATGTCGGAGTTCGAGTGCAGTGAGCAATGATCATTGAAGGTTGCACAGAATACTGGATCCAGAGCAGATGAATTTTTCAAGCAATAAAGGAGTACTTGGTTCAAGCTTCTGATAAATAGAAAGGATAAAGTAGCGTTCGTTTGCTAATAGTGCGGATCAGTGCCCTCTGATCGCTGTGTAGCTTAAAAATGATTGATAATTGAATTAGTGGTATATTTGCGTAGTACAAAAGGGTTCCCTTAATTTATTTAACCGAGGGAGATCTGCCAGGGTAGAATTAAAAAGTAAAAAATTTAAATTTCAGATATTATTTCTGCAATAATATGACAGTAAGAGCTCAGTCATCGATCTGCTTCGAAATGTCTTTTGCGTATCAAGTAGATGGCACTTTCCTTGAATGCTTGTTTTTCCGCAGCCGAGTCTTCTGATCTTATTGGCCTGTCACGCATAAACAATCAGTAGCCTTTATTGGCCTTTATTATCTGAACTATTGTTAAGTTCATGCGCTGGAATAATTTATCAAGATACTTTCTTTATCTAATTTTAAGACTTCAACCATTCTCCAATATGACATAAGAAGGAAATAATTCACATATGTAGACGTAAATATCCAACGTCTTATTCTTAAATATGAAGGGTTCAATAAAGTGAAATAGCTCACGAACTACCGAGGTATTTATTACCAAAATGGACGCACACCCTTTTGATCCGAATCATAAATAGATGATCCTGAATTATCCCACCACGTAAATGGAGAAATTATAAAAAGCACGCTTATTAAAAGTTTTTTAATAAACTGATCACGGTACAGACAGTGACTCTCTGCCATGGTATGTATATAACAATAAATTTATTGGTCGGCGCGGCAAAAATAGGATCCGTGTATTTTACGCACTATAGATTGTCGGAAAATATTAAAAAAGAGGCGCATAGATAATATGTGTATGTACGGGTATACTTCTACTTTAGATCAATGCAAAACTGCCTTGATCTCTTGACAGGTAATCCGCCTACGTCGTCTTAAAAGTAGAAGGTTTGAAGTTACACAGCTATAACCAAAAAATGTGCATTCAGAACGAATTTACTTCTATAATTAAACTACCTACACTTTAAACTGTGTTTCCATATAAAATTGAGTATATGTGTTCGTGGGAAATATGGCTGTGTAGATCTTATGTAGGTATTTGGCATTTGATCTTGCGGTAATGCAAATAGTAACTGTCGAACTCGCTTTATTACCCATGAGTTACATAGCAACACTGAAGTGGATAAGTGTTTATTGCATATGTGTTGTGATTGTGGATATAGGTGATCAAAAAATTTTACTCACGCGTGTTTATTCAAAAAACCAGTGTCGCAATCTATCCGTGATCATACAACATATATGTAAATTCTATTATGTCAACACAAATATAGAATAGCACTTGAAATTCACACCCTCTGTGTCCACATTTTGCTGTGTACCCTTTTCACATATTTTATCACATTGTCTGCTTCAACGCTCAGGAATTGAAGTTTGATACATACCTATAGAATTGAGAGAAACTGCGGTGTCAAAATCCTTTGATGTAAAGAACGGTAAAAACCACGCATCTACTTGCCGTATTTGAACTTCACAAAGAATTACAAATAAAGATGTATACGAGTTCTTTCCAAAGTAAGTGAGAGTTCAAGGACCAATTGGCAGAAATAAATAGGGAGGTAGTGGGTGGAATCTCATATACTACATCTATACTTCAACAACATTTGATATTATATATCAGCTATTACGTGTAGTTTACTCTTTCTTTTTCAACTCCCTTTTCTTTTTCTTTTTTCCCTACGTACATGCATTACAACATATGTGATAGTACCTGCGCTATTCTCTCTGTGATATGTAAAATGGGAAAGCTGCAAATCAGTAAATGATAAGTTTAAGTACATAGCCAGGATAAATTCCTATCGTTTGCTCCAGACAAAGAACATCGTGGTGAAATTAGTGATATATTAGGCTTCTCTTTTTGGATGCGAGCTCTAGAGGTGATACATCACTCTCTTTCTCTCACTGGCCTGCCATTCATCCAAAATATTTGGAGAAGTGTTTCGAAACACTGAAAATATGCTTATGATTATGACAAGTTGGTTCCAGGTAAGATTCGACAACTTTGAGCATTATGTATATCCACCTCTTTCAACGTACTTATAGACTCAAGAACATATAAATATAACTCATACAGTACAGACCATAGCGAAGTTCAAGCTTGAGCCTCGCGTTAAGTCAACGAGTCCAGAAAGCTACACCATAGCGAATCTAGTGAACGTCCACAAGGATCACGATATTTGAACACTTGTTGTCAGACTGGACTGAACCAAGCGAGTTTGTCAACGCCATACATAGTAGGTAGTACATATTGTCAACGCAGACCGTGAACGAATTCACATAATGATTCAACTGCTCTTTTGGATCGCCTAATTGACGAAGTCTCTAATTTTTACGCCAATAAAAATGATGGGTTCAAAGCTTGTATGTCTAAATGATTAGATACGAGAGGTTCAGCCTGCTCTGGTATTTAAACAGCAACCCCAGTCTTGGCACTCAATTCGGAAGAACCTTAAGAGTAATTTCGTGCACTTGTACCATTCTTTCAAGAACCTAGTATTTTGGAAGTTTCTTTTAAAGTCTTATTTTCCGTCAGTTTGCTTGGGAAAACACAAGAGGTAAATGATACTCTTATGAAAAGCCAAGTTAGCTCATTGAAACGGAGATACATATGCGGTTATGAACTGGCGTTAATGTTAACAGGTTGCACAAGATATGTAGGAAATACGTACAGGGCGTGTAGAATTGCATATCCTCGGCAGAATGGTTTCTTTCTTTTCTTGGAATTGAGTTTATCAATACAACGGGACTTTGAATCCAGTACGAGAGTTGGAAAAAATCAAGTTTTCTAACTGCATTGGGACAAACACCACAAGTAATTTTACAAGTGTTGGGATATTTTTCTTTTTTGATCTATTTATTGGATGAATACTACTACGAATATAATTTGTTATATATATATATACAATATGAATGGTTTTTTTAATTAATGCAATTAGTTTAATGATGATGAAGAGGGTTCGGACTTGATAGCAAGTTTATCCGAGAGATTTTGATGATTTGGGCCATTCCCTTGTACAATACGCATAGCAATCTTTCGTGCGTCTTCCACAATACCCGTTGTTTTCATTCCTACGACTTGTAAAGCGAGTTCCATGAGCGCACGATCCGTCTCGACAAGATAGGTGAATAGCATGACATCGTTCTTGTTGGTTGTGGGAGGTGCTTCTTTGAATGAAACTACGACTGTACCGGGATTGGTGGTGGGAGGTAGTGTACATACGAGGGTATTTGAAGACCAATATTGGATGTTTGTTGCAGGAACGTCTCCAAACATAACCGTCATGCCAGGTTTGAAATCATTGCCTAGAATAGTGACTTCAATACCGCCACTTGCTGGGGCCTCATTAGGGATAAGGCGCTTCATGGTTGGAGGAGGAGGAGGAGGCTGTGCAAATAACATGGATTGGGCTGATGATAACATGTTTTTAAATTTCATACTTTCATCATTTGCAGTAACTGCTGCTGTTGTTGCTGTTGCTGAAGGTGTAGTTAATGGTTGATATTGATTTTCTGTCTTTATAGGGTTGCTAAATTGAAAAGACTTTATCCAGTTGAGTGCAGTTAGACTATCCGTTGGCGTGGATTGATGATTATTATGTGGTGTCGGTGGTGGAGCTAATGCATCATTCTCGGTGGTACGTCGTCTTTTTAAGCCTGATTTCACTTTACTGGATTTGTGGTCATCAGTGATCATAATGGGTGGTGATATACCCTCGGCAACCTTATTTCCATTATAATCCACCATTTCAAAATAAATGCAGAAACCAAGTCGTTCATTATGATGTCTGCAGTAACAAGTAATTCGAGTGGGTAAAATAGTATCTCCAGCACTGAAATCTACTACTTCTGAGCAATTGAATAACAAAATGCGTTCCTCGTCAGATGTTAAAGATTGATTGTCTTCTTCTATAGATTTTTCATCTTCTGTATCTTCATTTTGTTGTTGTTGCTGTTGTTTGTTTTCTTTTCTTCTTTGAGATCGTTTACGCTAATAATATGTAAAATAAGTAAATACAATACATAACACGCATTAGAATAAGTTGTTGTACCTCTCGTTGAATACATCCTATGCAGGTAACAACTTTCTTGGATGGATCACTCGCGCATAAAACTCTCGCTTGTAAGTACAACATCTTTTCAGGATTTACAGGTAATCCACTATCTGATAATCCACCCCCATTTCGACTGTTGTTTGTCTTTTTGAGTTTATCTTTGGTGACCATATGTTCAGGAAGTTTAAGATGAGACCACCATTGTGCTTTATCGCCTCCATCAGTCACTAATTGAATACATAATTTGATCTGTGTTTCTACTCGAGACTTGGCGCCTGTTTGGGGCACGCCTAAAACTCTAATTTGTAAACTAAACAAAGAGCCTTGAGTTAATAAAAATATTACGCCCTGACTTCACATCACACAAATAATACGTACCCGGAGTTAGATTGCTCGTGTTCTTGTTTGAAGCGCATAATAGGATCATAATCTGAATTTGAAGGCATAGGAGAAGATGCTGGTGAAGCAGCCACTTGATTGCTACAACAAGATATAAGTACTACGATCATTTATGTAATCTCTATATCGACGCTTACAAAGAACTTAGAAATGGGACTTGATGACTTGCAATGTAATCAGAAAAGCTTCTTGCAATATTAGGAAATGTTGGAAATAAATTGGTGTGTGTCACATTAGAAATAAACTATTTTATGCGTTAGCCAAGCATTCTAATACAATATCACAAGTATTTACGTTATTTAACCCGGTCCAGAAGGAAGGAGGTTGCTCTCCAACAGAAGAAGTCACTGCTGCCTGAAAAGAAGCCAAACTAGCAGCAACAGATTGTGATAATGTATTTGATGATGAGCTCCCCTCGCCTTGCTGTTGTTCCTTTAAAAACTGATCTCCATACATGGTGCTTTGATTACTTTGTGTTTGTTGATGTCCATTCTGCTGTTGCATAAAAAATAACGGATTCTCTGAATCTAACTGATCTAGATTATAAAAAAAGTTGGAATCGATAAAGGGCGCAGCTGAAGTTGGGTAATTCTTTTGCTGTTGCTGTTGTTGCTGTTGTTGTAAAGGTACCCGGTCCATGCTCGAAGCATCAGTCAAGTTGCCTCCAGATTCATCAGCAGAAAGACCAGGTAAATCGAGATTGGAACCATGTTTCGACATTTCGTAGTTATTATATTTATTCCACAGAAATGTTCAAAAATATATAAAAAACGTTGGCAAATGATTAAAAAGAAAAGCAGAGAAGGGGAGAGAGAAAAATGTTTTGTTTTCTGTAGTGGCTAGCCAATGAGAGGTTGAGATGAAGTATTCACTCACAAAGCAGCAATTGGTTGCCGAGGTAAAAATTCACTTCCAGCAAAAAAAAAAAGAGGTGCGTCTAAATCACTGGGCAGTAGATACCAAAGGAAGAAGAGACTTCAAATCAAAAAGGACATCAAACTCGTAAAATGTATCCGATATTGCCTTTCATAACTAAAAATCTATCACTTTCTCTGCTGAAAGTACTTTTCCTTTGAAATTTGTAGGAATATGCCTCTCTTCCACATCTTTTTCCTTTTACTTCTTTCCCCTCACTTTCAGTGTCACTTTGAGGGCGAAAATCAAAAAGTGGATCCTCAATGTTGAGATGTTCAAATTCTAAACTGGTGGAGCAAGCGAGATAAAGTGGTGATTTAGAAATTAACAGTCTCGGAAAGATGATGTGATTTATTTGCAGCTTTTTCGAAGTTTGAGAACACACGAACCACCCCACGTACAAAGTTTATGCAACTAGGTAACAACCTGTCTCTCTTTTCCTTATTGGTTTCGCATAACGATTAGATTAAGTTTGAACTCTAAAAGAACTTCCAAAGAGCTCGATAAAGTATCAGTTTTAAATATTAACGTAGCTTAAAAAGACGGTAGAATATGTACGTAATATCATGAATTTATATGCATATGTATATGGGTAAAATATATGTAGATACGTAGAGGGAATTAAAGTGTTGGAAAAAAGAAGGCACATGTCTTTTTGATATGAAAAACAAGGGATATGTAGACAATAAACATAAGATTCTTTTTGCTGAATTGATTCGTGGAAAGGAGAAGTATAAGTGTGTTTGCCAAGGAAAGGAGGGGTATATTATGTATGTATATTTAAAATTATTTACAGAGTTCGCGCAGATGGTGTGTTACTTATTGATGAACAGTGTTCATAGCATATGCAAGTGCGGAAAGACATTTTACAGCTTTTTCCAGATAGACATGATCGGGATGGGAGGGGTGTGAGTGTTTCAAAAGATCTAGTAAATTATTTGTTCACGATATTTAGTTCATCATTCATTATCTAATCTTGTTTATGTACATACCTTTAAGCAAAAGACAATATCGCGTGATTCTTTGAATTGGCGCGATCATGTAATCAGATAGCAGCATTCGGTTGGTTGCCTTCTTTCTCATAGAATCCTAGATGATGCATAATACATCGCTTTTTAGTATACAATTCACATGCTCCAACATGAAATATCGTCATTGATTTACCTGTACAAGTTGTCTGTAAACAATACTGGAACTTGCTTTTGATAAACATTTCTTTGATTTCGAAAAATTGACGGTGTATAAAATATAGATATCAAAGTAAGGCTCGAGGTCACAAAATATCTTTCCAATGCGTGTATGACGAGGAGGTGAGGCTGCTGACTCCTCATTACTGAAACATTCTATGACAGTCTTTAGCCTCTCAACAAGGGTAGACGAAAGAGCAATTAGCTCGGGTATGTATGCAAATATGACTTCTATCTCTTTGTGATTAACAAGCATAGATGACTTTTTTAGATTGAATGATGTGGTGGCGGCGTCCAACAAAGGATCCATATAAAACTGATACACATGAAGGTTAGTTTTTTTTTTCCATCACTTGATAACTCACACTCCATTTACACTTACATCTTTGATTGTGAGTAAATGATTCAAAAACGTCTCTTCAGTTGACAAGAGTTCCGCCATAATAAATTTGGAAAGTTGTGTGGTTTTTCTTGTACATGGTTTAGTCTGTAAAATTCATGCGCAGAAAAAAAAGATTTCCTTAGTAAAACGCGTGTCAAAAATCCCGCATGAACGTTATTAAATTACCTCAATCGACTTGATGTTGGTTGGTGGATTTATCAAATAACTGTCAAACGTGTTCTTCCATGTCATAATGGCTCTCTGCACTTTGTTGTTGAGTTTCCCATGATGGCGATTTTCCAATAGTTCGGTTCTGCGTTGTGTTACTAACGCATGATCCATACGCCCACCACTGATAGCAGTGTTACTACCATTCTGAGATGGAGTGGTTACCTCATTAATAGTTGACGTCGCCGGTAAGATGGTACTGTGCGATCTACGGGCATTTTTCTGTTCCTTTCCGATTGTGCTAGGTGAGAGAAATAGACTACCCTCTAAAAACGATAACGAACGTCTCAATGGATTGCCTGCTTTCCCTCTGTTTTCATTTGTATTCATAGCCTTCTGTGTGTTGGACTTTTTCAATTGTTGATGTTGTTGCTGCGACTGGAAATAAAAATCATCAGATCCGAAAGAGACGGGTGAAAAGTCGGAAAGGATGGAATTGATGGTGCTGGAAGCCCATTCTTTAGCTTCAATTTCTTCAAAGGTTGGACATGTATAAGGCGGCATGATTAAATCGCAATATAGATATAAACGATGAAGAAGAAAAAGAGAGAGAAAGAGAAAAAAAAACGAAAATGATGCTAAAAAACCTGAAATTTATTTAATCCAGTTTTTTTTTCAACCCCAACACACATGAAAGAATCTCCAAAGAAGAAATCGATGTTGAGGGACGCGGAGTTGTACAAAGCCCTTAATTTTTTTTCTTCTGCTATTTGCTTCATTGAGCGGGTGATAACAATAATGGTGATCACTCACATTACGCTTTTTCCTTTCGAAGTTTCTTAAGCGTGGGTTGGTATGATTGAAATCAGTTGCTATGGAAGATTACAGGCGTATTTGCAGTATTCAGTCTTTTAGATAATCCTGCAAACCATAATCTTATTTTGATACCATTTTTAACCTCTGACGTATAAATGATAAACCCAATTCGAGTCGGAGGCAGTGAGCTTTAGAGTTACCCTTGTATTTCTGACCGACCAAATTTTCATAACATCATTTGGAGCATCCTATTTCATCATTTTTCTGGAGTCAATTCATTTGGATCATATATCCAGGTCAAATTTATTTTTTAGAACATATCTCCCTGCAATTTCACCTCCTCCTAATTTGGTCTCCCCATGAATTAATTACACACATATACACACCGGATCCCGATAAAGTTTTGTTGCGGGGACAACGATTTTAATTTTTCATTTTCTTTATTTGTATAAATGCAAAAGATATTTTACGACTCTACCGACCCTCTTTAACGTTGGTTAAAAATGCCAACAAACTAAAAAATGGGTACTTGGACAGTGCTGGTATTGTTCTAGCAACTTTTTCGGCACAGGTCATCGGGTAAAAAGGCCGAAACCTGGAATTTGACATAAAGCGCGTACTCGAAGAAAAAAAAAATTTGAAAACTTTGATTTCGAACTCAAAAGAGGGTTTTCAAAACTACCAAGTTGTGGTCAAGTCCAACAAGTACATACCATCCTTGCATTGCTTTTTACGCACTCTATTTCAAACCCTTCGAAAGTAAATGCAATGAGTAATAATGCATCAAATAGGATAGCAAAGTGACTAGTGCAGTTTGTTTTCATTTATTAAATACAAAATATGATGTAATGATTGCTGCAAATATTCTTAAATAAAATGCTGGATTTTTCTGGCAATGTTGCACCAAATACAAGATAGTCTTTTCTTTTGATCGCTCGGATTGCCCCTTTCATTAATGAGTACAACGGCTCCTTACATTTACGTCAGTGGGGAAAGTTCTCCATAACGATGCACCAAATTTGCTTTTTATCACTAACTATTTCAAGTCAGATTTACCATGATATTACATATGTAAAAGGGGGTGTTTCTCACTTTGTTCTTCATTTTAGTAAAATAGGAAAGATTTATAGTTCACTCATTATCACCGTGCACACAAATGATTGCCTTATGTATATTGACTTTACGTATGTATGAAGGAAGTGTCAACATATTCCATCTTTGTACATATCTTTGTAAATCAGGTTTGTTGTCATATTTGTTGGCTAAGCTCGACAACTAGTTGATAAACACATGTCGAAAACGTATACTATTTGTGTTTATGGATGTCATCATATTGTCAATAGATGAAGACAGAGTTTCCTAATTTAAAAAAATGCCATCAAATGGGATCTACAACACAAGTATCATCCCGAATCCACAAGCTTTTACTTGCTTTTAGTCCAACACCTTTATCATCAGAACTTCTCTAATACTAAAAGTTGCAAAGTTGCAAATACCGCATGTTTAGACTTGGGTAACTTGTGTATACCATCATTACTTGATAGATCATATATTTCTAAGCTTACTACTGGGCATGTGATATACCTAAAAGTTATGTCTTGTGCAAAACACCACTTGTATCAAATCCTCTCGCGATAAAGTTTACGCAGTATAGGCGGTTTTTCAAATAAAAGGGCGGTATTTGCCTTTTGAAATAAGGCGTTGGATTGATCTTATTGCTAAACTTACCCTAAATAACGAAACTATTATAATAATATTGTTCATCAATCTACTTGATAAGTGTGATTTTATTCTCTAGCGAATCTTTATTAGCACAGAGTATTTTTTGGATAATGAAATAATGACAGGTGTCTAGCTTGATTGTTGTTCGGTCTAAATAAATCATTTTCTGGGCTCTTTCGTAATAAATTAGCTTATGTTTAACCACAGACATGTTTACTACCCCAAAATCTTTGTGTGGTTGGTTAAATAAACCTTTGCGGACAAGGACTCCCTCCTTTACGGAAAGCATGCAAGCATGCCAGTACCAAACAAGTCAAGAAACTGGAAAAGGATTTGTGATGGAGGAAAAATGAAAGGGTTATTCAAGTTTCATACCTCAGCAAACTCTTTAAAAGGTTCTTACCACCATGCCGTCAAACTTGCCTAGAAAACAAAAGCAACTTTTTATTTATCTTCAAATAAAGCATCTTCATTCTCTTTTTTAATGATCGTCTCGGTCAGCAAACTAATACGTTGGAAGAAAAGGAAAATATCTTGTCTGGATGAGATAAAAACTGACATAACGCAAACTCGCAACAATTGCTTCATATCCATCCGATCGTGCACGTAGGCAAAATTTTCCGTTTAGATGTCAAGTTTGATTGACGGGGATTGGCTCCCAATGTATATATATGACGCTGATCCAGTAAGATCATTAAATTTTAATTCGCATCATGCTGGTGTCATTTTTTAAGACTTTTGAAACCTATGCAAATGAATAACTTTCACGCTACGCATTCATCATATACTTTTTCTCTTATTCACAAATTTATTATTTAATCAAACCATACCTACAAAGAGCACAACATGGTGGGCCATACTACATATATGTGCCATTGCCTTAATATAGGAATAAATGTTGCCCACAAGTATCTTATTGACGAACATGAAAAATATAGACAGGATCTTTATTTGACACTTGAAGAGCCTGCAATATCTGGGTGGAAGTTTGAACTTGACAAAAAAGGCGTAACAGTAGTAAGTTCTTTTGCTTCTACATATTTTAAGCAAGTGGTAATGACAGGCAACAATTTATGTAGAAATATCCTAGTCTGATATCTGCAAGGCACAACAACGACAATACTTTGGGATGGATTACTTTTAGCTGTCGTAACTGCAACTCAGGCGATGTGTATTCTGTTTGTAGACCAGACGTTGATTTATCGTACCCAATTGACACTACCATTTTAAGCCAAGCCGGCGGTGAAGTAATTGTGCAAAAGGGAGCAATTGTAAGTTTTCGGGTGGAGGAAGTAGAGCATTGAGTGAATTAACAAAGACTACGTACATACCTAGTTTGGCAAGGAAATTGAGAAAGTCAGCAAAAGTACAGCTCACTCAAATACTTTCAAGATAGTTCTGAGTTCAGACTTACCAGTAAACTATGATTCACTTGAATCTGATGAAGGTAAAATACAGCAAAACCGTATAATGTTTACAAGTGTCTAAATAATTAAACTTCTATGAAAAAGATGGATCGTCCAATCCATTCCTGCTCGCCCAGAAAAACCAAGTAGAGCAATTAATCCACCAATCACTAATCGACCTGAAAGAAGCAACAGAAAAGAAAATAAAAATATACCAGCAAGAGCAAGAAGAGCTGCTAAGTCGAGAACAAAACAAAGTGAATTACGATGGAGCTGTCCTTTGGCAATCAATAAAAGAGATTTACCGAACTATAAACGATGAAGAGAAACACACAATGAAGGCGGTAAATGCAGGTCGTACAGTGGATCGTCAACAAGAACGTGCAGTTGGAAAATCTTTGGAAGACATTTTGGGAACAGAAACGCCCATTTATGAATCTACAAATCATCACAGTCAATTCAGAAGACGTTCGTCTGCATTTAAAAGGGACCTTTTTGGAGACTATACGGCCCCACCTCGTACCCACAGAAAATCAAGCTATGAATTGGATAAAAGTGATTTGACCAAGTCTTTAAAAAAAGATACACATCCATTAGACAGATCAAACGAATTACAGACACACTCGAGCACTATAACGAGCATCCATCCACTCGCTATAGACTCGCCTAGTCTTCCAGAATTCGCAAGTGTAAACTCTCACAATCCTAATCAAGACAATGATATAGAGAAGATGGAGGAACCAAGTCTGGACAATGACAATGAAGACAGTGAAGATATGTTTGCATTGGACGAGGAGATGGAAGAGGTGGACGATGATCTATCAACAAGTTACGACAGAAGGCTGTCCCGTAGAAGGTCGTCGGCTAAATACATTGACGACGACAGCTCTTTAGACAACGCGGACACTATTTACCTTGCGCCATCAAAAAGTACAAATTTAGCTACTTCCCTTCCTTTAAGCATTACTCCTGCATACGCCGATTCTAAAATGCATCCAGTCAATGTAACATTTCACCCCTCGAACCCAAAAACTGAGTCAACGGAGAAGAATACTTATGGTAAAACAAAGAGAACATCATTTGTTGGATTTGATTCAGCTGAAGCCGACAGAGAAACCTCGTTACTGCTCCCACCTTTAAATGAGAATCTCAAGTATAGAAGAAAATCAAGCAGCGCAATTGCAATTCTGAAGAACAAGAAAGGCATTTCATATGACAGCGAACACGCAAGAAGGAACACCATGATGGATTTAAACTTTTTCAACGAAGACGAAGAAGATGTGGGTGGTCCGATGATACCTCCTCACATTTTTGCTGCCAACATGGTTACAGACGAAACAGAGGCCATGTTTGGATCTTTACCACAAAAGAAGGTGAGACAAGGGCAACAAGTCGGATAAAGTTCTCGTATAAAGATGTAGTCCATTTTAATTTTATTCGGTAAATGATGTTATTTTTTTTGGTTGTATACGAAAGTGCTATGAAGAAGCAATAGAAAAGAAGTAAAAGAAAAAATAAAGAAAGTAGGAGAAACTACTGAATTTGAAGTAAAATAAAAGAAAGAGGTGGAAGTAGAGGTAGTAGTAATAGTAATAAAGGTGGTGGTGGAAGAGTTAGTAGTGATAATAATAGTTAAGGTAGAGGTAGTAAGTTAGTAATAATAATAGTAGTAGGAGTAATAGTTATAAGAAGTAATATATATAGTCGAAGGGAGATCATGAAATAAAATTTACATCAAAACACAGCCACAGCAGCCATCATTTCGATTGTCTGACATTTCAAATGCTTCTCTTTGACCTCCCTTTGATCTGCCCTCTTGTTCTTTATTCATACGGCGAATTTCTCGTACAACCTCGTAGAATGTATCGTCGACTCTGATACGTTGTTTTGCTGATGTTTCACTAAAAGGACACCCAAAACTTTTGGCGAGATCTCTACCTTCCATACTAGATACTTGTCTATCAGCTTCTAAATCACATTTATTACCGACAAGAACCATGGGGAATGAATCGCGATCTTTGACACGTCTAATTTGCTGGTAGAAAGTATTCACTTCTTCGAAGGACAAGCGAGAAGTAATTGAGTATACCAAGACAAAGCCCTCGCCATTTCTCATATATTGCTCCCTCATAGCACTACAAGTAGATTAAACCATGTAAGAGTTCATCCTTCGAAAAACATATATGTTTCAATAGTTACCTGTATTCTTCTTGGCCTGCAGTATCCAAGACATCTAATAATGCGGTTTCTTCGTCAATTACGCATTGTTTACGATAGGAGTCTATAAAGGGAAATAATGAAAGTTAGGTATAGCTTATTTTAAGGTACAGTTGAACACCACGAACCTTCGATAGTAGGGTCATACTCATCGACAAAGTGAGATTGAATAAACTGAATGGTTAAGGCGGATTTACCGACACCTACAATATTGTTTGGTTAATCTCAGTTTTTCACATCATCATCATCTCTTTTCTTTGTCACTTACCACCACCACCGACAATAACTATTTTGTACCTGAAAAAAACGCAAAAAAATAACTCAGTTTAGATAATTTGGGTCTTGTTATTTTCGTTATAAAAAAGTGCTTACTCTCTAAGAAATGATGCTTTAGACATAACGACTCGGTGTAATTTTTTTGTGAGAAACGAACAAAAGAAGAAAGAAAGAAAAGGAGAAAATGAGGAGGAACACAAAATAATCAAAAAAAAAAAACTAACAACCAGAGGGGACTGGATTAGTGCGAGTTTACTCTAAAAGGAAATACCTTTTTAAATTCAGTGTGCTCCCCCCTCTCGTTTTTACCACTTGATGGATCTTTTATGGCTTATAAATAAGGTGCTTTTGATCATTGTATAATGGAGCGTTGTCCGTTCAAATCACCGCTTACTGTCAAACGAAAAATAAAAGAGACTCAATTCTTCTCTCTGAAGGCTCTTATAAGGACAGTGCATAAGCGAAAGGAGTATTGGAGAAGTTAAAAATGTTACCTACATGAACCAATGCATACATACTCGAGGTGTTTAAAGATCGAACGCTTTTCACATTGTTGGGAGAAGTTCAGCGATATACCGAATAAAGCGATGTAGATCATTTGATGATATTGATTCGCCGCCTAGTGTCAATGATCTCGTAATTGACAACAGTGGCATTGATTTTCCTATCCTATTTGAGCATCTACGTACTAAACAACCTCCGTCTTTTTTATTTTTGAAGGGTAGGCTACATGATAATCAATAATTTTCTGTTTACTGTAATCAGTTTTGATTTAATTTAGATATACTTTGTGCTTTGTATCCCAATGGCTAAGCTGTATATACACATATGTACGCATATCAATTGTAAGGGTTGTATTGTAGGTTCGACCTTTACCTTTGTAACATTATCATTGCAATTGCTATTGTGATGTAAAGGGGCTGTCAGTGATTTATCAAGGAGGGCACAGATCGTTCTAGGTGACGGTAAGTAGGTCGTACTAACTTATTAAGCATAATATGTACATAAACATTTTCGTTTTTATGTTACGTAAAAGTAGCAATTTTACATAATAAAATAGAGAATTTTCCCTCGATCAGTTATATAATCAGGCAGTATCTTCATGAAAATACCGCCCATACGAAAAACTCGAGTTGAGCCTGTGATGCACATATCGCAGGATTTTTTTTTCACCACTCTGATGGAAAATAGCAGTTCTTCCTCTGCAAAAATGAAATCTTTATTTGAACTGCTTACATATGTATGTACTTATTGTACGATATCCAGAAAGTTTATTTTCGTCTCAATTCTTATCGGTCACAATGCTATTACTTTCCCTCGCGAATAGTATTTAATACCCTTGGTTATGTAGTGCTCTTAAGCAGTAAAAGCCTCGTACATATGTCATCGTGATGATTTAAATACATCTACATTGTCTTTGGGTTAATATAATTCTGTCACACCCCCAAACTAACTTTTTTAGAAGGCTTTTCTTGCAGTAAAATGAATTTTGTTCCTTGTGATCGTCTTGTACTCGCACTTGTACACTTGTCCTTGTCACACACCAAAACGCACTCCTTTTGATATTGATATTTGCAAATTCGTGTACTGTTTTTCGAAAGGCCACGCGCAGGATTCATTTGATAATAACTTCGAGACGGGTTGATAAATACATATCACCAGATGAGAAATATAAAAAGCGATTGACTATAGTGCATTGAATACATAAATGTTTTTTCAAGCATTATTCGATATACGTATCATATATGTATTGTTGAGTACACAATGGTGGCCAGATTCACTGCTATGTTGGATGTAACCTTAACACTAGGATACTTCATTTGTTAGATAGTTAAAACAGAATAATATGGTCGGGAGAATAAATTTTCGATAAATGCCTTATTGTAGTAGGTCTACCATCAGTGTATTGGAAATAATTATGACAGGCATCCCTTTTCACAGCAGACCCATCACCTCTGATTTGGTTTCTGGTGCCAACAACACTACCTCTCTTTCCGAGGACGACAGTTTTTGTAAGAGTTTAAAAGAAGAATCAAGGAACAAAAAAGCTGCGGTACCTGAGCCACTTGGCGTAAGAGGATGCAAACTCAGAGAAAAATTCGTCTTATTTAATCGGGCTGTATATCTTGTCATGCCAAATTATATGGTGGAATTATCAAGTTATAGCAACTGCCAATTGAGTCTAATTTGATAATATTTTTACTAGTGCTATGCATGCTGTTACTCTGTCACAGAATTCTTCTTGAGCCGAAAGCCAATTTTTTATGTGCGACACTATTTGTGTGGATGAGCGAAAAGCAGCAAGTAGTGAGAGTGAATTCACCGCGCAACCTGTCCGTATTAATCAGAAAAAGGATTTCTTTAGACTGCAAACTCTTCCCATAGAGCACAGTCTCGCTTGGACGCTCTAATGTTAAGACACTTAAATATAGCTTATTTTGTAGTAAATCAACAATCAAGATCCCTAGTCACAGCATTCAAAATAAAGCTTCCACAACATTCAGCCATGGCAGTAAACGAAAACCCTTTTCGTTGCTTAATGAATCCCAACCCTTTCCATGAATCCCTTAAACTCTACACAAAATAAAAGCATATAGGAACGAACTAACACGTTTCACGCAACAATGAGGAATAACATGTCTTGCAATATTTTTTTTTCCGTTTTTACTTTTAAAAAACAAACGAGAGGAAACTTATTTAGAAAAGATCGGCACCAGCAGAGAACTCAAAGGCAACTTCCTTACCAGTGAGCTTCTTGTAGACAGCGGAGAAGGTATCGAGCTTGTACTCGAGAGAGGTGGCATCCTTGTTGTCGAGGAAACTATGTAAATTGAAATGAAATTAAAATCTCACATCATCAATAGGGCGCATGCATAACATCAAAATCACTTACACCTTGAGGGTCTTGGAACCATCAACCTTTTGACGAAGTCTCTTACCGACGATCTCAGTGGGGAAAACGAGATCATCCAAAATAGCATCGTGGACGGCAGTCAAAGTACGAGATCTGGGACGAGGTTGCTTACCTTGGTTGCGACGGGTAGGAACAGCCAAGATACGACGTTGAGCAATGAAGAGAACGTGACGGTCAGAGAACTTCTTTTCGAGTTCACGAGTGAGCCTAAAGAGAAAGTGGTGATATGTTTAATTCTATTGATTCTAGGTGTAAGATAGTGTTTGAATCAAAAAGTCTTACTTTTGTTGAACCTTGTTGTAACCAGTGGTTTGGGCAACAGGGTGGAAGATAACCAAAGCCTTCTTACCGGCACCGAGTTCAACCTGTAAATCAAGTTAATTATCCATACAAAACTAAGAAAAAGGTTGAATGTGTGAATTACCTCCTTGGCGTTGGTGATGACAAGGGGACGAAGTTCAGGAATGCTGGATTCTAAGTCAACAAGAGCTTGGGCAACAGCGAGTTCAGTTTCGTCAGCGGGAGCGGCACCATTGGCCTTTTGAATCTTGTACGAAGCCATTGTCGTCTTATATACTATAAGGTAATTTCGAGAATGTTAGATATTCCCATCCATTTTCCATATCGTCTTTTTCACATCCATCCATCCATCCATCTAGTCTAATTAATAACATCTACTATCCCCACGCTATCCATATCACACTTCTCTCTCTCTATATCCATAGTGATTACATACGTTTAAGGACCCGGAAAAGAGAAAGTACGTTTGATTGCTCTGTTTGACACTTATTTTCTGTGCAGTCAACGCAACGCCAAAAGGTTCGGATAATGAAAATTCCCTCCTTTATTATAATTTGATTGGCTTATGCTATGGTACAGGTAAAGCGAAATTTCATTCAATTCTTGGTCTTTCATTCAACTTGTAATCAGTTGATAGAATATTTTAAATATATTTATTACATGATATCTAGTTGAGTGCTTGAATTAGATTGATTCAGTGAAAAATTACAATCTTGAAGCTACAGTCATTAATAAACGACTTTCTGTGATAAATTGACCTACCAACACAGCCAATCAAAAGACAGAACATCCCAATCCCTATTTTGAGCTTTTTTTTCATAACGTGAAAGAGCTTCTTCCTCAGAAATAATTTTTCAACATGGCTACTGCACTTCCTGCTGAAGTTCTCGAATTGAGTCAAACTATTGACTATTCTGCCAAGCACCCTCTTCAAAACACCTGGACTTTATGGTTCGATAACCCAGGAAAGAAGGCTAACGCCACTTCTTGGGCCGATAATTTGAAGGAAATTATTTCTGTAGACACCGTTGAAGACTTTTGGAGGTACGATTGACCTTAAAGTAGTACTATATTACTTTATAGTAACGATTGAATTGACATAATAGCACCTTCAACAATGTCGCCAAGGTGAACCACCTTGGTCCCAACTCAAACTATCACCTCTTCAAACAAGGTATTAGACCTGAATGGGAGGATGAATCCAACGCTGAGGGTGGAAAGTTTGGTATTCAATTCCCCAAGAACAAGGCCGGTGATGCCATTAACGAATACTGGATGAATCTTGTAAGTATTCGATAGATTTGAGCTTTTTATCACTGCAGAAAAAAATTTTTTTATTTATTTAATGAACCACCTTTCATTTAGCTTTTGGCTGTCATTGGTGAGCAAATCGCTACCGATGAAGAGATCTGTGGTGCCGTTATTTCCGTCCGCAAGTCCTTCTACAGACTTGCTTTGTGGATCAAGACTTCTGACAATGAGGAGAAGATTGAGAAGATCAGGTACGTTTTTTAGGGTTGTCACACACACACACTGGAAGCTGTCATTGACTGACATTGCTTACGTAAAATTATAGTAAGGAACTTAGAGAAGCTCTTAAGCTCGCTGAAGATATTCCTATTGAATTCACTGCTCATGGTGAATCTCCTGCTAAGGTTGCTGCCGCTTTGGCTGCTGCTTCTCTCGAAGAAAAGGAAAATGCTGCTGCTGCTGATGCTGATGCCGCCGCTGCTACCGAAGGAGAAGTCAAGGAAGAGGAAGCTGTCAAGACTGAAGCTTAATTTAACTTTTCCCTTTAACTTTATTACCGCATATTTTTTTCATTCTCTTTCTGTCTTTTTATTTCTTTTTGTGTGTGCTCAATTGAATAAAATATTATAGACAATTTACGACACAATTACATGTTGATGTGTGAGCATTCAAATCAAAATAATGGCAGCGGCGTTTGAAACACTCGATACGTCACGATTTCAGTTTCGAAGCCAAATAAATCTCTGCGCCTCGTTTTTTTTTGTAACTTTGCAAAACTCTTGTTCTCTTCCACATTGGTTTCTAACTCGAAAAATATGGGAGACGGTAACTATATAAGCACTATATGTACAATGGCAGTTACTAAGACATACTTTAATACAGATATTGAGAACGAAATTAAAGCCGCACAGGCAAAACGAAACATAATTACAGACAAGGACATTAGTCAAGCAGTGCTCGAAAATGACAACCATGCGAGCATGAGTGGTGTTTCCTACGACACTGATCTATACACAACTGATAAATTTGCTGGCTATTCAACTGCCATTAACGACGACGACGAGGATGATAACGATGAGGTTTATCAAGAGACAAAACGTCGATTGAATTCATACACAGCTTCAAAAGATATTTTAAGCGATGCTCGTGAAGGAGCCGACGCTCATGACCCTTTTGCTGACACTATGCGTGAACGTACTATTGCTGGAAGACAAGACGAGTATCAACAACGTCGATTCAACAGAATGCTTTCTCCCAGCAGAAAAGACGCTTTTGGACAACAAGACGATAATGATACTGAAAGCAGATCTTACTCTGAAGTCGCTCGTCAAGCTGAATTGGAACGTGAAGAACAACGTGTCTTGGCTATCATTGCTCAAAAGAAGAAAGAAGAAGCAGAAACAGGTGTTCGTGCAGAACGATCAGCAAAAAGTTCTTCTTCAGTTAAAGTAGAAGATACACCAGTTGCCAGAAAGAAGAGAAGATGGGATGTCGCTACTCCTGTTTCTCAAGATGTCGAAGCTACGCCTGTGGGTGGCGCAAAGAGATCCCGTTGGGATGCCACTCCAGTCCGTAGTAATGATCCCGATGCCACACCTGTAAGATCGTCAGAATGGGATGTAGATGCCACCCCTCGTGGCACCACAAAGCGTTCTCGTTGGGATGCTACACCTGTTGCTGGTGCTGCTGGTGTCGATACAATCATGTCTACACCTGTTGGTGGTATGGGCATGATGACACCCAACCCTAATATGACTCCAGAAGCTACCAATGCTATGCGTTGGGAACGTGAATTGGATAGTCGTAACAGACCTTTATCTGATGAAGAATTGGACGCCATGTTCCCTACAACTGGTTATAAGATTCTTGAACCTCCCGCTGGTTATGAACCTATCCGTACTCCAGCTCGTAAATTGACAGCTACACCTACGCCCATGGGTGATACTGGCTTTGTCATGCATGATGAACAAAGACAAGTCGTTGCCTTGGATTTGCCTTCTGAAATTCCTGGTGTGGGTGCATTGCCCTTCTTCAAGGAAGAAGATATGCAACACTTTGGTAAACTTTTGGACGAAAAGGATGAAGGTGCCATGTCTGTAGATGAATTAAAGGAAAGAAAGATTATGCGTTTGTTGTTAAAGATCAAGAATGGTACTCCTCCTATGCGTAAAGGTGCTCTTCGTCATATCACTGACAAAGCCCGTGATTTTGGACCCGGACCATTGTTCAATCAAATCTTACCTTTGCTCATGTCTCCTACTTTGGAAGATCAAGAACGTCACTTGCTTGTCAAGGTCATTGATCGTATTCTTTACAAGTTGGATGATCTTGTGCGTCCATTTGTACACAAGATTTTGGTTGTCATTGAACCTCTTTTAATTGATGAAGATTACTACGCTCGTGTGGAAGGTCGTGAAATTATTTCCAACTTGTCCAAGGCTGCTGGTCTTCCTACTATGATTACCACCATGCGTCCTGATATTGATCATGCTGATGAATATGTACGTAACACCACAGCTCGTGCATTCTCTGTGGTCGCATCTGCTTTGGGTATTCCAGCTCTCTTACCTTTCTTGAAGGCTGTGTGTCGTTCCAAGAAGTCATGGCAAGCCCGTCATACTGGTATCAAGATTGTGCAACAAATTGCCATTCTTTTAGGTTGTGCTATTTTACCTCACCTCAAGAACTTGGTTGAAGCAATTGGTCATGGTCTTGAAGATGAACAACAAAAGGTGCGTACCATTACAGCTTTAGCTATTGCTGCCTTGGCTGAAGCCGCTGCTCCTTACGGTATTGAATCTTTTGATTCCGTCCTTAAACCTCTTTGGACTGGTATTCGTAAGCACCGTGGTAAGGGTCTTGCTGCTTTCTTGAAGGCTATTGGTTATATCATTCCTTTGATGGATGATGAATACGCCAACTACTATACAAAGGAAGTCATGGTTATTTTGATCCGTGAATTCCAATCCCCCGACGAAGAAATGAAAAAGATTGTGCTGAAGGTCGTCAAGCAGTGTGCCGCTACAGATGGTGTTCAACCTGGATATATCAAGGAAGAGATCTTGCCAGAATTCTTTAGACACTTCTGGGTCCGTCGTATGGCTTTGGATCGTCGTAACTATAAGCAAGTGGTGGAAACCACTGTTGAGCTTGCCAACAAGGTCGGTGTATCAGAAATTGTGGGTCGTATTGTGAACGATTTGAAGGATGAAAGTGAGCCTTATCGTAAGATGGTAATGGAAACTATTGAAAAGGTAGTCTCTAACTTGGGTGCCGCTGATATTGATCCTCGTCTCGAAGAACTTTTGATTGATGGTATTCTTTATGCTTTCCAAGAACAAACCGTCGAGGACGTTGTCATGTTGAACGGTTTCGGTACTGTCGTTAACGCCCTTGGTATGCGTATCAAGCCTTACTTGCAACAAATCTGTTACACTATTTTATGGCGTTTGAACAACAAATCTGCCAAGGTCCGTCAACAAGCTGCTGATTTGATTTCTCGCATTGCCGTCGTCATGAAATCCTGTGGTGAAGAAAAACTCATGAGTCAATTAGGCCAGATCTTATATGAATATCTTGGTGAAGAATACCCCGAGGTTCTTGGTTCTATTTTGGGTGCCTTAAAGAGTATCGTTAATGTAATCGGTATGGCTAGTATGACACCTCCCATCAAGGATCTTTTACCTCGTTTGACTCCTATTTTGCGTAACAGACATGAAAAGGTACAAGAAAACTGTATTGATTTGGTGGGTCGTATTGCAGATCGTGGTGCTGAATATGTATCTGCTCGTGAATGGATGCGTGTGTGCTTTGAATTGTTGGATTTATTAAAAGCCCACAAGAAGGGTATTCGTCGTGCCTCCGTCAATACCTTTGGTTATATTGCCAAGGCCATTGGTCCTCAAGATGTATTGGCTACCTTATTGAACAATCTCAAGGTGCAAGAACGTCAAAATCGTGTGTGTACAACCGTCGCTATTGCTATCGTCGCAGAAACTTGTGCACCTTTCACAGTCTTACCGGCACTGATGAACGAATACAGAGTCCCTGAATTAAATGTACAAAACGGTGTGTTGAAGTCACTGTCGTTTATTTTCGAGTATGTCGGTGAAATGGGTAAAGATTATATCAATGCAGTCGCACCGCTTTTGGAGGACGCTTTGATGGATCGTGATTTAGTGCATCGTCAAACAGCATGTACCACTATCAAACACATGGCTCTTGGTGTCGTGGGTCTTGGTTGTGAAGATCCTTTACGTCATTTACTCAATTATATTTGGCCCAATATTTTCGAAACTAGGTAAGTTGTTAAAGATTTCTGTTTTTTTTTTTAAGGTTAATTTACTAACTTTTATTTTTTTGTTATAGTCCTCACGTTATCAATGCAGTGATGGAGGCCATCGAAGGGCTTCGCGTGGCACTGGGTCCCGCAACCATTCTTCAATATACTTTACAGGGCTTATTCCATCCCGCAAGAAAAGTGCGCGAAGTTTATTGGAAGATCTATAATACCTTATACATTGGCAGTCAAGATGCTTTAGTACCCTTCTATCCAAGAATCGAAGACGACGAAAATAATCATTATCAACGCACTGAATTGGATTTGATTCTCTAAGGTAGAACAAATCTATTCCATTTCTAAAATCAAACAAAATATCATTTCACATTCTATATATACTATCAAAATAAAATTGTTCCTTTTTTTAAATGAAGAGCTTCGGCGTTTCGAGATAATAAAAGACTTTAGTGATAAACGAAATTTTATTTAAATATAGTAGTCTAGTATGTAAACATACTACGTTTTCGCAGACAACTATCAGAGCTTATTAGCATAGCGATAATGTACTCTTCTGGTGGTACGTGACTGTATGCGGATTCTAAAGAAATGAAAATGCAATTTGAATTGCGTCAAATATCATACATACGTGTGATAAATTAGCATATAATCCTATAAATAATGACCACAAGTGATTTTTCTTTTTCTTTTCTTTAATATCTCATAATGTCGGATTTGCTTTCTACATCAAGTATAATCTGGATATACCCAATGCCTAGACTACTTGAGAATTTTCTCAGTATACCTCATATCCACGCTCGAATAGGTTTCTTTCCTCCTGTGTTGATTGAAGACCTTTATTATGGATATCACCAAGATGAAGAGGATTACAAAGGAAGAAGCCAAAATACGTATGGGCGGTAAAAGGAATCTGTGTTGATAAAGATCCTACATGAAATTTAAAATTTATACCCCACCATTTCGTATTTTCCTCTAAAGTGTGTACGTAAGAAATGAAAATGCAATTTGAATTGCGTCAAATATCATACATACGTGTGATAAATTAGCATATAATCCTATAAATAATGACCACAAGTGATTTTTCTTTTTCTTTTCTTTAATATCTCATAATGTCGGATTTGCTTTCTACATCAAGTATAATCTGGATATACCCAATGCCTAGACTACTTGAGAATTTTCTCAGTATACCTCATATCCACGCTCGAATAGGTTTCTTTCCTCCTGTGTTGATTGAAGACCTTTATTATGGATATCACCAAGATGAAGAGGATTACAAAGGAAGAAGCCAAAATACGTATGGGCGGTAAAAGGAATCTGTGTTGATAAAGATCCTACATGAAATT
Organism: Mucor irregularis B50; assembly: GCA_000587855.1. NCBI lineage: Eukaryota > Fungi > Mucoromycota > Mucoromycetes > Mucorales > Mucoraceae > Mucor > Mucor irregularis. Next base: position 63,267 of record AZYI01000006.1, on the reverse strand, counting down.
TAAAATTTATACCCCACCATTTCGTATTTTCCTCTAATGCAAGTATGAGTGAGTCCCTTTGACGAACACAAAACTAATCTGAAGAACTAATGAATGTCTTATACGATTTCTACACATGATAATAGTTTTTCAATCGAAAGTTGGAGAAGTAGAGTTTGACTTGACCAAATATGACGAAATCTTATGCAAAGAAAAAATGATAAATAAGCAAACTTGTGATCACCACTCGGCAGCAGGCATGCGATTTATAACTGAATAATTCTCAAGAAATCCTAAGCTACTCTATCACATAAAATTTCTGCAGAAGAAATTGAGTAACGCCTAAAGAGATGATAATAACAAGGCTTTTTGGTTAGAAATTGCTCCAAGATTATTAAGGGTTCACTACGAAAGCACAGGCGCAGAGGCAGAGTTAATGGTTGCTGGAATAAGAAAGGCAACCAATTTAATTGAAGCTTCTACCAACAATAAACGTGGGATAGAGTCGCCCATGGAGACAAGGAATAAGAAGAAACAAAGATCAAAGACTTCGTAAAAAATGGAGCAAGCTGAATACGATGGGATTTTTGTAAAAGAAAGTAATGTTTCAGTCGGTACAATAATCAAAAGGGCAGCTCTAGAATACTTCCATGAAAGCAAGACCCGTAAGCTTAGTGTATGCGAAAGAAAAATAATGACGTAAGTATAGTCCTTCGAAAATAGATATCACTGCTAATAGTCTGTTCTAATGCAATATATCAGAAATGGACTGTCTTCAATCTTGACCTTGGTTGATCATTCCAATTCCTCTCAAAAGTCACTCTTTTCCAATAAAGCATGGACTGAAATTATATCCTATTTGAAATCAAGACTTGACCTCGAACTTTAATCAATGTCTCTGTAAAAACTCAAAGGTTACTAATTAGCAATAGTCGAAAGACTACTTGGTACAAGTGATGAAAGAAATGATGGTTTATTCAGCAAAAGATAGATTGCGAAATGAATGCAAAATCCGAGATAGAGAATATTGACCATCAAAACGTCCTTTTATACTAAACGGCAACTAAACTATGAGCAAGGTATAACAGGAGACGTAATACTGTGATTGTATGAATGCATATGGCAGAACCAGATACAAGAAAAGAATCGGAAAGTGACAACGGATCAAAAATACGGGAGCAAGAGATAGAGTTGGATAATGGAAATGATGGTTGTATAATTCATCAAACAAGGTAACAAAGCAAGACGTCAAGGAAGTTAGTGGGAAGGTATGTCGTACGTAACCATTATAGTGATTTAGGATAGGCAGATTAACAAGAGATATTAGCTGATTGGTGAATTCAGGTTTGGAAGCATAGATGCTAGGTAGCAGCAATCCGGGTACATCAACACCAACCGAAATACATACCCCGTTCATCATTAAATACGTCAATTTCATTGACACATTTAAACAATACCAAGAATACATTTCATCACACTACTCAACATTTACAATTGAAAAAGATCTACAAGAAATCATGGCAACGGCAAATATATTGTTCTTGGCACCCGATGACCATAGTGATCGCAAAAAAAAAAATATTCCAATTGTCCAACCTTGACTTGATGTGCACAGAAATGTTTTCATACAAGAATTAAAAATTCTCGATACTCAAGAAAACGAAGAATTATTTAACGAGGACGAATTTATTAAGGTTACAAGGATTATCAATGAAGTTGCTGAGAAAACGAAAACCATCAGAAAAGCCAAATTGGAGCTACTCACATTGGCGGCTTCCATGGAAGGTGGTAATAAAGCAAGCGTAGTTGAAGGAGTAGCAAACTTGTAAGTGCTGATATGGGAGTCATTGAACTGTGTGTCTGTGTGATCTTCGTAGCTACTGCTCACTGTACTGGTTTATTTATTAGATTAACAAAGTTGCCAAGAGTCGAGATTCTCAACATGGATAAATTGGGAGAAGTCGAACTACAAACAACATATTATGATGCCTTGTTATCCGAGCTTATCGCCGATCAAGATAAGAATGTTGCATTACGATGGCCAAATAAATTAACAGATGAGAAGCAAACTGATATACGTCCCGATGCAATTGTTTCAACGATCATGCAACACGACTTTGGCCACCCTGTTGGTTTCGGAGAAGTAAAGCCTGGCAACAGTTCTGCAACAAAACATTCAGTATCACTCGATGTCTTACGCTTAGGAATCGCTTCATAAAGGGCAATTGACAAATGGAAACTGAACTCGTGCTTTGAATTTATGATAAATGGATTTGATCTAACGTTCTTTATTACAAAAAAAAAACAACACGAAAATTGCTACACAATGCTGGAAATTGCGCAGTTCACTTACGCTTCTTCCTTATCGAACCTACATTCTTTTGTATCAATGATGAACTTGAACAAGCTTGTTATGATTTACAATCTTAATAAAATATTTCGTAGTTAAAAACAGATAAAATAAAGTGAGACTGTAAATGGGTTGTCCTTTATTCAATTATAAAAAACTGATATACGTCCCGATGCAATTGTTTCAACGATCATGCAACACGACTTTGGCCACCCTGTTGGTTTCGGAGAAGTAAAGCCTGGCAACAGTTCTGCAACAAAACATTCAGTATCACTCGATGTCTTACGCTTAGGAATCGCTTCATAAAGGGCAATTGACAAATGGAAACTGAACTCGTGCTTTGAATTTATGATAAATGGATTTGATCTAACGTTCTTTATTACAAAAAAAAACAACACGAAAATTGCTACACAATGCTGGAAATTGCGCAGTTCACTTACGCTTCTTCCTTATCGAACCTACATTCTTTTGTATCAATGATGAACTTGAACAAGCTTGTTATGATTTACAATCTTAATAAAATATTTCGTAGTTAAAAACAGATAAAATAAAGTGAGACTGTAAATGGGTTGTCCTTTATTCAATTATAAAACAGGAGGTATTTGTAAACATTGCTTATTCAAATCACCACATACTCTCTTACTTTACTCTTTGAACTCTCGTTTAGTAATTCTCTTTAAGTACTGTTATATATGGCGTAGTGTAGAAGTGTGTGTGTAAAAGTAAAGGTAAAAAGTAATGAGCACAAGTTCCTGTTTTAAAAGTAGAACGACTTTATAGAGAAATTGAGTAATAAAAAGAGTAAGAAAAGTACAATAATTAATATGTCTAAGGGAGAGTCAGTATAAATATCCTTTAGAAGATAAAAATAGAATAAAAAAACTTCAAAGAGTAAAATAAGTAATAGTAGGATTATTGCAGATCAAGCCTATAACCAAAGAATCAGAAGTAAAATGAATAAGTTTCGAAAAACTAATAGGATAAAATTTATAAGATGAAAGTTTGAACAAAATATTGCAAGTATTTATAGTTTTTGGATTTAGAGCTAAGAGAGACTTATTAAATCATACAGTTTCAAACAATCCAAGTAGTAGATTTTTGATAGATAGACTTTATTCATATCATATAATGTTAGAAAAAATCTTTTATTGCCATATTTTACAGGGGATTTGATTTTTCAAGGGCGAAAATATCCACTACAGTCTCACTTATAGCTTCTGATGTATTAACGACCGTTAAAAATAACGAATACCGCTTCAAAAGCGTTATTGACTTTAGTCTTATACTCTGCAATTTTTCCACGCTCTGCTTGGGGAGCTGTGTCGAGGAAACAAGAATTCATATAACTACTTCCTCTTCCCAAGTCATGTAGAATAATCCGAATTTTCATGTAAGGACCCCCATTTTTATCATACACGGACGCCTTGGACTTCAAAGCATCGAACGCGCCAACGGCGGCCAGTGAATAATCTTTAAACGCCTCAGAAATTGGTCTTTCGCCTCCTTTTGTAGGGCCACTAGGAATAGGACAACACTTTTGATAGACACGGTCAAGAACATCATTAGCAGCTTTACTATCGGCTTGCAGTTTTTTGTAAGCCTTTTCTTCAGTTCCGAAGAGAGTATTTGTGATAATTTCTAATCCGGATGGCTTGATAGAATTGGAGTAATCGACAAACTAGGAAGTACGTATGGTCATCAATCTTGGTCCAAGTGATAAAAATTTTTGAAAAAGGAAAACTTACGGAAATGCTTAAAGCGTCGAGCTTGGCTTTGGTGTCATCAGTGAGACCAACACATTCGTTAATAGAAGCAGAAGCTTTGCGCTTATCAATGCTAGCAGCGTTGGCTAGGAATAGTAAAACAAAATGATGATGATTAGTTGACAGTGACTATGTTTGTAGATCCTCATATCCTTATTATTTACTAGTAATTAAAAGAGCAAAAGCAATGTAAAGGGAAGTAAAAGTACGCATAAGCTAAAATAAAAAGTGAAAATGCTTGAAATCTTGAAATGGTAGTGGCGATAATTGTAATATTTATATGATTTTCGTTTTCCAAGATTCAACGTTTGCAAATTTATCAGCCTTCCATGAAACTCCTCTGTTGGTTAAATAAATCTTTGTGGACAAGGATTCCCTCCTTTACGGAAAGCATGCAAGCATGCCAGTACCAAACAAGTCAAGAAACTGGAAAAGGATTTGTGATGGAGGAAAAATCAAAGGGTCATTTAAGTTTCATACCTCAGTAAACTCTTTAAAAGGTTCTTACCACCCTAGCAGCGTTGGCTAGGAATGGTAAAACAAAATGATGATGATTAGTTGACAGTGACTATGTTTGTAGATCCTCATATCCTTATTATTTACTAGTAATTAAAAGAGCAAAAGCAATGTAAAGGGAAGTAAAAGTACGCATAAGCTAAAATAAAAAGTGAAAATGCTTGAAATCTTGAAATGGTAGTGGCGATAATTGTAATATTTATATGATTTTCGTTTTCCAAGATTCAACGTTTGCAAATTTATCAGCCTTCCATGAAATCTGCTTTTGTCGCACACTGCGGTTCTGCATTTCCATGCATGCGTGCGCATGGTAGATTGTTAGGAAGTCGACTTTTATATGCACGTACTTGAATTTACATAGAATATTTCAAGAGCTTCTACTGCATACATACGCATATCTTTACATATGTATAATAACATATGTGCATACAATTTCTTATAAATACGTTAACTTGCATTATAGGTATGTTCGACTCCAACACCTAGCGACTAATTAACTCACAATGAAGGCCTAAAACTGAATTCCAATTAAAGATGGATTCAAAGCATTTTAGCTCAAACAATATATATGTATTTGAAACACACTAATACAATATTTAAGTCAAAAACAATTATACGCACGCACATATGAGCAGCAATTTTTGAAATACGCATCTTTCACCCCTTTAATACATAACCGTTAAGGGCATGCATGCGTATGCATTCAATCTTTTCGTAAAATTTCACTTTAATCGACCGCTTGATTCGCACGTACGAAGAAAAGATTGATGCAGGCAAGGAAAGACTTCTCTATTTCCACTGTTATGCCATCTTTTAAGGTATTCTTCGAAGTGATCCTTTCTGGAATATGTTCAGTTGCACCCTTGTATGTCACACTTGAACTCGTTTTCCTACTCGTAAAGCACAGAGCAAATAAATAAGTGGTGCAATAAATGTAATTAAAAAAGAGTCTCACTTCTTTGTGGCTTCTCTGCTTGTGTCGGTCGTGCTTGTCGACCGACAAACTTCCATGACCACAATCTTGGCAGTGAATCACCTTTTTTTAAAGAAGGAGCGTAAAAATGTCAGCGAAACGGTATGTATGATACCAATTTGATAAAACTATACCTCATTATCATTTTGGTGGTTGAGCCTGCGATGTTTGTTCAATGTGACCCTCGTCGTAAATGTTTCTTCACATCCAGTCTCTTCGCATACATAAAGTATTTTCTAATATACGTATTCACATTGTATGCACACGGATTAGTATCTTTGTATTTCAAAAAACTACTTTCAGTATGTAACTTACGTCATGTACGGATTGAATGTGATGCTTTAAATAAAAATCGCCAGCAAAATGACGAGAGTGTGTACATCAGGTACAGAATACGAGACCCTATATTTGGTACAAAAAGAGATTGTAAGCAAAGAAATCTTGAAAATGGCAAATTGTAGAGCTACTACCCCCTGATACTTGAAATCAATAGGCTTCTTATACGCCATAGTGCGTTTATAGCAGTTCTTTATATAGCCCCGTAATACCATTTTGGGGCCATCCAAGTTCTCTTCTAAGGATAGCGTTTTTAATCGGGAGGTGAGAACGCTTATATCCAGCTCTTCAATTGAAGATAATGTGGGGATACCCAAGGCTTCGTGTAAACAAACGCTTCGTTTATCACTGAAAACAAATATGCACGTTCAACTGACCAAATTTTACCTACGTACAATTTCTTTGAATAAAAATTTCTCCTCTGTTGGTTAAATAAATCTTTGTGGACAAGGATTCCCTCCTTTACGGAAAGCATGCAAGCATGCCAGTACCAAACAAGTCAAGAAACTGGAAAAGGATTTGTGATGGAGGAAAAATCAAAGGGTCATTTAAGTTTCATACCTCAGTAAACTCTTTAAAAGGTTCTTACCACCATAAGACATGCGATTTCCATTTTCCTTTGGCCTTGTAACTCCGTGAGCATTCATCCACAGGACAAGGATATTGAAGGTCTTTGTTTGCATGGGCTCTTTCCATGTGCACTTTTAGGCCTCGTTTATACGCGAAGGTACACCCACAGCCTTCTTCTGGGCAGATTATTTGATTATCCTAAATTCAAACAAGTTAACAAGTGTTCATGTATTCCACTATGGAAAGTACATACCTGATTATGGTAATTGTTCAAATGACGGAGGCAAATAGCCTCCGTCAAACTGCGATCTCCGCAATATCCGCAAATTTTCACCTAAACAAGTCGCAAAATAGAGGTATTCAGTACAGCATTTCTTAGTGCGTTATAAATCAAGTCCGTAATACCTGCTCTTTGCGTTGGTGGTTTAAGCGAATGTGCTTGTTTAGCATTATATATGTTTTCAAAACTTCTTCACATCCCTCTCGGGGGCAAAGATAGGGAATTTCCTGTTAAAAAATGTTAGGGAAGATGTATAGAAAGAGCATCGGTATACCCACGTCGTGAAAGGACCTAATGTGATGATCCAAATAAAATTGAAGTGCGAAGGGTCGTGGGATGGGGCATCTATGGCAAAAAACTAGACCCTGAGTGAATCAATATGTAACGTTAATATCATTATGCAGATAACTAATGTCAATCGTAGATTATTTACCCCTTGATATTTATGGTCGAGCAATACTCTTTTAGTAGACGGAACTCGTCTTTCACAATTCACAAAATAGTTTCGTAGGACAGTCTCTTCTAAAGTCGGCGCGTTACGTTGGCACAACGACTTGAGAGTGTCGATTACAACACCAAGGTCGAATTGCTCGATAGAGGACAGCTGGGGTAAATTCAAAGCGTCATTAATGTCATTTATGGTGAATAAATTGGCGTCGTACAAATCCCTGAAATTTGTTAAAAAAAAATGAGTGTCTATTGGCGCACATAAAAACGTTTTGTAGAGATAAATACTTACTGGCCAAACACACAGGCAACAGGATTTTTGAGTCGGTCGCCCATAAATTCGAAGAAAGACCTTGTGCGCGTTGACAAGTTTCCAGAAGAGATTCCTTTTGGATAAGCTTTCATGTAGCAAGAGAGAAGCTCTAGTTTTCCATCAATGTAAACCTTGCTGGCTTGAAGAGTATGGAGACCTTCCTTAATCAATTCTCCTAATCCAGGGGATTGCAAAACAAGCAAACAATTGATGTATCCATTATAAGCTTTTGGAGAAGGGAATTTTCTGAGAGTGCAATGAAAGTCCAAGGAGCCCACATAGCTGTAGCAAATGGTGCCATCTCCGAGGAAAAAACCAAGGATAAAGTCGATCAATTTTTCTTTGCCACCCGTGCTGAAGTGCTCAGTGATTTTACGTGGGATTGAGTCTTTATGTGTAATTCTTAAAAGGGAACCGTTTGGAGCCAGACTGGCTTGATGGTAATCACTCTAGGCTTTGGCCTGGATGCACTTGCGGTCTATGCCGGTGATTTTGCTTGACGGGAAGCCCAAGCCCCAAATCAAATTTCGAAAATTGGCTCGAGAAAATCCCCAGACAACTGAGCCGTGGTAACCAGTTCCATACTTTTTGGAGAATGAAAGATAATTCGGGCAGAAACTGTGAACGGTAATGTCAGCAACCATGTCCACGGTGTTAATTATAAGCTTTTGGAGAAGGGAATTTTCTGAGAGTGCAATGAAAGTCCAAGGAGCCCACATAGCTGTAGCAAATGGTGCCATCTCCGAGGAAAAAACCAAGGATAAAGTCGATCAATTTTTCTTTGCCACCCGTGCTGAAGTGCTCAGTGATTTTACGTGGGATTGAGTCTTTATGTGTAATTCTTAAAAGGGAACCGTTTGGAGCCAGACTGGCTTGATGGTAATCACTCTAGGCTTTGGCCTGGATGCACTTGCGGTCTATGCCGGTGATTTTGCTTGACGGGAAGCCCAAGCCCCAAAATCAAATTTCGAAATTGGCTCGAGAAAATCCCCAGACAACTGAGCCGTGGTAACCAGTTCCATACTTTTTGGAGAATGAAAGATAATTCGGGCAGAAACTGTGAACGGTAATGTCAGCAACCATGTCCACGGTGTTAGGAAAATCACTAACCTGAGGGTTGGCTTCTTTACGCCAATGCTTTTCAAAAAGTTCAACAAGAAAATACATTCAGAAGACTTGAATGAGATCCCAATGAAATTTGAGTTACTGGAATTGAGTCCATCTGCTGTATGTAATCCATATAAAATTGAAAGAGGTAGTGTTTCTTTCTAAGAAGAAATTAGCAGGGAAGTGATTTGCATAATTGACGTTAGAGCGGCCAGAGACCCCAGATTCACGCTGCTCGACAGCAGATTCGACAACACCGTCGTTTTATGTCTTCCTGTACCTTGCACTGCGACTTAAAGACTGCAGCATTGCTGTAGCAAATCTTGTATTGTACCTTGTCCATAGTTTAGCTGTTCTATTTTACGTATGATAGACTACGTGTATCAGTTGACCTATCTTGGATTTTGCATTCGTTGCGATTTACCTTTCTCCTCTCTTTTGAGACAATTCAACCGTCACAACCACCAAACCAATTTGACTTGACCACTTTTGCAGTAGAAGAGAGAGTAAGAACCAGAGACTTGAAGAGACTTGAAGAGAAGCTTATTACCATAGAAGAAGCCTTGCCAGCAAAGAAGAATCTTTACCAGATTACTGCCAGTACTACCAGATATTTCTCAAAAAAATCATACTTTAACAAAAGACTTTAGCTTGGGTTTTACTTTTAAGTAATGAGCTATACTTGTCCAGTCATTATGAGAGTTTTTGATTTACATCGAGTACATAATTGTACACAGGAAGGACTTTTTGCTCTGCAAAACAAGAAAAGGGAAAAGCGGAAAGAAAGTTGCTTTTGACAACATAAGGGATTTGTGTATTTTATCGGTATCAGAGGGTTGTTGATGATGTAATGATTTACGATGAGTGTAGGAATTCAATATGATGTCAATTTAGAGAGATTTATTTTTTCGATTCTACATGTTTCTATTGCAGTCAAGAAGCCACCAAGTTGTAAACAAGAGGTAATAGTTGATAAGTACAACGAGTTAATTCATTCGGTAATCACATTTTGATCCACAACTGCTTGTGCAACCGGTTTTTTTGATGTAATATTTCATGATAGCCGTTTCTTAATTACATGCCTTCTATTTCAACTCAATTTTCAGTGCATATCATGATTATGAAAGAGTAAGCTGCATTTGGATTGATCATATACTACCCAATAAATCAATATGACTATGTTTATATTAGCGCAAGCATTAATTCTCAAATCAAATCTGATAGAAACTTCCAAAACCATGTAGTCTCGTGAACTAATACGGCTATAATCCATAGCAGGCATGCTGCTAAGGTTGAACTGATTTTGAAAAGGGGAATTTCTTCATTTATGAATGGAACATAATTGTTTAAAGGAAGAAAATGAAAAGACATAATGGCACGTATCATATCAACGTTTGACTACTCTTCTATTTGTGAGACATCTCTCTTTTCTATGATGATTTTGCAGAGCATCGTTCGTTCCAAAGCGACGTCCGCATGTGGGACAACCATGCTCTTTACTCTAATATGTTTAAAAAAAAAACTGAGTATTTATTAAAGTGATGGAAGTACATTTATCAATTTACCTCATCATGGTATTTTTGGTAGTGTTTCTCCAGTTTAGCCTGGAACTTGAATTCATCGCCGCAACGAAATCTACATCTCACCTTTGCATATGGTCAATTTACTTGAATATCAAAACAGTATTTTAAAAGAACTTACGATCAGTTCAGGATGCTTTTTCCCAACGTGGATATCCCTCTTCTCCTCGGACTTGAAAGTTTTGTTGCATTGAGCAACACAGCTGAAAATATCTCTATCTTCACTATGGTATCTTTTAAAATTTCCTTCATAGTGATCCAACCTGGAGTAACTTCTATTACAACCTTTTGTATGGTGCACTTGTGTTTGTTTTCCTATAAATTGCATAATAGATAAATAAGCCGTTCACCCGGTACGACGAAGAAAAAAAATTACCTCCTTGTGCGTTCTTTGTAAGTGACGATCATGCTCTCCAGCTGACAAGCTTCTATGACCACAATCTTGGCAGTGTATCAACTTTTTTTAAAGAAAGAGCATGAAAATGTCAGCAATGATCCATACTTACATAACAGGTTATCAATAGTATTACCTCTTCCATACTCTTGTGGTTCTGTCTGCGGTGTTTATTCAGGGTAACTTTTGTTTTAAATTTTTCATCACAGCCAGGCGCCTCACGGTCATATGGGATTTACTAAATAGTTACAAAGGAGACAGATTACTATTTCTGACAAATAATCACCCAAATACAAAAAGTATGTAACTTACGTCATGGATGGCTTGAATATGGTATTTCAAGTAGAAATCGCCAGCAAAAGGGCGTGGGTGTGTACATCTAGTACAGAGAACGAGACCCTATTTTCAAAAGAAATAAAGAGGTTTAGACATTAGGATTTACAATCGGTAGAATGCATTGTAATTACCCCCTGATACTTAAAGTCTATGGGCTTCGCATATGCACGGGTGCGCTTGAAGGAGTTTAGTATATACTGTCGCAAGACTAATTTTTGAGAATCCAGGTCTTCTTTATGGACGAGTGTTTTCAATCGAGCGATGAGGATATCAATATTCAGCTCTTCGATGGAAGACAAAGGAGCCAACCCTAACGCCTCATATATTTCATTGGCGGTAAATAAATTGGCATCATAAACGTCTCTTATATACAATGTAAACTATTAGTTAATGCACAAGAAATTGTTTCCTTTTATAGATACTTACTGGCCAACCACACAGGCAACAGGATCGTTGAGTCGGTCGCCCATGAATTCGTGGAAGGATCTTGATTTGGTAGAAAGGTAAGCGGTAGAAATTCCCTTTGGGTAGTTTTGCATGTATTTTGAGAGCAATTTTAATTTTCCATCCACATAAACGTCATTTTCTTGGATGGCATTAAGACCTTTCATTACCAGATCCACTAGCTCTCCTGATTGCAAAGCGAACAGGCAAATAATGTAACCCTTCACTAAACGAGGAGAGGAAAATTGCCTCAATGTGCGAGTAAATCCTAAAGGTTTCATTTTTTGCTCTAAAAATTTTAAAATAAAATCGTCGCGGGCGACAAACACCCACCCACGAAAGCGCGCCTCCAAATCCATTTTATGTGAACCAGCATAGCTATATGAAATCGTTCCATCGCCAGCAAAAAAGCCAAGCAAGAATACAATGAGTTTAATATCGTCTCCGTCGGCAAAGTAACCCTGAATAAGTCCCGGAAACGAGTCCTCGATTTTGCTTGACGGGAAGCCCAAGCTCCAAATCAAATTTCGAAAATTGGCTCGAGAAAATCCCCAGACAACTGAGCCGTGGTAGCCAGCTCCATACTTTTTGGAGAATGAAAGATTATTCGGGCAGAAACTGCGAACGGTAATGTCAGCAACCATGTTCACGGTGTTAGAAAAATCACTAACCTGAGGGTTGGCTTCTTTACGCCAATGCTTTTCAAAAAGTTCAGCAAAAAAATTCACTCTGAAGATTTGCAGCCGATCCCAATATAGTTCCTATTTGAGGAATTAATGCCATCTGCAGTGTGCAGCCCGAGGTAAAAGTTGAAAGCTACTGTATCTCTCTCCAAAAAGAAGTCGGTTGGCAAATGGTTTGCGTAATCCATATTAGAACGACTCGAGACCACAGAGCCACTCTGCTGAAAAGCAGATTCGACAACACCATCGTTTTTTGTCTTCTTGTACCTTCTTCCTCTGCTTGAAGACTGTAGCATTATCGCAGTAAATCTCCTGTTGTACCTTGTCCATAGTTTAGCTGTTCTATTTTACATATGATAGACTATGTGTATCAGTTGGCCTATCTTGGATTTTGCGTTCGTTGCAATTTACCTTTTTCTTCTATCTTTTGAGACCATTCAACCGTCTTGTCGGAGCTTGGGTTTTACTTTCCAAGTAAACTATACTTGTCCAGTCATTATTGGAGTGTTTGATTTACATTGTGTACATAATTGTACACAGGAATGACTTTTTGCTCTAAAAAAAAAGAAGAGGGAAAAGCGGAAAGAAAGTTGATTTTGACAATATAAGGGATTTGTGTATTTTATCAGTATCAGAGAGTTGCTGATGATGTAATAGTTTGTTTGGAAAAGATGAAAGAGGCTCAATGTAAAGTCATTTGAAGAGATAAATTATTACTTGATTATAATGAAGTCAAAGTGTGGTCAAATTTTTTTCCACTGTTGGTGCATCAGATATGGAATGGGTTCTGGATTTGGTTCTATGTTGTAATATTATATGATGGATGCTGATTTTTATCTTACTATTCATGTTTACCCGGTTTCCCTTTCACTGCATTAATATTTTGGACAGCATTAGCGTTGATTGTGACAATCAAGTAGTACATAAACTGTTTACTTTTATTAATGTAGTATGTGCAACATATAGACCTAATGAAAGAAATTAGCATGTGTGGTCAGAGCTCAAAGAGCCACCATTTTGTGATCAAATGGATATTTTGCAGCTACATAGTGAAAGAGCTAATTTGCATGTCATTTGACATACTCCTTATTCTGGTTTACTATTTTCTGCTCTTTATAATTTCGGATTCATTGTTGCATAAATTTGCCAATTTAATCCATGGTTGAGATCGATCTAAATGGGATCATTACATACGTATCGCAAACAAAGAAAAGAAAAATTTGGGAGTAGAAGGGAATAAAAAGTGGCTATTGCTTTTGTTTTTTTTCGGAGCGAGAGAAGAGGGATTTCACAAAAGTTCATAAACTATATTCTCAAACTGTTAACATGAAGCATAGAGCAGTATCAATCTCGTTTTTCTTCACGTTAAGACCAAGGTTCACAATGGTGTCAGGTCATTCATGCTTATTATTTTTAAAAGCTTCATTCAGATAAATTTTTGATATCAACTTGACAATGACAAGTAAAATGGCTGGCAAATTTTTTTTATGTATGTCTTGATTGTTAGAGAAATTTATCAATGGCTAATTGTCTTGAACGTATAAAAGAGAACGTCAGTAGTGTGGTATTCCCTATTTTTCGTTCATTTTTTTATAATTACTCTACCAACTTTACCGTGCACCATATGTCAAATTTATTAAGATTATTTAGAGCAAGAGCAGCTGTATCTGAGCAAGAGAGAAGAGAAGATGATGATTATACAGAGATCGAAGTCGAAGACGGGGATAATGATGAAGATGATGTATTAATTGTTGGTGAAAGAGAAGAAGAAGAGCAAGGCGATGTTAACGTTGATGAATCTGTTCAAAATCATCTACCTCTTCAATTTCTTTTGCAGAGGGATACAGTAGCTTTCAACTTTTACCTTGGATTACATACAGCAGATGGTATCAACTCTAACACTACCAACTATATTGGGATGGCTTTCAAGTCGATCGAGTGCATCTATTTGTTTCAATTTTTGAGAAGTATTGGCGTACAGCGGCCAAATTTGAGGTGAGTTATATCATCAAAAGTACATTAAACCATCTTTGACTGACAACGAAATTTATAGATTCCAGACAAATCTTGCATCCTTTTCAAGAAAGTATGGTGCTGGCCTCCACGCCATGGTTACATGGGGCTTTAGCAACGCAGTGGCAAGAGATGTGATTTGGGGGATGGGCTTCCCCTCCAGTCACATCAAAGACTCTATTCCTGGTCTTATCCAGATGTATTTTTCTAATGAAGACCCCATCAAGCTCATTGTGTTCCTTCTCGGTTTCTTTGCTGGCGACGGTACTATTTCTTATAGCTATGCTGGATCACACACAACGGACTTGGAGGTGCGCTTTCGTGGTTTGGTCTTTTTTGCTCGGGACGATTTTATTTTGAACTTTTTTGAACAAAAATTACAAGCCTTAGGATTCAATTGTACCCTAACGCAACCTCCTTCCGCCAGTTCGCCAAAGGGATACATTAATCGTCTGTTTGTATTGCAGAGTCAGCAACTGGTGGATCTTATAATGAATGGCCTCCAAGTTCTTCAAAGAAGTAGAGTTTCCATCGATGGGAAGCTGCAGTTACTCAATTGTTATATGCAAAAATACCCACTCGGAATCTCCCCCAACTATCTGTCGACAAAGACCAGATCTTTTTTCCAATTCATGGGCCATCGTAGCAACGACATCGTTGCCTGCATAGTTGGGCAGTAAGGATTTAAAAATTACAATTTTTGAGGATTTACATACACACTAACATTTTTTTTCTATTTTAGGGATGTGTACGACTGTAATCTCTTTACAATAAATCAAATATATCAAGCATTGGGATTTACTCCGTTGCGATCTATTGAAGACTTGAATATTGATTTTCTAGTTAACGGCCTCGCAGGACTTACCCAAATAGATGACCTTGTTGATCCTGCCAGAGTGGTGCTTCGAGATTATTTCTTGAATTGCTTCAAACGGTTCACCTCGTATTCTCAGCCAATCGACTTCAAGTACCAAGGGGTACATAATAATTATACGATTTACAATTTATAATATTTCATGCTTACATTATTTTTTTTGTATTAATAACAGGGTCTTGTATTCTGCAACCGATGCACACATCGTCGTCCTTTTGCTGGTGATTACTATTTGAAGCACCATATCCAATCTTATCATGATGTAAGTTACACCTGTTTATTGGTTGATTTTTTTTTAATAATATTAATCTGTCTTTACGTTTTCATGTAGCATATCCCTTACTACTGCGAAGAACCTGGTTGTGAAGAAGTATTCGATACGAAAGTGACTCTCAACAAGCACCGCAGACAAAATCACAAGAATGATGAAGAGGTAATGATATTGCTGATTTGTCGAATCGTATCTTCTCATACTGACATTTTCATGCTCTTTCTTAAGGTGGTATTCTGTCCAGAGTGTGGTAACAGAAGTTTGTCGGTCGGCGAGCATGAGCGACACATGCGGAGAACCCACAATGAGGTAGGCGGTTTTTTTTTTTTTTTTTTTTTTTTCGTCGTATCGGATGAAACGCTTATTAATCTATTATGCAATTTATAGGAAAACGATTACAGGTGCACTATAGAAGGTTGCCATAGAACTTACTCAAGATTAGATCACTATGAAGAACATTTTGGAATACACCATAATGAAGATAGAGCAGTCTTTCACTGTGTTGCTCAATGCAACAAAACTTTCAAGTCCGAGGAGAAGAGGGATATCCACGTTGGGAAAAAGCATCCCGAGTTTATCGTAAGTTCTATAAAAATATTATTTTGATATTCAACTAAAATGATTATATGCAAAGGTGAGGTGTAGATATCGTTGCGGCGATGAGTTTGAGCATCAAGAAAAATTAGACAGGCACTATGAAAGGTTCCATGACCAGGTAAACATCGAAAGGTTCTTTTGAAAATTGGAAATGTAATTAATTGTCTTGTATTGAAACACATTAGAGTAAGGAGTATGTTTGTGAAGGATGCCAACGCTGTTTCGTAGACAGAAACTCGCTCCAAATTCACCACAATAGGAGAATATGTCTTACGAATCGAAGAATAGTCAAGCGATAGATGTTATTACTTTTTACACTTTTACTTTTTATATTTTACATATTAGTCCAATAAATTTACCTTTGAAAATCTAATATTATTTTGCCTTATACAGTCGTGCTTGTACGAAATCATCATTTCTGATCGTAGATTGATATATAGCATGTGCTGATTTGAATAAGCAATGTTTATAAATACCTCCATAAAACAGTGATTATGGCGATAATAGCATACTATGAGATAAGCCATAGCAGACCTCCCCCCCTAGGTGGTTACATGTAAGACATGGTGGTGACACGAGTTCAAGAAAGACTTAGAATGGATGAAGCGTGGGTTAGTACTTGTACAGCCAATAATTGTAACAGCTAGAGAAGAGTACGATCTATAAAAACACCTCCTGTTTTATAATTGAATAAAGGACAACCTATTTACAGTCTCACTTTATTTTTAATCTGTTTTCAATTACGAAATATATTTTATTAAGATTGTAAATCATAACATAGCAGATGGCTGGTGAAGCTCAGAGATAGACAAAAAAAAAAACCTTATTGAAGATATAAGCATCACAATGTTGTAACTTCTCTTTACTCAATTTCGCACATCAGATATAATATAATTCACTCTGAATTCTAAATACTTTCCAACGAATTATTCGAATAGTATAAAATTCGTCAACCTCAATCCAATGCCTACCCTCCATAATGATCTACTAATTTAAACTCCGACATCCTTCAATTTTATGTACTTTTATTATTTTTTACTTTAGTTTTCTTTACATCCTGCTAGCTAACTTCTTCATGGTCCTTCTTATGTTGCGTTTTAGCGGTCTACCTCTCCAAAAACAATGTCTGCGGATAGCGTCGCATTCGCGTTTAAAAAGCGTTTAAAGGTTAGCAAAATAGTTAACAAAATAGTTAGCAAAAAGAAAAAAAAACTTACCCATTGTACCAATGATTGTGACCATATCAGGAAGTAAGTGATCGCGAGCCATGAAATCGGAACCTTGAAGATGAGCAAAACCGGGAGCTCTGATCTTACATCTGTAGGGTCTGTTTGAGCCATCAGAGACTAAAAAGACACCGAATTCACCCTTGGGGGCTTCAACGACGGTATAGGTTTCACCAGCGGGGACAGAGTAACCTTCAGAGTAGAGCTTGAAATGATGGATTAAGGCTTCCATGTTTTCCTTCATGGCGGCACGAGGGGGAGGGGTGATTTTCCAATCGTCAGTCTTGATGGGACCTTCAGGGATTTGGTTGATACATTGGTTGATGATACGAAGGGATTGACGCATTTCTTCCATACGACAGAGATAACGATCGAAACAATCACCGTTTTGACCGACGGGAACATCGAATTCTACTTTATCGTAAGCATCATAGGGTTGAGTCTTGCGGAGATCCCACTTGAGACCGGAACCACGGGCAAGGACACCAGAGAAACCCCAATCTTCGGCTTCCTTCTTTGTGACGACACCAATGTCGCGAGTACGAATGTGCCAGATACGGTTACCTGTCAAAAGTTCTTCAATTTCATCGACACGATCACCGAATTGTTCAGACCAGTCGTGGATGTCGGCCAAGAGACCGATGGGGATATCAAGAGAGACACCACCGGGACGAACGTAGGCAGCGTGAAGACGAGCACCGGAACAACGTTCATAGAATTCCATCAACTTTTCACGTTCCTCAAACATCCAAAGCAAGGGGGTCAAAGCACCAACATCCATAGCGTGAGACATGACGGACATGATGTGGTTAAGAATACGAGTAATTTCACCAAACATGGTACGGATATATTTAGCACGCTCAGGAACCTCAATGTTTAAAAGTTTTTCGACGGCCAAAGAGTAGGCTTGTTCGTTGGTCATGATGGAAACGTAATCAAGACGATCAAAGTAAGGCAAAGCTTGAAGATATGACTTGTATTCAATCAACTTTTCAGTACCACGATGTAACAAACCAATGTGAGGATCGGCACGAACAATTTCTTCACCATTCATTTCAAGAATAAGACGCAACACACCGTGAGCAGCAGGATGCTGGGGACCAAAGTTGACGGTAAAGTTACGCATTCTGCTTTCGTCCTCGTCCTCAACAGCTATAATTAAGTGCACACAAAATCATTTAGAAAAATTTCCCTCAAATCATCTCTAATTGTCGTTCGAATGCTTTTTTGATTTTTCTTACCTCCAAAGTCTCTAGCGTCCTCGGTGATGGTAGTGACGGGAATGTCTCCAACAAATTCGTGGTTGGCAGCGGTGGCCATTGTGCGGAATGGTTGATATGCCTTCAAGGGCATGGCACGAGGTCTAAGGAATGAGCTGCGAGCGGTGGTGGTGGAGGCTGTGTTGACAAGTCTACGTGCCCACATTCTGGTAGCAAAAGACATTATTAATTATTTTTTTAGTGTTGCGTAGAGTCGATTTGTTTAAAAAGAGTGGGGAGTAAGTGAATAAAAAAAATCGTCGTTAAGCTGTTTTTCTTATTTGCGCAAACAAAAAAAAAGAACTGTCAAGTGTTGAATCAAAAAGGATGAAATGATCAATAATCTGAGCAAACGCAATCGGCTGGAATCTTTTGACAGAATATTTGTTACCTTATTTTTTCTCTCAAAAGTAAAAAATATGAAAAATAGCTTTTTGTTCTCCACAAAACAAAAAAGCCAGGTAAGGACGTAGACAGGGCAAATATTTTCAGTGCCCGCGCCACCACAGAAATGATGACGTTAAACTGTGAGTTTGATCGGACAGTGAATTTACTTGATTACTCGATGCGCTTAGAGTGTCAGATTGTACTTGTGAGGTAGTAAGCAAGAGTGGTCAGAGAGTACGCTGAAAGATTAGAGCATAAAAAAAGCCAAAGAGTTTGAATATAGCTTCTCGATTAAGGCTTCTATTGCATACAATTACATTTACTGAAAGCATATCCAAAGTTGACATCTTGGCTCTGATATCAAATCTAGCAAACAAACTTTACCCGAATACTACAAAAGAGATTATTCAAAAGTTGAAAATAAAGCATCCTTATTCTAGCAAACAAGCACCAACGTCCTGTTGGTCCAAAAATTTGGCCATAGAAAGTAGGCCCTCACAAGTCTGCGACTGACAAAATAGGAAGACCAAGACTTTTGACGTACATAGAGGATGCTAAGCACTTGCTATCAAACATCGCAAAAGTGAAAAGTGTATTCCTTGGATAATCTACAAAATGTTTTTCATATTGTACACCATTTAAGAATTCTCATGGGCTATATGGGTATAATTGATCACCAAGCGGTAAAATCCCACACTAACAGCCCTTTGACGTCTCACATAGAAACCTATATTGGATATACTAGGTATGCGTCGTTTATATACTACATTCAACTCGACTATTTTTTAAAACATTCTATTCAAACAACATGGTATTGATTCCCAAACTCTACAAACAGTATAGTTTTTATGTTCCCTCCCCCGTGTACTCAAATAGATGACAGCCGGTTCAATCGCCCCTCCTTTCAATCCACTCGAATACCAACACAAAATCAGATTCATATAGTTACAAGTTATATTTATATATTACAAAAGAAGAAAAAATTAATCCTTCTTAATACCATATTGAGCCTTATACTCCTTCATCAACTTGAGTTCTTCTTCGTAAGTACCCTTTTCGGCCATGAATTCCATAATGTGATCCATAGAGATGATGGCACGAACTTGAACACCGTTCTTTTCCTCGACAGCTTGGATAGCACTCTTTCCAGAACCATCGGGAGCAACTTCAGCACGATCGACAGCAACGAGAACACCAGCAAGTTGAGCATTGTTTTGCTTGATGATTTCGATAGATTCATTGATGGCGGTACCAGCAGTAATAACATCATCAACAACGACAATCTTACCATTCAAAGGGGTACCGACAATGTTGCCACCTTCACCGTGATCCTTCTTTTCCTTGCGGTTGAAGGAGAAGGGAGCGTCCTTGTTGTGATCGTTAGCAAGAGACAAAGCAGTAGCGCAGACAAGAGGAATACCCTTGTAAGCAGGACCAAAGAGGACATCGTATTCAAACTCGGCGTCCTCAAGAGCGGCGGCATAGAAGGTACCAATGGCACCCAAGGTCTTACCACTGTTGAATAAACCGGCGTTAAAGAAATAAGGTGAAGTACGACCAGATTTGAGGTGGAAAGAGCCAAACTTCAAAACTTCATTCTTGAGTGCAAACTCGATAAATTCACGTTGATAAGCCTTCATTTGTTTTTCTTTTTTCTCACAGTAAAACTAGGTAAAAAGAAAAAGAGTAGAAAAAAGAAAAAGAGAAATCAAAGTATACCTTGATCGCAATTATAGTTGGAAATATTTTTTTTCAAGGTTGTTTATCTCCGCCAAGTTTTAGAAGTCACACCATATAATTAATGTTGCATACAGAATTTTTGCCGCTCACATACGTATATTGAATTTATTCTGCAGAGTACATATTAAAGCATTGTGATGCAACATGAATATACGAAAAGAATATTCAGCGAATATATTGGGCAAAGAAATCAAAAGTAGGCGAAAAGTGTTTTTTGCAGCAAATGAGCAATCCATGCATAGTTGCGTGATTGAACCACCACCTTTCAAAGAAGCGGTTAGTTTGATCATATACATCCCCTTTTCTCACACAGTGTATACATGTTGATAAAAAAAGACCAATACATACAAAAGCTTCACATTTATTTATTTTTTGCGCTAGCGTACATATTACAATTATTTGACATTTTTATTCAGACCCAGTGCAGTGGTGAAAGAAAAAGGTATCTAGATTTTGGATGTCTTGACATCAACGAGGGGGACGACGACCTTACCCTTGTTTTTACCAGAATGAAGGTAGGCAACGCCATCAGCGACTTGATCAATTCCATGCAAACCACCATTATCAATTTCTACTTTGAGCTTGCCCTCCTTCAACAACTTGATCATACTAGCCATGTGAGAGGCAGAAAACTCCTTGTAATCAGGCATAAAGAAGCCTGCAACTGTACGAGATGTACCCAAAAGCTTGATTGTGTTTACGTTATCTCCGGCCATACCATCAGCACCAGTATAAGAGGCAACCATACCAATAACGATTAAACGACCTCTGACAGCGAGACTCTTGAGACAGATTTCAAAGAACTCGCCACCAACACTCTCGAAAATAATATCGACACTATGGAAAAAGAGAAAGCACATGAGACAGTGTCCATGAAACAAACTGACATCATCCTTACCCGCGAGGATATTCCTTCTTCATGACAGCCTTAAAATCTTCCTTTTTGTAATTGATGACTCTATCACAACCCATTTCCTTCAACATGGCTACCTTATCATCGCTGGAACAAGTACCAATGACATGGTTACCAGCCAACTTGGCTAATTGAACAGCAATTTGACCTGCACCTCCAGCAGCTACAATTATAAATTGTATCAATTTCTCACTGTACGCCTTTTCCTCCGAATACATTTATTTTACCTGCAGTGACGAGAACAGTTTCACCCTTGGTCATGCGACCAGTTTCGGCTAATGCAATAGATGCGGTCAATCCAGAAGTTAAAAGACCGAGAAGTTCAGGTCTAGCGCTCTATTAGTACATTACACTTTAGTTCACATCTTTCTATAAAACGGGATAAAGGACTCGCAGTTACTTACAGGAACAGGCATGACAGCCTTGGCAGCGATTTCAACGTATTCAGCAAAGGCACCATATTGGGTGTAAATAACGTGGGAGCCAATTTTATCTTTGGAAACATTGGAACCAACAGCAACAACTTCACCGAGAGCTTCGAAGCCGACATCGAAAGGACTGTTTATACAGAGTTAAATAAGGTATCTCCTGTGTATTTTTTCAAGTAGAACTTACGGCTTAATTCCAGGAATGTATTTGCCATTGGTGAAATTAACATCGGAAGCGTTAATGCCTACGTAAAAGTTCTTGACAACGACATTGTTGGGCTTCAAGTTTTGAATGAAATCCTTATAGTCGACTTGAACGACTCTTGTAACCTTTTGAAAGTCGTTTCCGACTTCGATGGCTTGAATTTTACGGAAGGTAGAAGGACTAGAATTAAACAATCATTAGTCAATTTTTGATGTATCATATGAATCGAGGTATATCGTTCATTACGTTGACATATTTGAAGGAAGAAGGCAAAAGATCAAATATCAATGGAAAGAAGATGCATTCTAAATAAGCTTATTTTATAAAAATATGCACCATCGGACTTGCAATTCAACATTAGAGGTTGGTAATCAAAAAGTATTGTGAGAGCAGCTTCAAAAATAAAATTACTCATTTTTTTTGAGCTGCTGAATAATGTATTTTGAAGGGACTAAACGCTTTCTTGTACGGGAAAAACTAAAGGACAACTCAGCTTGCATAATATTTGAAGGTTTTAATATGCAAATAACAAAGAAGCTCTTTGCTGCAGTGAATGAGTCTTGAGAAGATATTTATAAGTACGAGTGCATATACTAAAGACGTGCTGAAATACGTACTCCTGTGAGATCAATATATAATAAGTTGGTCGCAAATTTGATTTGCCTTTAATACATTCCGTAGATATCAACTCAAAAAACCCATGCTACTCTAATGATGACTTGTTCTTGTTGAGGTCAGCTAAACCTATGTGTAAGCATTAGTATGTTTATTTCTATAAGCACAAAGCTCCCAGCTGCTGGTGTTTATTTAAAACCAACATGCAATCCTATACCTACAGACTCTAATAGATCGTAAATTATATTTTGTAACAAAGAAATTATGTTGACTGCATTGCAAGTTTTTGAGTTGTAAACTTCTGATTATAAATTGAATATAAGAGTACGTATGTACACTTCTACAGTAAGAACTGCGTAAGATGCTGGGGAAATATCAAGTGTTCATAGAAAGCTCAACATAGAATCGTGTAAAAGGTATGAATGATAAATGTCGTATAAGGTAAAATGATGAAAATCTTTACCCATCCTATGTGAATTGTTGCAGTATGTACGCATAATTCATTTTACCGTAAAAGTATCTATAAGCACACTTTATCAAATTTACCTGATGCTATTATCAACGCATGAGCAACAGCAATGCTCCAGACGCGCGATTTATAAAGTATTGATGGAATCTGTCGCCTATATTAATGTATTTAACGCGTAAATGTTGCTAAAAAAAAGTATGCATTTTCATTGATTTTATGTAACAACAAAGCTGTTTTCTGCAATTGACTGATCAATGCCCTTTTCGACATTCACAATAGGTAGGTTGATATCTTTCGTAGAGTACATACTCACTGCCACCCAATCACAGTTCAGTGCTTGATCTACGCGTTCTTGGTGAATAACAAAGTGGAAACCAACCAATCAACGCGTCTCAATGCGGGATTTGTAAATCGACACGTTAAATAAAGAAATTTTCCAAAACTTTTTTTCCCAAATCATTGTTCAAATACACTTCTTTTATTTGGATGACGACAACTTGAATATTTAATTGATTGATTGTATTTCCCCTTTTGTATATATCCCGCTTCCTTTCTTTTGATTCCCATAACAATAATGTCAGAAAATATTCCACCATCTAACACTAAAGCCAATGTTGTAATTAAGCGAGAGGTGAAAAGAGTCATTAGTAGAAAAGACCCCTTACCACCAGCACAGGCACCGCAGCCACCACCTCCACCACAACACCACCACCACCAACAGCAGCAGCAACAACAACAACAACAGCAGCAGCAGCAGCAGCAACAGCAACAGTCACAGCAGAAACAACCTCAGAAAGAACTACCTAGACGTCAGAATATATTCGAGATTACAGAAGAGGATGAAGCTAGAGGAATAACTGTGATAGAGGAGAAAAAGGAGGACAAGGATAAGGACGAAATGGCTGACCCAAACGACTTGGCGGGCTATGAAAAGATATCAAAGATAGGTGAAGGTACCTACGGTGTTGTATTCAAGGCACGACAGAAGGAATCAAACAAATTAGTTGCGTTGAAAAAGATACGATTGAATTTACAAGAAGGTGTACCTACAACCACAATAAGAGAAGTAGCCATTCTTAAAGAAGTCGACCACGATAATATTATCAAGTATGTAAAGTACAAGTCGCATAGAGAATGTCCATTGTAAATTAAGCATTCTTTGTAGGTTAATTGATATGATTCAAAGAGATGAAACCATCTATTTAGTATTCGACTATTTCGATGTGGATTTAAGAAGATATATGGACAAGGTGAAAAGACCTGGATTGACAGCAGGACACGTAAAGGTACGACGGGTATAATGAAAGAGTTATTATCTTAATTTGATTGTTCATACATGCATATCACTGTAGAGCTTCATGCATCAATTGCTTAGAGGGTTACATTATTGTCACTCACATCGCATTCTTCACCGAGATTTAAAACCGCAAAACTTATTGATCGATAGAAATGGCAGATTATCGATAGCAGATCTTGGTCTATCGAGGGCATTTGGAGTTCCTATGAGAACATATACTCACAACGTCATTACGTTATGGTATAGAGCACCAGAGATTCTACTAGGAAGTCGTCATTACTCTACAGCAGTGGATATGTGGAGTGTGGGATGTATTATGGCAGAGATGATTTCACTAGTGGCAATTCTTCCAGGTAACAATTAATTGTAGTTTGAAAATAAAGAAGGGGGGCTAGATAATTAATCTTGGATATTTCTTTGTTAGGCGAATCACAAATTGATCAGCTATTCCGTATATTTAGATTATTAGGCACACCTTCAGAAGAAGTGTGGCCTGGTGTTAGCACACTGCCAGATTACAATGCTAACTTTCCTCGTAAGTATATACTATTAGACCTTGTAGATGGACATTTATCTAAAGCTACTTTACAACCGTAGCATGGAAAGGAAGAGATTTCAAAGAGTTGATGATGACCAAATACCCAAAGTCGTATTTAGATGTTCCTGATACAGCTTATGATTTATTACGGGTAAGACCAGAGTAATATACTTGTAGCAGAATAGATACTAATATGCACCTCTCCATTTAGTCAATGCTCACATATGATCCCGTTTCTCGTATATCAGCAGTAAAAGCCGAAGAGCACCCCTACTTTTACGACGATATTACACTGTTAGACCTTTAAAAACCTTAGCATTTCATCATTCAAGTCTATTACATTTCCACCTCCTACCTTTCTTTAATTTTGTACATACTCTCAACAATCAATATTTGCTTCGACTTTAATATTCTGTCACATCATTTCATTATCCTAATAATAGAATTGCACCCTTTGTTTTATTTAGCAATAAAACCTTTGACCCAAGTTTACCCCTTTTCTTCAGAATTATGTGTGTTTATTTCAAAAGGTACAAAAGAATTGCTGTAATTGGTATACAAATAGAGATATAATAATAGAAATTAAAAACTGTGAAAAGATTAAAAGAACACAAAAGCGAGTAATAAAATAGTTTAAGCGTCAACTTTGGGATGGTTATTTTCTGAAGCCTGGATAACAACAAGACTGGCTAATGTACCTGCAGTCAAGATTTGATAGGCTGTATTTCCCAATGCGGATTTGAATCCACGACTGTAAGCTGGCACATTGCTGCCATCCAGGGGCGTAGGCGTATACGCTGGCAAATGTGATGTATTGCTGGAAGCAATAGATCTTCCGAGCACAACAATATCATGTTTTCCTAATGGAGCTTCAAGACCGTCAAGAACAGTAGAGAATTCGTTATGCGTTTGTTTAGGAAGGACGTATTTGAGTATGACGTTGCTTGTAGCTTGCGATGAGAACAGCTGGCTCAACAGTTCATCATCTGAGCACTGGTGTACGGTCAATGTGTTTAAAGTTTTTTGAATGGAATCCTTTGAAGCGTACACGCTAGATTCATCTGATCCGTATTTGAGGACGAGTACTTCTACTTGACGGTACATTTGGAGTCGAAGAGCAAATAATAATGCAGCACGATCATCGGGTCCACCGTGAGTGAAAGGGACAATGATCTGGAACTTGTTTTGAAGACCGAGATTACCATCTTGAATCTGACCAAATCCACGATCAATAAATAGACCAACGGTGCTATGTGTGATGGCAAAGGCACTGGAGGCAAAATCGGCGTCAGATACTTGATAAGAGGTCCAATCTTCACTCGTCACTTCCATAGGATTGATTTCTTGGTGGTGATGATGATGGGTGCTACGAGTACCAGAGCTTGCCCATGGCAACAAAATCATATCAGCAGAGACGCTCTCTCCGTAGTCAGCCACAGTAGAAATAAACTCTGTAGGAATTCGGTAATCTAACCTTGTTTGTAATGATTCGATACCAATTAAACTGACAAAAGTTCTCAAAACATTCAGAACTGGATCTTGCCTTTGTGTTTCACGTAAATCTTGAAGTCTCATCACATCAGACGAACGTTGAGTCAACTCCAATAAACGAACAGCGTGAATATCCAAACGATTCTTGCTGAACTTCAAAGATGAGGTATTATCTTCTTGCAACAAACGGATTAACGCCATCATAGAGGGAACGGTATCAATTCGATTCAACATAGTGACAAGACTAAAGTAGTTTTACAGGTTCCAAACGAGAGGCACCAAGCACACTAGGGTCTTGCTTTTCGTCGATATCACCATCATAAACATTATCGCCTATTACTTTCTCAGCAGTTTGCTTTTGATACCATTCAGGATAGAGCCACATAACAATAGGCGTTGTCATGAATGTTGTAACCAGGGCCATAACCACCATTATCACGAATACTAAATATTTACATTTACTTTTTAATATCCAAGTTACACATATGTTGTCATTTTTTGAGCTTACTTTGATCATTCAATACACCAGCATCATGACCAATATTCAAAACAATGAGTTCCACCAATCTACACGAAATATGCAATCAAGGTTAGTGAAACTGTGTACAACATAAATGTCATCGGACCAAAATAAAGTTTTCAAAAAACCTTAATTTCTTTTCCAGGTGTCACCTAAACAAACAAAATCGATATTTACTTACCCTTTACAACTCATCAATACACCGACTGTTAAAGATTCACGTGTAGTCATGCCTGTGACTTTTGCAGCCCCTGTACATCCAACAATCTTTCCAAAACAAGCGACAAAGATAACCAAAATGACATAACCCCACACAGTTCCAGTGTTCAATAAACCAATTTGTGTCTTTAGACCTGACAACGTAAAGTACTGCACGGTACATAAAAAGTTAATTAATACGTATCTGATCGAAGAGAAAGAGAGAGTACTAATATAAATAAATATGTAAGCTTACCAAAGGCAAAAAGACAATGTTGACCATGTCTTCTATTTTTTCCGTAATCTTGATTGATAAATCATGTTCATGAGGGATGATTAATCCTGCAATAAAACCGCCAAAAATAGGATGAATACCGAGGATATCTGTTACAAAGGCGCATGATAAAACCAGTAAAAGTGTCACAGTCATTAATACAGGAGAAGGACCGTCTTGAAAAGAGTTTGTCTTATGGCACAGTTTACGATACAAAGGTCCAAGTAAAAATATAACAAATATTGCGAATCCAACACCTGACAAGAAAACGTACAACGCTTCGAGTCCTCCCGTTGAATTTAATAAAGCCACTACCAAAGCAAGTAATACCCTAAATCCGATATAAATATTTAGAATTTTACCCAATAATCGTTTTCTCCATCTATGAGTGTGCATTACCAGGCAGTACAATCGTTTAATAAACCAGCTGACATAGTGATCACTCCCACTCTGGTGCGAAGTAATTTTAACTCTGCTAAAATACGCGCTAATACAGGAAAAGCCTATACGTGTGTAACCCCAAATCAGACAAATGTACATTTTGCATATGTATACCTCAAAATATGCACACACTTACAGTAATAGCCATAGCAACACCCAGAAACAAGACAAAACTAACAAATGAAACGTCGCCCTCGTTTTGCAACTTGTATAAACCAACAGAAACAGCGGCTCCGAGACCGAAAGGTAAAGCCATGCCAGCAACAGCAATAGAGACACTCTGCTTCCAATCTCTTTTCACAATACGTAGATCAACTTCCAAACCTACCTGAAACAAAAAGAAAATAAGACCAATAGTAGCAATTAGATTCAAGAAAGGCAAAGATTGAGTGGGAAACACAGTTGCTTGAAAATTGGGAATTCTGCCCATCACTGTTGGCCCCAATATGATACCCGCAATAACTGTAAAGGTCGAAATTAGGTTACTCTCTTGCTCACAATAAATTTAATTCACTAAACATACCTTCTGCAATAACTCTTGGTTGGCGAAGGTATCCTAATGGAATGGCCAAAACTCTACAAAACGTCAAGATGATGACGGCCTTCAACGTGCATGTACTATTTTAGTGTCAACGTTTCTTTTTTTTTTCAGGTACCACACTCACTTGAATGATAAACAAGACGACAGGATTAGCAGGATTAAACAAGATGGGGTTCAGACCAGAGAACACACCCGCTTGAGGTGTTGCAACCATGATAAACTATGAAAAATTTGAAAAAGAATAATGAAAATCCAACAAATTAAGATTTTTTTTTGTCCTGATTTATACATTGAGTTTCGTGTAACCATCAACTGTTTATAGTGATATGATAGTGTTCATGTGAACACGATAACCATATGATGACAGGAGGAAGAACAAGAAGAATATGATCAAAATTGTTTCTTATTATTATTGTTTATGTATATATATCTATGTTGTATTCTATTTTATTCTTGTGTTTCTGGCAAGTACGTAAGGTTCGGTTTCTGAAGCGGTCATACAGCCTGTGCTAACAAAAGTAGTGATTGATTGACGACATCGTTTATCTTGCACATCACCCGCAGCAAAAACACCTTCCACCTTAATACGAGTGAAGCCAGGTACAGTTTGAATGTAGCCTGTTTCATCCAAATCAACTCGACCTTTCAAAAGAGAAGTAGCAGGCACATGACCAATAGCATAAAAGAGTCCACTTGCTTCGATTGCGTTATTTTTACCTGTTTGAGTATTACGCGTGGTGACTTCGGTAAGAAGGTCACCATTGCCTACACACTCTGTGGGAACAGTATTTAAGTGAATAATGACCTTGGAGTGTTTCAATAGGGCCATTCATGACTTTTGACGCACGAAGCACATCACGACGAACAAAAACGTGGACATCAGATACATGGCTTCTTCTGAAATATCACCGCCACCTAACTCTGCGAAAGGTTTATTTCTAAAAATGGAAACTTCACCGTCATGTAGACATCAAAGGCGAGGATGCCATTTTATCAGTTCTGCTTTTTATCGGGTACTAGATTTTTGGGACAGCTTTAGAAAATCTTGATATAGGCACGACACGAATCAGTAAAATGTTACTTGAAACCATTGAAAACCTTTGGCTAAAGCATTTTTTCTTTTTTTCGTGATTCTACTAAGAAAGTGCCAATTAAACCAACAATGTCATTTATTCCATATCAAATAAACCAGCAAGGACAGTTTGCAGATGAATATACGTACCAGCTCTAATAATGAAAGGACAGAGAAAGAAAAGACGCAAGACTTGAATGCAGCCTTGTTCAGCATATTGTACTAAATGTCGCATATAAACATAACATCAATGATAAATGAGCTGAAAGAAACAAAATACAACTTCGTCATTTTGATCCACGTGTGACATTCATTATTTGACTCAACTCGATTGAAACAAGATATTGATAATTAATCAGTTAATGAATAAGCGGTTTTTACTTTTTTTTCTTTTTTTAGATAACCAAGCTTATTTCTTTATAAATTTTGACCATTTCTTCCTTCTTTCTTTCTTTTTTCTTCCTTCTTCGTCGTCTCTTTCATTATCATTATTTACATGCGTATTTGACTTGTTGTCCACATGAGGTCTAATCTAAATATACTTCGTGCTGCACGCCACTCAAAAGTTTCCACAACTTACCTTAAAATCACAGCAGTATAGGGACTCTTTTTTCCCGCATTCTTTGCCTTTTCGAAAAGGTCCTGGCTGAAGATTCTGGTTAGTTTTACCTTAGGGGAAAAAGGATGTCGCATAAGAAGAACATCTGCGGTGAATTCCTGGATCTTTAGCAGAACGGGAAATTGTCCTCGCTGTAGACGTCCGTGTTAGTAAGTTTGCTTTTACTTCGAAGCTTCATTCCTATTTAACTTTTTCTTTTAGGGAACAACCCTTCAGATCAAACAGCAAAATAGAAACAGAAAAGATGGTACGAACCGATTTCTTGTTGTACAGTAGTATTCAGCAGTCAGGATGCGGAGAAGTGAAGTTCAACTGTGGTGACAAAAGATTATTGGAAGAAGACAGAGCTCGTTTGGGGGAGAGCTTAAAGAAGCAATTACACCATAGAATCAAGAATGCCAAATCGACAAAGGAATTTATCGTATTTGGTGTATTCGAGGTTGCGTAGATGGCCTGTTCCCCACATGAAGCGTATTCTGGATATACATGGTGCTGTACACCACTCAAGAGTTTCTACAACTTACCGAATCATTACAGCAGTATAAAGGATCTTGTTTCCCGCACTCTTTGCTTTTTGGAAAAGATTCCGACTATCTTCCGTCCACTACTACCATGAATGCCCTGCTGGACTTGTTCTCGAACCTTTTGTTTTTCCAGATGAAGTTTACAGTGAAATTAGAAAGTGGAGAAGGGTAAGCTATAACCAATCAAACGTATACATAATATATATATATATATATCAATCTAAATATCCTTTAGGCGTTGCTCACTAAACGAGAATACTTTCAATCACCAGTAACCGTCCAAACCCCTCCTACTGGAAATGATTTATTACAGCGCGACTTGGGAGCATTTCTTGTTAACTTGAGAAAAACGATGGACAGACCCCTTCTGAACAGCACTTACAAACAATCTGAAATTGACTTTTCAATTCAAAACTTGTCAATTCTTTTTCGATTTGTCTTTAATACAAGATCTGGTGTGAATATGTGTTGGTAAGCCTGCTTTTACTTCAAAATTCATTCCGATTTAACTTTTTGTTTTAGGGAAGAACCCTTCAAAGTAGACAACAAAATGGACACAGAAAGGTAGTTCGAGCCGATTAAAAGTAAGTTTATCCATACATAGGCAGGGCAATCTGATACTTACAATTGATTTAGTCTAAGTTAACAGGAGTTGAATACTTTCCCTCATTACGCACACCAAACGAACCTACAACGGATGAAGATGTTTTTCAAAGAAATCTGGTGGTGTTCTTGGTCAATGTGGCAGAAACTTTGGGAACATCGTCTCCTGTTAAACAATCTGAGATCGACTACTCCATCGAAAACATATCAATTCTTTTGCGATTGGTTTTTGATGCAAATTCAGAAATAAATGTTGCTTGGTATGTCTTCTTTCACTCAGAAAGCTATTACTTCCTAACTTTTAGTTATTCAACTTTTTCATACAGGGAGAAAGCTTCCATTACGAACTGTACGCAAAATGGAAAGTCCATAACCCATGTGTTATGATTTACAATTTTAATAAAATATTTCGTAGTTAATAACAGATAAAATAAAGTGAGACTGTAAAATAGGTTGTCCTTTATTCAATTATTAAGTAGGAGGTATTTGTATAGATCGTACTCTTCTCTAGCTGTTACAATTATTGACTGCACAAGTACTACTCCATACTCTATACTCTTGTCTAACACACACTTCATCCATATATTGTAATTATTCCTTATTCTTGTGTCACCACCATGTCGTGAATTTTTTTACCTAGGCTTCCCTAGGAGGAAGTAGACTATTGCTTATACAATATGCTTTTACCGTCATCATCAGATAATTGTAATCATTACGTAATCGAATCACCACACATTACAAGACCCGTCGCAATGCAAGCCTTCGTATATACATCGTGACTGTTTCAAGTCAGCTATTTCTTTTACATGGTTTCCATTACAACTCTCAATTCATACCCAAAATAATGCGATCCTAATTTATACTATACATCGGAAATTGTGTAACCATCAATTGTTTATAATGGTAAGATAATGTGCATGTAAACAGGATATTCTTACGATGACAGAAAAAGGAACGAAAGGAAGAAGATCGAAATGTTATTTTATTATTATTATTTATGCATGTATCTATGTTGTATTCTATTCTATTCTTGCAATTCTGACAAATAACGTTCAGCATCTAAAGCGGCCATGCAGCCTGTACCAGCAGAAGTGATTGCTTGACGATATCGTTTATCTTGCACATCACCCGCAGCAAACACGCCTTCCACATTAGTATGAGTAGATCCAGGTACAGTTTGAATGTAGCCTGTTTCATCCAAATCAACTTGACCTTTCAAAAGAGAAGTAGCAGGCACATGACCAATAGCATAAAAGAGTCCACTTGCTTCGATTGCGCTATTTTTACCTGTTTGAGTATTACGCGTGGTGACTTCGGTGAGAAGGTCACCATTACCTACACACTCTGTGGGAACAGTATTGAAGTGAACAGTGACCTTGGGATGTTTCAAGAGACGATCAGCCATGACTTTCGAAGCACGAAGCACATCACGACGAACAAGAACGTGGACATGGGAGCCATATTTTGTCAAATACATGGCTTCTTCTGCTGCAGAATCACCACCACCTACAACCACAAGAGGCTTATTTCTAAAGATGGGAACAGCGCCGTCACATACAGCACAAGCAGAGATACCATTTTGCCAGTACTTTTCTTCACCAGGTAAATGCATGCGCTTGGCAGAGGCGCCAGTGGCAAAGACTACAGCATCGGTAGTATCAGTAGGTTCGCCTTTTTCATCGCTGCCCTCACGCCATAATTGGAATGGACGGACGGAGGTGTCAATTTTGGTGATAGTTTCAGTTTCGATCTTGGTGCCACAATGTTCGGATTGTTCACGCATACGGTCCATCAATTCGCTGCCTTGTACGCCGGTAGGGAAACCAGGGAAGTTTTCAACATCGGTTGTGGTGGTGAGTTGTCCTCCAGGAGCAAAGCCGTTGGCCATCATGCCTTCAAACATGATGGGTTCCATTTGAGCACGAGCAAGATAGATGGCTGCAGTATGACCTATAACAAAATCAAAAGTAATTAGAGTTTGACACACTTACACACGAACCCCTTTTTCTGTTACAACTATAAACAAATACACAACTTACCAGCAGGGCCTGAACCAATAATAGTAACACGATGATGATTAGGAGACATTGTTATATATATATGTAAAATACTTTTTCGCAAAAGTATAATTTTATTTTGAAAGTCGAAATGTGCTCTCCTTTTATATGTTTTGAAAGGTAGACTTTTAGTACCGCCAATGTCTGGCATAATTTGTAATAAGTATTTGGGCCAATCACCGTGCAGAATTTCCGACCAATCAAAATTTGATTAGTAACACATACTTGTCGCAGGCCTTTTGACACAAGCTTATCAAAATTGCACGATTACGGCTGATAACATCGCAAGATTTTTATTAAAACCAGGAATTGACTTGTGATATTGAAATATTGTCACTGTCATGATGAGCTCATTGTAAAGTACATGGAATGATGATTTTTTTTTATTATTTCAGTATTTTTATAAGAAACAAAACAAGATGATGATATATGAACAAACAGTGTATGAAAAATGAAAGAGAGGAAAAACAATTAACAGAATACTTTTTTTTACATGATGGTGCAGTCTTCCTGTGACAATCGCTTCTTTTTTTGCGTAGGCAACTTTTCCACCACACCCGCTGAAGAGTGAATTCTTTGTTGAGCTCGTTTATCACCGTGACTCGCGGCCTTTCGATACCAGTCCAAGGCAACAGCAGGATTTTTTTCACAGCCAATGCCTACTTCAGAGAAATAGCCTACCGCGTACTCTGCTTTAGGCAACTCGAGCTCCGCGGCACGTTTCGCCCACAAGTACGCTTTTTCATCGGACTGAGGCAAAATATTGGGAGAGCCCACCAGGTACCAGGCGGTCAAGGCAAAGCAAGCGGTACGATCGCCATGTTCGGCCGCGATAGTGTAATAATGGATGGACAGGGCAGGGTCTTGTTTGCAACCGAGATTACCGTACTCGTAGCACTCGCCCAACTTGAACGCAGACGGCGCATAGCCGAGTCCAGCAGCTTGATCGTAAAGTGAAACAGCATAGGCTAAATCAACAAACACTACGTTGGGAATCCCACTGACGTGCAAATTACCAAGTTCGTCTAGTGCTTCAGGATAGTCTTCGTTGGCAGCCTCTGCTGACAATGTGTACCACTTCACG
Source organism: Mucor irregularis B50 (assembly GCA_000587855.1). Classification (NCBI taxonomy): domain Eukaryota; kingdom Fungi; phylum Mucoromycota; class Mucoromycetes; order Mucorales; family Mucoraceae; genus Mucor; species Mucor irregularis. Next base: position 28,940 of record AZYI01000006.1, on the reverse strand, counting down.
GCTTCCTTCAAGTTGATTGTGCATCCCATTTCTCCCTTCATTGTTGCTTTACCCAGTCTAAACATGGCACCAGGATGACCTAAAGAAGCTGCTTTTCTAAAAATAACGGGTAATTTTTTTTTAGTTAATATGAAACCTTGGTGTGGATGATGATAAATTATCACACATACTTGTAAAATTGAATAGCTTTTGGGCCGTTGACTCGGCAACCTAATCCCTTTTCATAACATTCGCCAGCTCTAATTAAGTATATTATACAATGAGTATCCATACGTTGATATGTATGAGTGCGTGAAACTTACCTGTTGGCAGCCTCGGCGTGACAATGCTTTGAAGCTTGTACAAAGAGAGAGAAGGCTTTATCTAACTCAGGATTGCCTTTTTTACTCAACAAACCAGCAGCAAACAACTTTCCCAATTGATATTGTGCATTTGCATGTCCTTTGATAGACAATTGTTTCAGGATTTTTTCTGCTTCGCTAAGGTATTCTTTTTTTGTGGTGCTGTCTTGTGATTGTTGCTGTTGGGCAACCTCAATTAAAAAGACAGCCAGGTCGTATTCAATGTCAGGGTTATCTGTCTTCTTGGCATTTTCTCTGTACATGTTGATGGTTTGTGCATGTGATAATAAAGAAGCATCTCTTCCTGGTTTTAGATGCGAATGGTCCAGGAAAATACCACTCCCTGTACTGCTGCGATTAGAATGAGGGGAACTGACCATGGAGTCAGAGACAGACGATAGAGACAATTCTGGTGTGAGAGGCGTGTTGTTGTTTCTCAATAACAAGTTTTCTGTTTGAATAGGATGAATTGAAGCAATTTCAGGCATTGTTGATGTATAAAGAAGAAAAGCAAAAAAAAAACGAGGAAGCTTACCAAAGACCACACTTGTCAAGATATATTTATAAATATCTACTCAAATGTCTCATATAGAAACAATTGATTTGCCCGGATATTATAAATTTGCATGACATTGAATCAGCGTTTCTGCCCGAGCGGTTACACCAAACGTAATTTCTGGGATGCAAAAAAAATTGTTGTATATACTTTTTCTTTTTCTCTAACTTTTTGCTTATTCATCTCTTTGTTCATTTCGAGCATTAGCTTAAAGCAACAACATGACTGATATTCTTGGATATTCTTATGGAGCCATTGTATTTACAGGTGGAGCTATTGGTTTTTTTAAAGGTAGGAAAATTACGTGTTTATTTCAACGTTTGCTGAATATGAAATACAATTGCATTTATAAGCTGGCAGCAAGATGTCACTTTTAGCGGGAACTATTTTTGGATTTTTAGCTGCTTATGGTGCCTCTCTTGAGAATAAGAGTCTTGCTTTGATCGTGAGTGCTTTACTCTTGGGTGTGATGGGTCCTCGCTTTTATCGTGGACGCAAGATTATGCCCGCTGGTCTTGTTACTTTGCTCAGGTAAGAGAATAGTGTATTCAATATGACATAATACGGTATTGATCTTAATTCATACAATAGCATCATCATGGTGATTCGCTATGCTTTAACACTGATTTAATCCAATTTTTATTTTTCATTTATTACATAAAAAAACTTCTTTTCATTATTATTTAATTAATCAAAGGTGACGACACCTTGATCTGTATCGATGACAATCTTTTTTCCTGTGGGAGAAGTGATATAAATTGAATTCAATTTGTTTTCTGGTGATAAATCCAGAATATGTCCAGGTGGTAAAAACATGAGAAAGTTGCGTATCAACCAAGGCTTGCCTTTAAACAATAATGTAACACGTTCTAACACTTGCGGGGTATTTATTCTACATGAAGGGAAAATACTTGGTTAGTTAGTCTTTTAACTAGCTACTATAAGTTATACACTCACTTTTCAGATCGAAATTCTGTCATGATTTCAAGGAATTTGCTGTATGTTTGTGGAGGCTCGTCAGTCTTGATTTGCTCCAAATAGCCCACTGCATCTTTCATTTCCACCACTTTGGGTTCTACTAATTTTCTATGTTCTTCTTCCTTTTGTTGTTGTTGCTGTTGAGCGCTCAAGATGGATGATAATATGTGTTGTTTGTCTTTACCAAAGAGGCCCTCAATTACGCGAAGTACCTTTTAGAAAGAAATAATGAATACCTAGCGCGCGCGCGACTTTATCAATAATTCAACTCACCTCGTCTACGTTCTTTGGGTTGTTATGGTTTGTATTCACGTCATCTTTCTTTTGTATCGCCACATCAGTATTAGGCGTAGTAAGCACTTCTTTTTGATCACCTCGAAGTACAGTTCGCACCCACATGAGCAAATGTTGTACTCTTCCATGTTTATCCACCAACTTGGCCCAACCTGTAAGAATCAACGCCCTCTTTAAATCTTCGTTTTGAGCAAATTTAGCAAGGAGAGCACGTCTCCACGTCTCGACTTTTCTATTTTCCTGCCAGTCCTTTTCAAGGTCTTTATTTAAGTGGAGTTTATTAGCCGCGTAGTGTTTGACTTGAGCTGCAGTCCATTGACTTGTTTCATGACCCGAGTCCAAGCATAACGACATGTACACTTGAGGTTGACTTGTGAATTTACAGGCTGTCAAATAATGCACAATAGAAGCCCAAGCATGGTCGTCAATGTGCAGCATGACGAGTTGAGCTGAAGTTTTACTAGGTTCTTTAGGGTGATCTGTCTTTAACTTTTTATATGAAGGTGAAGTAGTGGTAGTGGTATCATTATCGTCGTCGAGGAGTTTGGTATTACGCATGTAATCGTCGGAAAGTATACGTCGCCAATGCGGGTACTGAGTAGAAAGAAAACTATAGCTATTATTTTCAATGTCGGTCAAAGGACATTGTTCACCTGTCAAACTACCTGGTGGTTTTGCACTGGATTCAATGTCCAATACAAATATCGTGTCGTCTCGATAATCAGGTTCAATGCCTCCAAACCCTTCAGTCGTGTACGTGGGTTCGGGTGAGTACGCTTCATCGTCCACAATAAACTCGTTTGCAAATTGGTTCGTTGAGGGCCCGCTCGCAGTTGTAGTGGAAAGATTTATCTTGTTGGTCATGAAGAAAAGTGGAGTGAAGAGAAGACAAAAGAGTGGGGGGAAGAGGGGACTAACAAACAAAGAGAAAAAAAAAAAACCTTGCTGAGAATCAAAACTATCTGATCGAGAAACGAGTGCAGTAGTTTTTCTTTCATACAGGGTATTACGAAAAGAAAAAAAATCTCAGGCTTACAATAATGACCCTTCATATAAAAATTTCAAGCTTTCACCTACTCACATTTAAAGAAGTTCAAAAAAATTTCCTGTTTGTCGATGCAAATGAAACTATCAACAACAGATGTTATAGAGTTCCTACTAGTTTTATTACTGGAGAAAGAGGTGCAGCGATAAATCGTACCTCATAAAACAGCCGCCGTTAATGCACTTGATGCAACAGTCTCTCAAACAAATTTGTTCAACAGAAACAATGAGCCTTTTGTGCTAGTTCAGAGCCTTCTTGTTTTCATTACTATACTTTGTACGTAAATTTCCTTTCGCTTGCGTTGTTCAAGAAGCTCCGGTAACAACCACGATTTAGTTGATTGCCTGGCCAAAGTGCCTTAGCTTTCTTAATGAAGCTGCAAAAGTTGTTTGAAGCTACGGAGTTTCTCTTCTTGAGACTTTTAATAATTTTTTGAGTCATCATTATAATAGCTTAGACGCCAAGCTTTGGAGACAGAGATGTACGTTCAGGCAATGTGATTGTACGTAGGGGACTGTATGCAGAAATTGCATGCTACTTGCACATACACAAGCATGCGTATGCAACAAACTTCTAAAATTGCTCCGAATTCTAGGACATACAAAATCGACTTCCTAACGGTTTGCCCTGTGTATGCATCTAAATGCGCAATGAAGGTTAAGTCTTGTGCAATTCTGAAAGATTTGCAAGCATCGAGTTCTAGAAACAATGTGATATATATAGCACAAATATCACCACTTTCATCTTCAAATTTTATCCTTTTTCTTATTATTTTAGCCAATGCGTACTATTACTGCTCTTTTTGTTACTTTTGTTCTAGCTTTTACTGGTAAATAGATAGAAAATAGAAATCTACATACATATTCAGTTTCAACCCAGTCATCGTTGACCCTCAATCTGTTCTTTTACTATTCACAGTCGACGCCGGTAGCCCACCACCTGTTACTCTCAATAAATGTGTTGGGCTCATTGACGAGGCCAAAGCTAAGTTCGATTCTTTAGGCAACTCCGTAAGTTTTTTTCTCCAAATATTCTTATCTTTTAGATTTTAAACGAAGACTACGTACGTACATTTCTTAGTTTGTCAGCTACTCCAAATCTCTCAACCCATCCGCATATGACAAAGTTAATAGTGTTCTCTTCAAACCTGAAGATGCTTATCGAAAACTCAAAGACGAAAGTGACACTACTTCACATGCCCTTGAAAATTTTCTGAACATGTGCTGTCCTCTTTCTGATGACCCTGTTGCAATAACAATTTCTGAAGGGTTTAAAAATTATACATTGGCGGCCGTCGCCGCATTTGACGCTTTAGGGTCTGAGGTATCTGCATACGAAAAAAACGGCGATCCTTACATCAAGATGAAGCATATTCTATATGACCTGGCTATAAATATTGATCCTGTGAACCAGTGTTTTATGTACACGGCTCCAACAGCAGTGGTTGAAGAAATTGATGAGTATGAGGGTAGATTTGGTAGAGCTTTTAGGGCAGTTCTCAATCACTTCAAAGTTTTTTAATACTACGTACATAACTATTGCTGAGTCTTGAATCTACTACTTAGTATTTCCACCACTGAAAAGTGTAACTGCTATGTATATCACAGTTTGGTGCATAATATAAGACTTCTTCTGACACTAATCTGATTCGTTAAAATAAAGCATATATATATGTAGTTAACTCTTTACGTACTGCTTAAATCGTTTTGACAGTGTTTGATTCTGATTTCCTATGTATTTGCATTGGAAAGAAATTAGGTCCCACATAACATTGATTTTTTATTGTGTTACCTTTAATCAATCATCGAATACGTACCTACATGCATACTTAATTGACGAATACATATTCAGGCTAGTACATAATTCATACGTTTTGTATTTACGTAAAAAGTTGGGTTTGATCCTGCACGATTGTCGATTCGCATCCTTCTTTCATGCTGACGTAGATAGCCGAAATGTAATGCATACAGTAAAAAAAAAACCTCATTGCTTACGCACAAGTACCACACGTTCCGTACACTTGATAAATAAGCGGCAGGTTCATATGTATGTAACTCTAAAACCGTATAATATTACATAGCACTGAAGCAGTAGATTAGGTACAAGACACGTCTAGTTAAAACTACACGAATGCACATGAGGTAGTATTACGGTTTTGCTGTTGTTTACATTACATACGTACCCAGTTACTGTTTAACCAAAAGTGGGGGACTCATAAAGTATGCTATGTATGTTTGGATGAGCGTTTCACTTTTCCATTTCCCTTCAAGTGTACGTTATGTACAAACATGTGTGTATGTACTTGCGTGGAAAATAAGTATTGGCCGCTTCTAAACTACTCAAACATCCAGGTGTAATGTACTGAATGAAACAAATAAAATATTCACAAGGAATTGCATGATGTGAAAAGGGTGCCCAACGTACGTACAACGGGAATCAGTGCCTACTTAATTAATGTTTACATTTGTACATGTTATGCAAAAGTTTATTCTTTGTTGATTTCTTACCTCGTTCAGTCTAATACAAAATTCCAATGAAGGTGAATATAAAACTAATAAAATTTGATGACCGAATTGTAGGAAACGAAAATCATATAAATACGAAATGATACCATCCCATCTTTCAAACCTCCAGGATTACCACTTATCTCACACTATACGTATTATGCGTACATTTACAGCTCTTTGTTTTGCTATCACTCTTGCACTTACAGGTATGTGAATATATATTTGAAGAATAATCAATCGCTCTTAATGCGATCGCTTTTTTGTATTCATAATATGAACGTGCTCAGCCAATCCCGATTTTACATATTTGCAGCCGATGCTGCTATTGTCAAGAAGCGTGAAGTCACTGCTTCTGCGAAGCAATGTGTCGCACTTGTATATGATGTTGCAAGTAAATTTGACGCTATAACGCCTTCTGTAAGTCCTTTTAATTATTTTCGATAAATTATGTACGCATTAAAAATGATTCTAGTTTGCAGCTTATGAAGACGACACATCCAATACATCCACTCCTGCCCCTGTCTTCGGTGACTTTGATGCCATTGATAATCTTCTTCGCAAACCTGTTCCTGAAATGTGTTGTCCGAAGCTTATTGACTCTAATGAATTTATTATTGACACAGAAGAGGACTCAAGATCAATCATTGATGCTATCAGAAATTATTATCGAGCCGCCACCAATACGTTTGAAACTTTAACGTCCAAGGTCGATGCATTTGATACAGATGGCGCTTCTTATAAGACTGCTCAAAATCTTATTTCGGACGTTATTTCTGGAGCCAGAGGTTTTTATCAATGTGTAAAGCTTGAATTTTCAGAAGAACAATGGAAAGAAATATCTAGATCCCTTTATCAACTAGATGTAACGGCTGTTGATACTGCTAACGCCTTCGATGTTCATAGTCTTGATAGAGAGTAGTTGTGGTAGTTTTAACCTGAAAAGAACAAATAAAAAGAAATGTTTTCAAACTGTTTGCTTAGATGATCTATTGTCACTTGATTTCACAAAAAATGTAAATAAAGTCCTTGGTGATATTATCCATCATTGGAAGTAGATCAAGAGAAGTGCAAAGTTGACATGAATCCCAATTTCAATATCCGACAGTGACGTAGCCAGAGTTTTTTTTTTTTGAATTTTGGCAGATTTTTATTTTCAAGTGGAGACCTGGGCTGGGGGATCCTTCCAGCAGCGAGCAACAAACAGCGCCAAAATAGTGAAAACCTTTCAAAATAAAGTGCACCCCGTTTATTTATTCTATTTTTTGTGCCTTACATTTTCATTCAACCCCACTCTTTGTTCTAATTAAATTATAAATGACTGCTGCTAATAAAGATTGTATTGCTGAAGCTGGCAAGACTGCCGGTATTGCCGGTGGTATTGGTCTTTTCGTTTCTGCCATGCAAAACACAGCTCAAAAGCACAAGGATGGAGCCAGAGGTGTTGTTACCAGAACTGGTGGCACTATTGCATTCTTTGGTAAATGGACGAGTGGATTCGACATGTTTGGATTTTACTGACAATGATTTCTTGTTCATGTAATAGCTGCTATGGGTGGTATTTTTACTTTGGGTGAATGTGCAGCAAAGGATATTCGTGGAGAAGATGACGCTATCAATGCCGCCATTGGTGGTTGTGCAGCTGGTTTATTAGCTGGTATTAAGAGTGAGTAGTAGTAGTAGTAGTAGTAGTAATAGTAAGGGGAAAAAGAATTGTCTATTTACATACATATTCTATTCAGGTCACTCTTTCGCCAAGATGGGTGCTGGTTGTGCAGCTGTTGGTGCTACAATGTACGCATATGAAGCCTCTGGTGATTTGAAGGGAGCTTGGGCAGGAAAGTCAAGAGAAGAAAAGAAACAATACGAAAAGGAATTCTTTAAGCAACCTGCCACCAATGCCAGTGAAGAAGCATAAAATTTTATATATATATACATTTACAATAAAAAAAAATCTCTCTTTATTTTCTATACATGAATAAGATAACCAGCTTTAATAAGAGATTCTACATCTGTTCTTCTAACATAGAATTGATTTCCTTTTGACAAGTTGAGTACACCATATTCTGTACTAATTTCACCTGCATCACGTACAACACGCACTTCAATAAACAAGTCCACGGGTGGATCCAATCCAGCGCCACCATTGCCACCTAGATCGACTTCAATAAATCCTTGTTTGTATGTATTCACCATTTCCGCATATTCGTCTAGGAACTTTTGTTCTGTTGGACCTAAACTGGCTTTAATTTCTCGTTGATATTTTGACTGTAAACCCACGTTCCAAGAGAGTTCTTTTAATTTATTGATACGTTGTCGATGATATGCAAATAAGACACGTTTAGTGTGTACGTTTTTTATATATATATACATTTACAATAAAAAAAAATCTCTCTTTATTTTCTATACATGAATAAGATAACCAGCTTTAATAAGAGATTCTACATCTGTTCTTCTAACATAGAATTGATTTCCTTTTGACAAGTTGAGTACACCATATTCTGTACTAATTTCACCTGCATCACGTACAACACGCACTTCAATAAACAAGTCCACGGGTGGATCCAATCCAGCGCCACCATTGCCACCTAGATCGACTTCAATAAATCCTTGTTTGTATGTATTCACCATTTCCGCATATTCGTCTAGGAACTTTTGTTCTGTTGGACCTAAACTGGCTTTAATTTCTCGTTGATATTTTGACTGTAAACCCACGTTCCAAGAGAGTTCTTTTAATTTATTGATACGTTGTCGATGATATGCAAATAAGACACGTTTATTTCTCTTTATTGTTAAATGGTACAACATGACTTGTGCCATACAACTTGGATCTTCTGTGCCTAATGACTTCATGTAACTCACCGTGTCTTTTGCTTTGTTGTGTAAAAGTCTTATTTCACGACATATACTTTGAACAATGTCGTCGTTGTAAGGTGACACGGAGAGATCAGCTGTACGTTTTGCTTCTTTGGCTAATTTAAACGCTGAATCACCGAGAGTTGCCATTATATATTGTTGTTGTCAGGAAAGTAATATATTAATACATATAAAAAAAAAACGATTTGTTTTGAATCAGACGGGGTTTGTACTCAAAAGTATGATACGGTCACACGCGTATGATAAACAGAAATGCGCGCACACACGCGTACAATGACGAATCAATTCATTATGTATGAATGAATCATGTATAGGGGCGTTATATTATAATAAGGAGAAAGAGACAAAGAGTTTTTAATTAGTTCATTATGCATTCAAAGAAGAAGCAAAAACGTCATGAATTGATTTCATTACCTCTCAAGTATGTAATGTTGTCTCCCTCTTTTAGGAAATTAGATTTCCTATAAAAAGCATAGTTTTTCTATTTTTTCTCTCTCTTTTTTTTTCATCTTTTTTTTTTTTACTTCTTCACAACAAACAAGCACAAAAAATGAACCGCCTTTTTTCTACTCTTTTATTACTTGCCGTTGCCACGGTAACCATGATTCAAGCTTTACCTGTGTTTGACGCTGAATTAGTTGCAAGTCCTTTAATGCATGAAGTACGCTTAAACTATCGTGGGGCAAGAAAAGTGTTCCAAAATGAAGATAAATAAGAAATACGATGACATAACCTTTACTGCTTGTACATATATATATTCCCCTCTCTCTCTCTCTCTCCCTTTTCCCTATATAACACACACATATATATGTATATATATATTGTATATTATTCCCTTCCTTTTTTTTTCTCTCTTTTACATAACATATATAGTGTATACAATAAAAACAACATATCTTTGTATAAACAATGAATTTTGAATGAAGCCGTCTACGTATGGAAAGAGAGTGTTTCGAAACCATGACAACATGGAATTTTAATCTCCGCTTCCACATGTTGCTATGTTGTTTTTTTATACAATTTATCCTGCTTTATTATCTCTTACTTAAAAAGTAGTACCTTCAGCGGGTTGAGGTAACTTTCTACCAACAGTAGCCATTTCTCTATTTAAATATAACATGATATAAGCATACACTCTCTTTATAAATACATCACACACACACACACACAGCTTACCTTCTTAATTCAGTCAAGACAGTCTCGAGTGTGTAGTTGTTTCTCCAGTTGGCAAGACAGCCTAAACGGGTGGGTTCAACCTTACCATTTTGAGGGTTGACACTGGGTAAATTAATCCTTGATACAAAGTGAAGAACAGGAGGTTGATTGGGATATTGATCACCACAGTAAACAGTCAAACTGTAAATGCGATTTTCATGAACAGACTATATATATCACTTGTTAATTCCTTGTGTGTGTGTGTCTCTCTTTACACTTTATATAGTGACTACTTTACGTGAGGTGCTCCGAGAATAGTGGCATGCCAGTTGTGCATTAAAAGATCGTCATCTGCTAAACCATAACTACAAGAACCATCACCAAGTCCCTTTTCTCCCTTTTCTAATTCTTCTAATAAACGAAAGTTACGAGGAACTTTTTTGACAACAATGCTTAATTATACGCGTAATGTCACCCATCTTGTCTTTATTCAGTATTTACCTTGAGCCATTGTGTATGCAATTTATTTTAAAATGTGTGTAAAATAAAAGAAGAAAAAAAAAAAAAACTAATATGGGAAGGGGTGGAGGGAGTTTATATTTATTTCAGTGAGCCAAGTAGTAGTAAAAAAGTCCACTCAGTCAGTCCCAACAACGCACACACTCCCAAAAAATAATAAACGTCATAATTTTCTCTCTTTATTATTTTGATGTAAATTGACAACATTTTCATCAATGTACTTTCATGTAAGAATACATCCTTTATTAGTCATAATCCCTTTATCTGTTTGATCTTTTTATTTATTAGACCTTGTGTGTGTAAGATCTCCTCCTTTTGTTTTCCCGCTACTCGTTTTTTTTTTTTTAATCGGATTCCTCAGCTGATTAAATAAAATATTCTTCTTTTTCCCTTATAAAAATAAAAAAATGACAGATGCAAATAGTATTAAAAGAGTCTCGACTCCATACGAATTAACGCCTTTATCTTTTGGGGAAGGGGGTGGAGGGAGTTTATATTTTATTTCAGTGAGCCAAGTAGTAGTAAAAAAGTCCACTCAGTCAGTCCCAACAACGCACACACTCCCAAAAAATAATAAACGTCATAATTTTCTCTCTTTATTATTTTGATGTAAATTGACAACATTTTCATCAATGTACTTTCATGTAAGAATACATCCTTTATTAGTCATAATCCCTTTATCTGTTTGATCTTTTTATTTATTAGACCTTGTGTGTGTAAGATCTCCTCCTTTTGTTTTCCCGCTACTTCTTTTTTTTTTTTAATCGGATTCCTCAGCTGATTAAATAAAATATTCTTCTTTTTCCCTTATAAAAATAAAAAATGACAGATGCAAATAGTATTAAAAGAGTCTCGACTCCATACGAATTAACGCCTTTATCTTTTGATACGCCTTATGAATTTCCTCGTCACTTTCTACCCACCGTCATGAAAGGTAAATTTTATAGTATATAGGAAAATAATAAACCTCATTTCATACTTGTTTAGATGACAGCAAGATACCTCTTGTGCTGGTTGCTTGTGGTTCTTTCTCTCCTGTCACCTATCTTCACTTGAGAATGTTTGGTAAAAATAAACAGCTTTGTTATGTCGTAGTAGTAGTAGTAGTTCCTTTTTACTGAACCAAGTGAGTCCTTTTATAGAAATGGCTCAAGATCACTTTAAAGAAAGAAACGAGTTTGAATTATTAACGGGATATTATTCACCTGTGTCCGATCACTACATGAAGGAAGGATTGGCAAAAGCAGAGGATCGTGTCAAGATGTGTCAATTAGCAGTAGAAACAACCTCGGATTGGCTCATGGTGGACTCTTGGGAACCGAGACAAACAACCTATCAAAGAACAGCTATTGTGCTTGATCATTTTGATCATGAATTAAATACAGTGGGAGGTGGTATATTGACTTCTTCTGGTGAAAGAAGAAAGATTCGTATTATGCTTTTAGCGGGTGGTGATTTAATTGCTTCCTTTGGTCACCCTGGTGTATGGGCACCGAACGATGTAAGTAGTCATAGCAGTAATAAGAGATGAATTGTATGACTAAGACACGGTTACACCATAGTTGCACCATATCGTAGGTATCTATGGTTGTGTGATTATTGAGCGAACAGGAACAGATGTCTATGGATTCTTACTATCGCACGATATACTGTATCAACATAGGGTAAGTTTTTAGTAGTAGATGGTGGTTACCATGGTGATGATGATATTAACTATAAATGATAGATGAATGTGACGGTCATCAAACAATTGATTCACAATGATATTAGTTCTACTAAAATACGACTTTTCGTGAAAAGAGGCATGTCTATTAAATATTTGCTGCCCAATCCAGTCATTGACTATATTCATGCTCATGGTTTATATTTACCTCGCACTAATAACTCAACAATAGCAACAACAACAACGACACAATCATCATAAGCATATATTACTTAGATTCATACATTTCTTTCTCTTTTTCTTCTTTAACATACCTTTTACTCACACATATATGTATATAATAGATATATGAATATAATAGAATTTTTTTCAAAATTTGACATTTATATATAAAAAATGGATCGATTTCATTGTTGCCAAGCAACGTGTCAACTTCTTGTCCCATTTCGTGTTCCGTCTCACATTTTAAAAATTTCGCCCATTTATCCTTTTTTTTTATTATTTCTTTCCCCATCATCATCTTTACTCGATTCACCATGTGGAAGGCTATCGGTTGGTTACTCGTCTTCTTATTCCCTCTTGTGATGGTTTACCTCACAGGTGGTCCATCCACAGAACCATTGTTGGATGACGACGAATACCAACGTAGACAACGACTTGCTGCAGCAAAGAACAATAGTGCTGATAAGTCCGTTGCCAAAAGCAACAAGAACAAAAAGAAGAACAAGAAGAACAAGGCTGCTACTGCTCCAGTAGTAGCAGAGCGTGCTGTGGTTGTAGAAGAGGAGAAAAAGCCCAACAAGAAGGAAGAGACCAAGCAAAAGAACAACAATACGAAAAAGACAGCTTCTAAAAAGGAAGCCAAAAAGGCAGTAGCAGCAGCAGCAGAAAAGACACCCAAGCAGCAGCAACAACAACAACAACCTGAAGCTGCTGCTCCCAAAAAAGAGCCAGTCAAGGCCGAAACACCCAAGAAGGAACCCGTCGCTGCTCCAGTAGAAGCACCCAAGGAAGAAAAGGTGGATAAAGTAAAGGAAATTGATGAGCATATGGACCCCACGGCTCAATATGCACGCGTCATGCGTATTCGTCAAGAAGAAAGTGATGACGATTGGGAAGCCGTGCCTTACGAAGAGGGATGGAGTCAAGTCAAGAGTAAGTTGAAATGTGTGTGTGTGTGTGTGTGTGAAAGAAGAATGGATAAGATGAGACTAATTTTTACCTTGTAGCTCGTCGTCCTTACAATCCCTCTAAAAACAACATTGACGTGAACGCTGAAATCAACAACGTCAGCATGATCTCCAACTCACCTCTTGACAAGAAACAGCGTGAAAACTTGTCCCGTTCACAGAAAAAGAAAGCCGCCAAGGCCGAAGCTGACAAGTTACAGGCTGAACGACTCAAGAAGCACCAAAAGGAATTAGAAAAGATCAAAATTCAAGAGTTTTACTCTTCAGGAAAGGGCAAAAACACGCCTTGGGGCAAGAACGGTCAAAGATCCTCCTCCAAGGTGCCTCAATCTGTTGCCAGCATAAATGAATTTGGCCAATTGATTTGGGAGTAGAAATATATACACAGCTGTAAAAGATAACAATAAAATAAAATAATAATATGATAATGAATTCTGCCACATTTTATGCATTATCAGCCAATGAAATAGCAACATGCGGCACGTACATGCTTTGGAATAGTAAAGGATCTACGATTGAGGTTTTTATTATGACATGATAATTGTGAATAAAAGAAAAGAGAGCATACATAGTAAAGTAACATTAAGAAAAGAAAAGGATTTAATGGTGATTAAAATTACAACGTGTTGCTTTTTTCTTGTTTGATTTATTTAACATAGAAAGGATGACTGAAGAACTCACAAGTTTCATCGTGTTGAGTATTGGCAGTCAACTTGTAGTAGAAAGCAACGTTATCAGTCTTGGCAGATTCGGGGATGGTATCTTTGATGTTGAGCATGTTGTGAATGTATTCGCTACCAGTCCAGCTATCTTGGACCTTGGCAGATTCACGAGTATCCAAGTTGACAGTGTAAAGTTGAAGACTGGTCAAAGACTCGGTGTGAGCAGCGGAATCACGTTCTATAAATAGGGGGGTTAATTATTACATCTGTAGTTAAAAATAACCCTATAGACTTACGAATTTGAACAGAGAAGGTTTGACCAGCAACGACATCAGCACCCAAAGTAGGGTTGGTTAATTCAACACCGAAACAGCCATTGTCAATGTTTTCGCTTAAAGCCTTGTATTCAGATTCTTCAACAGCGTTGGAGTGAGAAGAGGACTTGACCTTGAAAACCTTGGACATCAAAGTACAATCGGGACCAGCTTTGTTGTGAACCCAAACACTAAATTGGGGTTAGCCTGTGTGTTGCATGCTGATTATTATTGTATATCTTACCGGATTTCAAATTGTCCAGGGAACTTGAGACCTTTGACCTTGGTTAAATCAACACTAAATGGAAAAATAGAAATAAGTAAATTGTAATTTATACACCTGTTCCATTTTCAAACTCACTTCAAGTTGGCCTTCTTGTCTAACTTGTATGAACCCTTCCAGATGGTTTGGAGGTACTTGACCTTACCCTTGCTATCAATAGAGTAAGCCTACAATATACATAAAAAAAAACAGGTGAGTTACATGTCAATTCCTTGTAATGAAAAGTTGTCTATTTACATCAACGGCATTGATAACCTTGGCTTGAGCATTGGGCTTTCTTGCTATACACATATAAAAAAAAGTGGTCAGTTGGTGTCAAAAAATTGTTGTTATTGTTTATATTGGAATGTGATATTTACTGACAGTAACCTTGATCTTCTTGGGGTTGGTGAAAGTTTGAGACTTCTTGGGGCCAGTAAGAGCAATACCACCACAGAACTTCTTCAAGGCAGCATCAATTTCATCTTGAAGTTTATCGGCTTGAACAAGTGTCACGGCAACAAGAGCAACAATACAAGCGAAAAGCAAAGTCAACTTCATCTTGTTAAAAAAAAAAATGTTGAAAAAAATGAATGTGTTATAAATAAAAGAGAAGGAAGAAAACAACAAAAATAAGGGAGAAGGGGAAACAGAATAAAAAAGTCTGGAATTATGAGTTAGATTACACGAGAATAATTACAAGCTATTTATAACAAGCGAACAAAGTTAATTTAGTACGATTAATTCTGACTTTTATTATTTATGTAACATTCACTTCAAGCTCAATGAGGCAGCAAAGTGCCTCACTTTTCTGAAATGAACAATACGCTCGATGAGCACTGTTTCGTCTGTAACCTTGGTACGTATTCTCTCTTTGCGTTGTCACTCAGACACATACGACATGAGTGCTATTAAATACTTTGATCTGGTGTTTTATTCACATCCTTCATGGCACTTCATCTGTTCTTTTTTCGACCACAAGCCGTCTCGCCAAAAATGACCATACTTTTACTCTTTTTACGTACAGCCTCTTTTACTGAACTCGAGGGATATCTTGGCATATTACCTTCAGTAAGCTGACAGAACTTGCTCTAGTTGGTGTATATCGCGAAGGATCTGATGTACATACACCACTGTTTTCGAATGTTGTAACAGACATGCAATGATACACCATTGGGGGTTTTGGAATATCAAAGCAGTATATAAACTTCAAAATTACATAGAAGATGCTGCTATTTTCCATCATCGTTCTATTTGATTTGTTGCTGGGTGGATCTTGACGGTAAAGCATACAGACAAATCTGCATAATTTGCGATAAACTACATATCCTCTTTCTCATTAGGCGTCGTTTAAGTTTATTTTTCGCTCTCAATAACATGTTCCTGAGTGTACCTTTGTAACCAAATGTACATATCTTCCACATACATACAACCAAAGTGTATATTCTCCTCA
Source organism: Mucor irregularis B50 (assembly GCA_000587855.1). NCBI lineage: Eukaryota > Fungi > Mucoromycota > Mucoromycetes > Mucorales > Mucoraceae > Mucor > Mucor irregularis. The sequence continues at coordinate 13,127 of AZYI01000006.1, read as the reverse complement.
TATATAAACTATTGACAAGACAATAACGAAACTGGCAGAAATTTGGATTGAAGTTTTTGTAAATATCAACGGAATTGCTACTAGTTTTACCCTAACTCGCAGTAACAGAGAACAGCCATTGCGGCATTCAAACGCTACAATTTCTATGCCAGTGCTACAGATGTTTGACCTAAACACTTGACATTGAGTTATTATATTAAATGCAGATATTAAAACGACACTTACCATGGGAAGGCTTGATTTATACAATGGTGTTCTATCTCTAAATTCTCTCTTATTTCCCTCCTTTGCCCTTGAAAAATGGTTTCATTTTTTAACCCGTATAACTGGCACGAGCAAAGTTGCACAATTCAAAGTGCTGTGTGTGTCCATGGGCCACAAAATATGTGTAGAATCAAAGAGATTGTATTTTAAAAAAGATCAACTCCGCTGAATTTGATAAACTGGCGTTTTATGACACTAGCTAAAACTGTGTGCTTAATTAATCAAGTTACTTAATATGGTATTGTTTTTTATTACTAAACACGCTCATGACCTGAATGAAACAGCAACATGCAGGGTAAAAAAAAAAACGGAAAAAACTTTATTTATGCTTCAGAGATTAAACATAAACCATAGCACAAGACAGCTTGCTTTCTTGCAGAAGCAATGAGCAAGTTCACATGGCACTTTTCTTCAGGTCGGAGCGAGATACCAATGTTGCACCAATCATTTTTTTGAATCTTGTGCGGAGACATACAGAGGGTATGGATGTAGGCTGTTGTACGATCATTCAAGTAGGTGGGGATATCAGCGTAGTTGTAGTCTTCTTTGGTCACACCCATGATCTTTTGTGTGTAGTACCAAATAGCGTATCTTAAAGGGGAAGTGTCCACCACGTCCTCTACCACAGGATGGAATATACTGGAATAAACATATGAGTTACCTTGGTATATATATAAATGTTATAATAATAACGTACCTCCAGTCTGTAATACTAATGGCTTCTGTGAATTCTTGCACGAGATCGTCACCAATGCCAGGCATATAATGATTGGCCAAATCACAGCCATGATCTTCCCAACAATATTCACCCAACATAAACTCAATATACTCATCATGATTTAAAGAGAACTCTTCATGTAAAATCGTTTCATTTGCTTCGGGGTCCACAAAGCTGTCCAAGTCGTCGTAAATTGTATTTTGTGCATCGTTGGCAGTAGCAGAATCATCGATCATAGGACGAGAGTTGAACTTGGTATCGATCTTCATTTTATTCCCATCTTGTATTTTCAATTTCTCCAAACTCTCCAACAATTCTTCTTTGACACCCGCATTTTTCTTGGACTTGAGCTTATGAATAAGGTCTTCTGTTGTACTGTGCAGTTCTTCATTGTTAATCACGTATTCTTCTTCCTTGAGTGTGGAAACACCAAGTCCAATACCATGATCTGTATTGAAATGAGCGAAATCGTCCTGTGGCCAACCAGCAGCAGCACAGCTTGCGTTTATTGCATCCTGATCCAATAAACACGGCAAATCCAACTCGTTTTCAATACCGCCATTCGCAGTAGCAGCAGCGACTGCAGCAGCGTTCGAGTCAACATGAGGTAAAATATAGAATCCTCCCGTCATGTCGATTTCAGGAGTAATACCGCAACCCAGAATGAAGCTAGAGAGACCGAGAAAAGTAGAGATGACCAACGTGGCTTGCACCAATTCTCCTTTACTCCATGCATCACCACCTACGCCACCGCTCAACAACCCCATGACATCGTCGGTGTTCAACCTCCAAGGCTGTCTTGCCAATTTAAGTATCAAGGTGGAGATTGAGCGCAACTTCTGGGGGACATGCTCGAGACCTCGTAACCAGTTGGGATCCCCTCCGTTGTATAAAAAGTCCATTTTCATGGCAGAGAATAAATATTGACATTTCTGTTCAGCAGCGACCATCAATCCAATATAGGTTTTCCAGGTACGGTGCAAGGGACCCGTATTTCCCTTGATAATTTTTGTAAAAGTGATGTGATAAATTTCAAAGAAAGTAGGAAAAAAGGAAAGAATACGAAATGAGTTGGCGAGTCTGCCTTCGTCCGTGAACGTCTTGATCATCATTTGTCGTACGTATTCGTCAGATGGTCTGCCACCGGAAAAGTCAGTACACGTAGTAGAAGTGGTGGAGCACACGGATAATTTTGGTTTGGTGGGTTGTGATTCTTTTGTTGCTGCTGTTGTTGGTGTGGTGGGTGTGGTATATTCAGTTGGCATGGATGGATCATTTTCTTCTTCTTCTGATTCACTTTGTTGATTATATTGCTGTTGTTGTAAATGCGATTTTTGTTGTTGTTGTTGTTGTTGTAAATGTTGTTGTTGTTGTTGCGGGTCTTCTTCATCGTTGATTGAATTTGTATAAGACCAAGGCGAAAAAGACAAGTTAGATGAACGTGGGTAAAGTACAGTAGTTTGATATGTTGAAGAGTTGGACTCTAATGAAAATATATCATGAATAGGAATAAAGTGGGAAGGTGATTTGTATTTTGCTTGTGGGATAAATATATTTGTCGATTCCTATTTTAAAGTTTAGGTTTTTTTGCATTAAAAACTCAAATGAAAATATTCTCACCTTTAAACCAATTAATAAATCTTTAAATGTTTGTCTAACATCAGAATAAGGACAAGAAATCGAGAGTCTCAAGATGGTGAGTAAGTAATAGAATAACTGTTTGCTGTATTCATCATCAACGTCGCTTAAAATATGATCTGATATTAAAGACGAGGATTGATCTGATAAAGCAGGCGATGCTCCTGACGAAGGTGAAAGTGAACTACGGATATATGATTTGACAACTTGGATAATCTTTTCAACCGCTGTGGCTCTATCCTCATAATTATCTACTTGAAGCCCTTTGAATAAGGCTATCCGTTGTCTACAACTTTGTAGTTGACTTGCTCTGGAATCTCGGACTAAGGCAGAAAAGGTATTTTTGTCACTACACTAGTCGTATTGAGAAGCACTTGGAACTAACTTACTTGTCTCTGCTAAGTAATCTTCATGGTGATTCATCTTAATATTGTGTAAAAGCAAAAGTGCATATAAAATGTTTAGTTTGGAGTGAGTGAGTGGCTCAGAGGGATTATTTTAAATTTTTTTTTTTTAATGAGGCAAATATATAAAAAGAAGAAAAGAGAGAGAGAGAGAGAGCAAATTAGAAAAGGAAAAAATAAGCACACACACACACACACACACACACACACACACACATTTTATTCACACTCTACAAACTGTTGTGACGCACTTTTAAAATAATTCTGTTTCTTTCCATTTTTCCTTTCTTTGACACAGCATGGAAAACGCCTCTCTTCTTTCTGTTTGAAATGACAAAGTGCTTACTTTTTATATAATATTTATGTATTTATGCAAGTATATTTTCGTAGAAAATAGCTGCAAGGCAAATAAAGTTCATAAAAAGTATAGAATTTTTATTAAAAAAAGTTTAAAATCAAACATGACATCATTCACAAAAGAGAGGAAAAGACTCTGTTGTGACGACATATGCTTGGTCCATATTCATCGTATTCAGCCTTTGTATGACAAGAATTATAGAATTCACCCTATGAAATACCAAAATATGAATATAATAGAATCATGCATTCACATATAAATTCACTTACAGTAGAGGCTAATAAACTACCACCAAACCAGACAGCGTGACGTTGCTTCTTATGAGAAATGACATTGACTTCCATAGGTGTTGCTCTCATATCAGAACCGCTGGTAGTTTCACTAAGTTGGATACGTTTATCGACAGTACGCTTGATATCACGTTGAAGTCTCTTATCGAATCCCTTAAACATGGTTGATCCACCAGATAAAACAATATTTTTATACAATCCTCTACGAACATCAATAGGACTGGTTTGAATAACTGTATCAACAATCTCGGGTAAAGGTGTCAAGAAATCAGAACTAGCGATTTCTGGGTTAAAGAAGATTTCAGGTGCAAGGAAACGTTCAAAACCAATATCAACAGAGTAGTTCTATACATTAAAGTGAGATGAGTACACTGCTACTCGCGCGTTTGTATTACACCGTTACCTTTCCAGTTAATGAATGAACACCGTCGTATTGTTTAAAGTATTTTTGAGGTTCTTGTTCGTATTTCTTGAATTCCTTGACAATATCAGGGCAAACATAACTATAATCTTCCTTGATGGCTTGAGCAATACGGAAAGAATCCTCGGGAGGAATGTTGGTTTCACCACGTTCACGAAGTAAATTTTGCACAAAAGAAGTAATATCACTACCAGCAATGGGAACACTCTTGATTGAACTGGCAATAACGTAACCTTCAGCCTACATCATCAATCTTCATTAAGTATACCTATATATATATCCTTCAAGCGCTTCATTCTTACCACGGGGATAACGTGAGTGACACCATCACCAGAATCGACAACTGTACCAGTTAAAGTCTGTTCGCTCACTTTGCTTGAAGTCCAAGAAGCAGCCAAAGCCAATACGGCTTGAACAGCAATATAAAGACCTTGTACATTGAAAGACTCGAACATAATTTCGGCTGTCATTTCACGGTTCTCGGGAGCATTCATAGGAGGTTCAGTCTATCATCAAACAAGAAAGTAGAAAAGTCAATCGCTTAATTTTCCCACTATTTCCCATCTAGAGCTTTCTCTCTTACCATAAGAAAGTAATGGTCCTCAGGTTCACAACGCAAGTATTTAAAGATGGATTGTTCCCAGAATCGTTCCATGTGATCCCAATTGTTAATTTGACCATGGCGAATAGGATAATTTAAAGCCATGGTTTTAGCGTGAGCAAGTGCTTCATCACCAATGTAGAAGTCTAAATCTTCAATACCTCGCTTAGAAGCCAGGTTGTTGCTTAAAAAGGAGGGTTTGCTGGGAATACCAGGTCTACCCGTGCTAGAGGGTGACTCTCGTGTAGAAATGGCAGTAGGGAAAACAAAAGATGGTTCGTTGTTTCCACTGAAACCAAGCTTGGTGTACCTAATTTACAAATGTTAGAAATACGCGCGCGTTCTTTTTGAACAAGCATATCAGCAAAAAGACTCAACTTACCCGGTACCATTATCCATAACTACAACTGGTAATTTAGTCATTTTATATATATATAGTTCTTCTCAATAGAGGTAAAACAACTGGATAGAAAAGAGAAATATATTTTACACAGCCAAGCTTTGTGGTATTTCGGCGGTTGAGTGTGTGTGCGCACACATCGGCGATTCAATAAATTGAATCTCCAAGTGTGGTGGACTTTATTTCTTGACGTCAATGCCAATGTTGTACTTATATCTCCATGCCTAGAAATCCTATGCTACTATTACTTGGAACAAGTGTCAATTAGGAAGAGTGGTTTAGATTAAAATTTTATCTTTGATTACATTGTTTTTATTTAGCAAAAGAAATTGGGTTAACTTGATCTTGGCTGGATGTTTTTGTCATTTATGCAACTACGAGTGCGGTATCACGGCTCTATTGTTTCTGAGCTGGATCAAGGGTACCTTAAATACATTAAAATCGATGATTTTCATTTAGGTCTTCACTTGAAAGAAAATAGAATATGAATATTCCGAGACGCTTTAAAAGCACAAATTGAGGCAATACGTATAAGTCGCACCTTGAGCTTGTATGATGGTGAAAGTACTTGCCAAGCATAATGACCATCTTTGGTACTACGATAAAAGACTTTTTCGCTAACATCTGTATGTTTCCATAAATTTTGTAATAGGATGTTGGACTATGTTTCTTAAGCAAAAGTTAAAAGAAAATCACAAATGATGTTTGATCGTGTGTATATATTGAGTGAATTGTAAATAATTCTACAGTGAGCTATATATGGAGATCTTCTAAAAATCAAAGTTTTATGCTTCGCAAAATAGACATAGAACGCACACTTTTGACTTTTAGACAGACATATTGATATGTATATAATGGAGTTATATATGAAATGTACTTGAATAGTGTACAGATCATTTCACAACTAAAACAACTAAAGATTTAAAAGTGTGTGGTAAATGTTAATCATGGGGAAATTGTTCTCTCACTTTAGACAGCCACTAGACAAAACAAAAAATTCTCAAAATAATGGTGGCCCTATAATAACATAACCGTTCTTGACAGAACTACCAAGAATCAAACTAATTACAAGGAGAAGTAGGGTATCGTCAGATAAAGCAAGACATATCAATGATACGTAGAAACGGCACTACAAGCATCATGCGGCATCCTTACTGCATGACTGAAACCCGGAGGCAAAAGAAGTCCCGGTAGATAGTTAGTGTGCGTTCAAGTGCCCCGCGCATTTGTTTATCAGAGAGCATATTCTCGATGGCGTCGGTCATTATATTGCTTGGATGAAAACCCTGGAATCAAGGAGTAGTGAAGGTACGTTTGCGATCTATTAGTGTTCGTAGTGCACAATTAAAGATGAAATAGACGGGCCAATAATGCAAGAATGGCTTTCTAGGTACATTATGTACAAGATTTTCGAAATATTTGTTTTTGAAGTCCCCAGAAGCTTATCCGCTATCAAGTGTCAAGAAAGGCTCCCACAAAGCTGCCCCAAAATGCTTGTCCTTCCTGAGAAGATGTCAAGTCAAAGTAAAAATGAGTCTATTGTTTCCAAATACTGACTAGGGTGACCAGCTTAAATCACCAACTTTGATATATACGTACCAACCACACAGAGTTTTTGTTTCTTGCGTGATATTCCTTTTCCCCTTAGATGATGTCTATTACCCAAAGTCTATAATAAGCACCCTTTCTGAAAATTTAAAAAACGCAGAATGAAAAGACCTTATAAGGCTGTGAAGGTGAGGTAAAGCGAGAAGAATCTTGTGGGGTCATATTTACAAACCATTGGATTTTTCCAAAATGCACTTGATGTTGAAGAAAAGCTATCCATGGTGTGTATAAATTTTCATGATAAGGGAGATATGTATTAAAGAAGAAAGAAAGGCAGATTATAAATACAAGTTAGTTTATCACGAAAGAGCCCAGAAAGTGATTTACTATTGACTGAAAAATTAAGTTGGACACTTGTCATTACTTTGATATTTCATTATCTAAAAAAAAACTCTCTTCATCCTATATGATATAAAATTAAAAAAAAAAAGTCGGTTCCCAGCGGATACCCTCTTCTCAATGTGATTCGTCCATTTTAAGAAATTATTAATTATGGAATTTGAGACCGCTCAACGTGGACTATAATGTGGCCCTTTGGGCGTTGCCTTAACAGTGTGAAAAAAGTAACGTCAAATTAAGCTATTGTGTCAAAAAAGAAGCATAAATATTATGAAGTGTACGTCATGATGAAACCATACGTACACCATGCGTATATTTATTATGAATTAAATGGTAAAAAAAAAAATAGATTGCGATAAAAATATATACAGGAGGTGAGGGTCTAAAAGTAGTAATAGTAGTAGTAGTAATAGTAAAAATAGTTACAATGAATTAACTGTAAGAAACATTCTTCTTTGAGCTTTCAAGTAAACCAGTCGATTCATCGTCATTGTCTAGAATAACGTTATTTACAGCGAGGACTTCTTCTTCTACTAAATTATTAACAGCAGAAGCTTTCCATGATATCATTAATACACCACAGATAGTGATCGCTACACCAATCATGACGGAAAGGAGTTGCCACCATCTAAGTCTGTCCCATTGATCGTAATAGACTAGGCCATTGAAGAGGCAAGAGACATTAAACGTACATGACGAAAGCGGTATCATTATTACAGTGTCGCACATCTGTAAGCCCTTATTTAGGTAATACAACTAAAATAAAGAAATGAAGATGTCATGTGTTACCAAAGTGTTATGCGCAGTCAGGTTATTATTTTTTATCTTTTTACCTGCAATATGGCTGTCATGACCATCATGATCAAAAGAACCCATGTAAGGGCATACTGTAATTGATTTTTATCCAGCACGACTGAGATGATAATTAATTCTAATCCACTTTTTGCGAATAAGATGGATTGACTACTGATATTTCCTGAAATGACACCATAGCTGATACCGATATATTTCTTCATTTCGTCCATGCTGACCCATTTTCCTACGAGTTTTCCCATATTGGTAGGAGGTACAGCAGCAGATTCCATCATAAAGTATAAACGTTCAAAGTAATGAGTTGTTAATAATCCACTGATTATCACAAATTCTAAAATGCTAAAATAGGCAATGAATGCTGGTTTTCTGTACAATCTAATCAAGTCATCTATGTCATGGTCCGGTTCAGGTATAACACCGAATAAACCAACGAGTAATGCACCCACAACAATTAAAAGTGTGCCTATTGGTATGATATATGTCAGTCAGTCAGTCAGTCAATGAAGAGAATAAAATAGGAGGAAACGGTGTACGTACCGATAACTGTCTTCTTTTTAAATGGGTCACCCAAAACAATTTTAGCGGCAATTGCATTAAATACAAGACCTAACGCTCCGATAGGTGCCAAGATAACAATTGGTAAATATCCAATAGAGAACACCGACCCAATGATATTTGCAGTCAAGAAAGTAGCAAAGCTGGCAACCCATAGAGGTCTTTTCAATGCATGTTTTCTAGCTTCGATAGGATAAATTTTGTCATTCAAGAGATGAGACTTTCGTTGAAATGCCATGGCAAAAGCTTGGACAAGATTCGTCATGACTGAAACACCGATACCTATCCAAAACTCTTTTGTGTATGCAGCTTCGTCTCCGTCGTCTTCATATTCAATACCGAGTCTATTCATGATTTGAAAGGTTTTGAGTAATTATGTAAAAATAGAGAAAATAAGAGAAAACAGAGTAAGTGAAGGGAGAAGATAGAAAGAGAGAGAGAGAGAGTTAAAAAAAGGAAGAACCTTATAAGCCGATGGATAAAATGGGACTAATAATTTGATTGAAGCGTTTCAAGAAAGTAGGAGAAGGAGAAGAGAAGAGAACTTGGAAATGATGAACCACATGCTGTCGAATCTGGCAAGAGAAAGAAGACTTTACCTTGGGGAGATGCTCAACCAAATGTGGGCAATGAGGCAAGGTCAAAGACCAAATCCTTTCGCTGGCGACAATGGAAGGGCTGATGAAAGGGCTACCTCCATTCCTTCAACACCTCCAAGTAATCCAGCCTCATCTCTCCCAGTTCCTTCTACTCCAATCCCGTCTTCTCCTATTCCTTCCACTCTAAATCCATCTTCTCCTCCCAGTCCTTCTAATTCAATTCACTTTTCGCCGCCTCCAGAGTCTTTCCCTACCTCTGTAGTTTCTCCTTCCCCTATCACTGAAGACAACGATAATACTAATTGATAACTTACAATAAATGGTCCTCTCAAGATGTCTCCTTTTTCTATTTTCGCTCCATATATAGAGCGAAAAATTCAACCCAGAATAGTAATTAAAAATAGTGCTCCTTATATAGTATACAAAGAAAAAGGAGACAAACGTCTCCTTTTTACCTTTTTAATTACTATGTAAGGAAACTTCTAAAATGACAAATGTTGTGGCAAAATTATATTTGAAGTAGATTTATTTCATTGTTATTGATGTATTCCTCTTTCATACCACTTCACAAATAAATTCTAAAGGAAATATTTCACTTACCATGCCTAGACCTAGAAGTCGCCCTACCCTAACCTTCGTCACCCCTATCGTTGGTAACCCCTCCGACGCGAGAAGATCACAGGTGAATGAACCAGAGGTCGAAAGTACCACTTCTGTTTCAAGTGGACAAACAGCAAGCACTCCTTCCAGTAGACAGCCTACCACCCAAGTTCCCATCGAACAATCGACCGCTGTCCCAACAGGAAGACAGTTTGCAATTGAAAGAGAGCTATCCAGCACTCCATTCTCTTTCACCAGAGAACAGTCGACATTTGAAAGAGAAGTCTCAAGCACCCCTTTCACCTTCACCGGAGAAAGAAGGTCTACTTTCGAAAGAGAAGTCTCAGGCACTCCTTTCTCCGTTGTTGACACGCAGGTTGACTCCGAAATGGTTGGCAACGAGTTTACCGAAGAAGTAGAAGAAGCCGGGAGGGGTAATGTAAGATTGAGATGGACGGAGGACATCAATTGGACGTTCCTTCAGGTAATGCTTTGGATCTATGATGAAATAGCGTTGGCAACGGATAATTCATTTCGTTCAAGAATTTGGGCACAAGCCAGGCTTTTGTTCATCGCAGAGCTAAGAGAACATGTTCCTGGAACTGAATTCTTTTGCGCTCATATAACAGCCGCAAAGATGCAGATGGCCTGGGATAGGTTGAAGAGTGCCTATAAGTCCCACTACAATATGGCCAATTTGCAAACAGGTGTTGGTGGTAGTGATCCTACCGATAGATGGACTTACTACGATGAGATGGGTCAAATCCTTAGGAATGACGTGTCCGTTCATCCAGATGTCACCATTGAAAATTACGATCACCAAGGTCAAGGTGGGGCATTCATAACGGATAATAGAAACAGAAATCGCGAGGATGCAGAAAATGAAGAAATTATGGCGGAAAGAAGAGCAAGGAGAAGAAATATTCATTTCATTTCAAAGCAGGTGGCCAAGGAAAAAATTCTTGATCCTGCTCGAAGATATGCCGAGGAGTTCATCCAGGATCAGGTGCGTAACCATGCAACCGCGTCAGGTATTCAATTGACTGGCGAAGCTGAAAGTAGCGAAACCTCGACCAGAAACAGCAATGCCTCCACCAGCACCAATAACAACACCAATACCAACACTAGCGCCACTACTAACGCCAACAACGCTTCCGTCGGTGATACGCAAACCACCTACGCTGATACAATTAGTGGAGCAGGCCGTACTACTCGAAGAAATACTGGTTCTACTCAAAATAGAGGACGTTCTGGAAATCAACAAGAAAACCTACCTTCCACTGTTGATCACCAGGAATTTTTGAGTCGTATAGAGGGCACGACTAATAATTTGATTGAAGCGTTTCAAGAAAGTAGGAGAAGGAGAAGAGAAGAGAACTTGGAAATGATGAACCACATGCTGTCGAATCTGGCAAGAGAAAGAAGACTTTACCTTGGGGAGATGCTCAACCAAATGTGGGCAATGAGGCAAGGTCAAAGACCAAATCCTTTCGCTGGCGACAATGGAAGGGCTGATGAAAGGGCTACCTCCATTCCTTCAACACCTCCAAGTAATCCAGCCTCATCTCTCCCAGTTCCTTCTACTCCAATCCCGTCTTCTCCTATTCCTTCCACTCTAAATCCATCTTCTCCTCCCAGTCCTTCTAATTCAATTCACTTTTCGCCGCCTCCAGAGTCTTTCCCTACCTCTGTAGTTTCTCCTTCCCCTATCACTGAAGACAACGATAATACTAATTGATAACTTACAATAAATCAAGAAATACGTTACGCTTTAATTTGCATTTCTTCTTCTTCCCATTAAATTTTGCATGATTGCTTTACGTCTATCCTCTGCAGCTCGTTTCAATTGGGCTGTTACTGCAGCTGAAGGAAGAACAAATTCTCCTTCATCTTCCACTTCGTTCTGGAGGATATGAACCTCAACATCTTCCCCTCTGCGGTTATCGTTGAGAAAGCCTCGATATGTAGGCGAATCAGTGAATTCAGCATCGTCATTTTCATCGATGCATATGTTGTGCAAGACACAGCAAGCATATATTGTCATTGCCATGTTGAGCTGATCGAGCATGTACAAATGTTTCCACAAAAATCTCCAACGAGAAGTCAACAATCCAAACGAGTGTTCAATCTTTTGTCTTGTCCTGGAGAATATCAAGTTATATCGCTTTTTTTGTCTACTTCCTCGAGCGGCTTTGAAAGGCGTCATTAAGTTAGGTAGCAACGGGTAAGCCGAATCTATTGATGAAAAACGTTATTGAATTGATCCTGTTTCAAATTTGAAATACAAGTCCATAATTTTCAGCACCGTACCTCCAATGATGAATCGATTATCAGGAAACCAACTGTTCGTGCGGGACAGCATTATACGATACAAAAAGGATGATTTAAATTGGCTTGCATCGTGTGTTCTTCCTATCGATTCACGTTATTCCTTTTAGTTTCAATCACAAATGTAGTGCGTTACGTTAATGGTTGTGTACCTGATGCACCCAATTTGACATACATGTATCTGCCTTTATCGTCACACACGGCCATCATATTCATAGAGGGTCTACCTTTTCTATCAACGTATTCATTGCCTCTCTCACTAGGCTTCTGAATCACTACATTTTTGCCGTCAATTGCTCCAATTACATCTTTCAGTCTGGTGCTTCTGTTAGGGGCGGTTGCGAAACCCTCAGCGATGTTTGCAGCTCGAGTTGGATCGTTGACAGGCCAGGTGATCACATCTTTAACGAGATTCATCATTGCACTCAAAAATCTTTTCGTACAGTGGTGGTAAGATCCTGCCGAGATTCCCAACGTCATTTCGGCAATTCTAAAACCAAAGTGGCAATTGGCGAATCTCCAAAAAACTACAGCAACCTGGACCTCCACTGGTATTCCATCCTTTAAGATAGACCCAGCGTATGCTGCACTACCCATGCAATGGTTGACCACCCTGTTGAAAGTCCTACGGTTAACACGGTAGTGGTCCCTAAATGAGTTTGGAGGATGAGGATTTTCAGGGGTTGGATCCTGAAGTGAAGGATGCTTTTGCAGCCAGTACTGCTCGGTGAAATCGAGGCGATCGCACTTTTTTCTCCTCTCTCTCGCAAAGTAGATCGCAGGACTAGCGTCCCATATCTCACGTAGAAACTCTATGGTGTAAGTTGCTACGAGTGTTTGAAACTGAGAGCAAATCGCGAAAAACATCTCCTCTTCTTCGTCGTCTTCGGCAATCAACGTGAAGCATTTACTGATGATAGCATCCTCCTCTTGATCAAAAAGCTGAAGGGTAGCAACCAAAGATTCTTCCTCTAAAAAATCACTTAAGTTATTCATTTCGTCCATATTGTTGGTGTTGAGAAATATTTATTATTAGAGAAGAATTACGCGCAGGAATTACACGCAGGATTGGGGATTTTAGAAGACTGTTGTGTTTCACGAAAAAAATATTAAGTCACAAAAAATTTCTTACTTTATATGGAGCGTTCCCAAAAAGGTTCGAAAAAAAAAGGAGACATCTTGAGAGGACCC
>KK076469.1:0-11827 GCA_000587855.1 Mucor irregularis B50 | reverse complement strand
ACGTACACACTATATAGGCTGTGACAAAATCGCTCACAGTCGCGCGAAATTTGAGCCCCGATATGGGAGCTACAAAATCACTCACAGTCGCCCAAAATTTTAAGCTGTGATAAGGAAGCAGCTGCAAAATCGCTCACGCATTACTGCGCGGACCAAAAAATAAAATAAAATGTCAAGTAACATTATTATGCGCAGTTCCTGAATTATTTTACCAGTTTCACTTTTACTTTTATTAAAATATACAAAGATTAACAATGTCCACTCAATACGTCCAATGCTATTGCAGTTTTTGCGCACAAAACAATGGTAATGGTTTTGGTCAAGTTACTTCCAGAACTCGAAATGAGCATAAAAAAAGATATCCTCAAGCCGAAAGTTCTCGCAAACGTGCAAGAGCCGATTCAAGTGTTGGTGAGTGGAATGTTTTCACTTAATTATAGTGTGATCGTTAACATACTTTTTTATTCTCGCAGTAATTACATACAATAGACGTGTTGATGCAACCAACAACGAGAATCCGCGAAGTCCTGAAACTTCCAACGCACCTCTTGTTGAATTCGAAGACTATAGTAAGAGCATTCTTTCACAAAAAACAACACACGAGGTTGTAACGTTTTTGCTGATCTTTTTTTAATTTAGCTATTTTTGATGCTGAAGATGATTCTGAAGTTGAAGACTTTGAAGGAATGCGTCAAACTTTGGAAATTGATTTGGATGCTGAAGAGGAAGTTTTGGAAGGAGAAGGTAGGAATTGTTTTAGCGTCGAGTAAAGTTGGAGTAAAGACTAAGGACGTACGTTGGGTTTATGTGTATTAGACGTCGAGCAATCCGAAGCCAATTAGGAACGTCTTGATGATATTAATCGCTTACCCAAGGATCCTTTGTCTTTTGTGTTTGTGATCTTGATGAACATGTTCATTGGGCGTTTTCTTACTGATCAGGCCGCTGAAATCTTGATGGCTTTTTTGAATGTGGGCTTATCCATTGCAGGAAGTTCTTACCAATTTCCTAAAAAGGTGACCACTTTCAAATCTAGAACCCGTCTTGAAGATCGTGCTTGTTCAGGTTTAACTACCTATGTTTCGTGTACTTCTTGTCATAGCATATACAAAATCCCTGAAAGCAATGATGAAAGACACCAACTTATGAAGTGCGCGTCAGCCAGACGTGTATCGGAATACGGAGGAAATGTTCACCCAAACTGTGAAAATAGTCTTTATGACATTAGCAGTAAAGGTTCATGTACTTCAAAGGCTTATTTTCTGTATAATTCAGTGATCGAAACTTTGAAAAAATTCTACATGCGCGATGGTTTTGCCAAATCCATTGCTGCATGGAAGAAGAGAAAGCTCGTTCATTTGGATTATATGTTTGATTGTTATGATGCCCATGTGTTTAAGAGTTTTAAAATTGATCCTCGTGATAATGAGCCTTTCGTCGATCTATCTGATCATAATCTTATGTTCAGCTTTAACGTCGATTGGTTTCAACAGTTTAATAATTCTCATTATATGTTTGATTGTTATGATGCCCATGTGTTTAAGAGTTTTAAAATTGATCCTCGTGATAATGAGCCTTTCGTCGATCTATCTGATCATAATCTTATGTTCAGCTTTAACGTCGATTGGTTTCAACAGTTTAATAATTCTCCTTATTCATGTGGTGCCATGTATCTGACTTGTTTAAACTTGCCAAGATCTGTTCGTAACCTTCGTGAAAATATGATCTTTGTTGGTTTAATGCCTGGTGGTAACGGTGAAGCTTCTTTGGAGCAATTGAATCGTTACCTGGAACCTTTGGTTAATGAATTGATGACTTTGAAAGATGGTATCAAAGTTCATGTCCCCTCGTCCGATGATATTACTGTGAGAGGTGCTTGCACCTTGATTGTTTGTGATCTACCCGCTGCTTCTAAAGAATACCAACACTTACTCGATTATCTTCAACGATATCGTAAAATTCAAGTCGATCGAGCTCTCAGGTCAAAAGTATAACTCGAAGGAGACCAACACAAGTTCACTCAAACTGTGAAAATAGTCTTTATGACATTAGCAGTAAAGGTTCATGTACTCCAAAGGCTTATTTTCTGTATAATTCAGTGATCGAAACTTTGAAAAAATTCTACATGCGTGATGGTTTTGCCAAATCCATTGCTGCATGGAAGAAGAGAAAGCTCGTTCATTTGGATTATATGTTTGATTGTTACGATGCCCATGTGTTTAAGGGTTTTAAAATTGATCCTCGTGATAATGAGCCTTTCGTCGATCTATCTGATCATAATCTTATGTTCAGCTTTAACGTCGATTGGTTTCAACAGTTTAATAATTCTCCTTATTCATGTGGTGCCATGTATCTGACTTGTTTAAACTTGCCAAGATCTGTTCGTAACCTTCGTGAAAATATGATCTTTGTTGGTTTAATGCCTGGTGGTAACGGTGAAGCTTCTTTGGAGCAATTGAATCGTTACCTGGAACCTTTGGTTAATGAATTGATGACTTTGAAAGATGGTATCAAAGTTCATGTCCCCTCGTCCGATGATATTACTGTGAGAGGTGCTTGCACCTTGATTGTTTGTGATCTACCCGCTGCTTCTAAAGCGCTTGGCTTTTCTTATTTCAATAGTACGTATGCTTGCAGACGTTGCGATGTTGCTTTTCCCCGCTTGCCTGGCTCAAAATTGCCCAACTTCTCCGCTTTGAACGTTGATGACCTCCCTCGACGAAATCAAATCTCAAACTTGAAATATGCCAAGCAATTTAAAAATCTTACCAACCACACCGCTCGACAAAAACACGTTCAAGAACATGGGACTCGTTGGAGTGAATTCCATCGATTACCCTACTTGGACGCTGTAAAGTTCACTGTGTTTGATCCTATGCACAACGTTTGGATTGGCACTTGCAAGCGTATTTTGCACCATATTTTTTTGAAAAGGGAACTTCTTACCAAAGAACACTTGAAGCAAATGACCGAACTTTGCAAGAATATCACTCTTCCTCCTGGATTCGATTCAACCTCGATTAGCAGAAAGATCTCTCTTGGCACCGGTTTTTGCATTTATGAAGGCGGATGAGTGGCGTGTATTTACCGTTGCTCTCTCCCCTTTACTTTTAAAAGGTCGATTGGATACTCAGTACTACAATAATTGGATGATCTTTGTTCAATGTGTTCAAATCATGTGCCTCCCTGGGATCTCTCGTCAATCCATTATCGATTGTCACAACAAGATCAAGGAATTTGCTCGTGGGTTTCTGGAATTGTATTGATAAGGAAGCAGCTGCAAAATCGCTCACGCATTACTGCGCGGACCAAAAAATAAAATAAAATGTCAAGTAACATTATTATGCGCAGTTCCTGAATTATTTTACCAGTTTCACTTTTACTTTTATTAAAATATACAAAGATTAACAATGTCCACTCAATACGTCCAATGCTATTGCAGTTTTTGCGCACAAAACAATGGTAATGGTTTTGGTCAAGTTACTTCCAGAACTCGAAATGAGCATAAAAAAAGATATCCTCAAGCCGAAAGTTCTCGCAAACGTGCAAGAGCCGATTCAAGTGTTGGTGAGTGGAATGTTTTCACTTAATTATAGTGTGATCGTTAACATACTTTTTTATTTTTGCAGTAATTACATACAATAGACGTGTTGATGCAACCAACAACGAGAATCCGCGAAGTCCTGAAACTTCCAACGCACCTCTTGTTGAATTCGAAGACTATAGTAAGAGCATTCTTTCACAAAAAACAACACACGAGGTTGTAACGTTTTTGCTGATCTTTTTTTAATTTAGCTATTTTTGATGCTGAAGATGATTCTGAAGTTGAAGACTTTGAAGGAATGCGTCAAACTTTGGAAATTGATTTGGATGCTGAAGAGGAAGTTTTGGAAGGAGAAGGTAGGAATTGTTTTAGCGTCGAGTAAAGTTGGAGTAAAGACTAAGGACGTACGTTGGGTTTATGTGTATTAGACGTCGAGCAATCCGAAGCCAACCAGGAACGTCTTGATGATATTAATCGCTTACCCAAGGATCCTTTGTCTTTTGTGTTTGTGATCTTGATGAACATGTTCATTGGGCGTTTTCTTACTGATCAGGCCGCTGAAATCTTGATGGCTTTTTTGAATGTGGGCTTATCCATTGCAGGAAGTTCTTACCAATTTCCTAAAAAGGTGACCACTTTCAAATCTAGAACCCGTCTTGAAGACCGTGCTTGTTCAGGTTTAACTACCTATGTTTCGTGTACTTCTTGTCATAGCATATACAAAATCCCTGATCTAACGTTTTAACAAAGTAATTAGGTATTAAGGAAGCTACTTCTGTGGTTCAAGACGTGTCCTAACGTTTTATTGCAAGGTATGAAGACTTGTTGACTTAATCTTAAGTAACAATGCACTAGCTTGAGTGATGAGGAAGGTAATTTTAAACTGTGGACATTCACCTTTGCTTACGTGCGCTGGTTCGCAAGTCATTCCGCCTCTACTACTATCACCACCTTCGACACTGTTAATTCCACCACTTACACCGACACCTTTTTACCTGATTCTGAACTGTGTATATTACCAGTTCATTGCATTCACTCTCCTGCCGGCATATACCGCAACATTATTCAAAACTACAACGTCATCATCAAGTTTTACAGAAAGATTGTCGATTGTTAGGTTACAAAATAAATTTTTTATTGATCATTACTTATAGCCCAAGCAGGGAGCTGTCTCCTCAATCTTGCAGGCAAAACAGAGTTGACTTCTTCTACTCTTCTATCCAGTCTTTGGTAGTTTTGCTTGGTACCCTCCTGGAACTTCGTATCCAAGTAGTCGAAAAAATAGTTTGCCTATATGGTCAAGAACGAAAGAAAAAAAGTTAAGTATTTTCACACTTTTGTATCTTTTGGATATACCGTCACACTTACTTTTTCCGATCTCCAGTTGAGACGGACAACTCTGAGGTTTTTTGCCACCCCTTCTCTCAACTCCTCATCGTCCTCTTCGTCCGACATGATCTCTTTCAACAAGAGAGGCTCACACTCTTCCTTTTCCACGGTGTCGCCATCAGGAAATTGAATCTCCTGACGACTTACCAACGAGGAGAACGCAATTCTTCTATTCGTGAATTTCTATAACGTATGTATTATTAATGTAAAAGCTGTTAGTTTATACGCTTGCGTATAATAGAGTAAACTTCTACTAACTCTGTTCCTTCTCTCAGCAACCTTGCGGCGGTATTTTCTTCTTCTTCTTTGCTCCTCGGAAAGGCGCACTTGTTGGTTTCTCGCGTCTCTTAAGTAGTCAAAATGACTACGAATCATTTGAATTGCAGTGTCTTTTTGTGCGGGGGACTTGAAACCGGTGGCACTTGTTGGATCCCCATGTAAGCGCTTCACTAGGTCCGATTTAAGAGCAATCCTGATAACCTCTTGGAGGATATCATTATTGCCCTGCTCGTTCATTAAGGAACGATCCAAGTCCCACTCCTTGCCGCAATGCTCGTAGGCTTCCCTGTAGTCGCGCTATTTTTAAAGAGTATGGTGAGTAAAACTAGAGGTTTCTTTTTTTAGGTTAAAGGAAAGGATTTACGCAAAGGAGGTTGTTGTAATCTTCACGGCCTTTTATAGGCGTCTTGCTTAAAGGAAGGTTAGCAGTGGCTTCGGTTTGCTGCTGCATTTGCTGTTCCAACTGATCGTATTTTTCTTCAAGTACTTGGACTTTTTGCAACAGTTGGGCGTTGATACGCTGTTGGTCAGTCAAGCGTTGTTGGATTCTTGGACCAGAGCTGTTACTGTTGCTTGCAGTCTGGACTTGAGGGGGCATTCTGTTGTTACGGCTCATGTTAAGTAGTTGGTCAGGTAAATAGGTTTTGTTTTTGGGTTAAAGCTTTTAAATGTATAAAATAAAAGTAAAGAAAGAGTTTTACGCAGCTGTCAATTGCGCGTTTTTATACTTTTGAATGCTGTCGACTACGCATTTTTCTATCATGTCAACTACGCATTTACCTTTCCAAGTCATAGTGAGAGTGGTACAATGACAGGACGGCTTTTACGCTTAAATAAACTAATTTTTTTAATTTTTTCCATGCTTTCCTTTCTTTTTTGCGCATCTTTTTTATTTTTTTTCTCTTTTTTGACCTGTCAGCGAGTCAATAATAATGGAGGTAGTAGGTGAAAGCAATTACTTTTTACTCTACTCAAGTAACTAATAACCTCTCTTTCTACAGCCGTCGCAAGCACTGTGTTCAGTTAGCACAAGGTGTTGAGGTAAACCGAATGTAATGTAGACTCCATTTAAAATACATCTAACGTTTTAACAAAGTAATTAGGTACTATTGAAGCTACTTCTGTGGTTCAAGACGTGTCCTAACGTTTTATTGCAAGGTATGAAGGCTTATTGGCTTAATCTTAAGTAATAATGCACTCATCATCAATCTATAGCAAAGTCTTGGGCTCAGTAAATCGCGTTCTCTTTTTTGTGTTGGTGCCTTCCTGGTATAATTGCAAGGTAGTATAACTTGACTAAAGTAATTGCCAATAATAATTTACTCACTATTGCTATAGAAACAGGTGGGGCTCAACAAAACGTACTTTATTTTTGGTTTGCTGCGGTAAGTGCTTTTTATAATTAGCTATTTGCAAAATACATTTATTAATAATTCTTTTATATTTCAGAGGGCACAACAGTAACTGAAGAAGCACTCTCCTCTCTTGGCCTTTACGTTAGGAAGAAAAGCTGATGTTGCCTCCTTTTGTAAGTACAAAAACAATGAATATTATCACTTTAAACAGTTTTGACTAATGTATAACATATCATTATAGGTTTACGTGTAGTAGCATTGTTATGTAAACTAAAAGAAGTGTATTACTGCTTCCTTCTTATCTAAATAATCGGTCTCTTTTCTGGTTCTTTTCTTTCAAGGGTGGTTTCCGCAGTAAATGAAGGTAAGGCAAGCGCAGGGCACCATGGGAAAAGGGCAAGGATAGCAATATTAGTATAGTTTATGAACCAATAAAAATAAAACCATTTGAATACGCAATATTTTTAAGACCAATAGTAAGCTGTAAAGTGCAATGATGTAGCGAATAGAATAGCAATGATAAAGGATATTTATCCAATGAAATATGGTATCGTGTATAAAATTAGCAAATAGAAGGACTGTATACAAATTAACAATCCAATAAAAGTGATGGTTTTGAAGGAAAGGAACCAATTGCATGTAATTAAAAGTACAGAACATGTATGGAGCATGTATGGAGCATGAAGCGTGTTCTGTACGTGTTCTGATGCAGAGCATTAGACGTGTTAAGCACGTGATCAGCACGCTGAAAATTCCTAATGCTCAGTGAATGTTCAGCAATCACTGAGCACGTGTGATACCCAGCACTTAGGACATGTTGCTGAACATGCATGATTTCAAGCACGTGCCCAGCAAATTTTCTGCACTTTTTATTTGCAGTGTGGTGGACCTCATGTGATATTCACGTGACTTTTCACAACCACTAAAAGATTGATCTTAGTATCAATGTAGAACAAAAAAGCGAATAAAGTTCATCCTGCTACAGCGCCAGTGGATCTAGAGAGCCTTGAGTCGATCCAAGCAAGAGAAGGGTCTTTGAGTAGAAGAACTTAAGGTGAGTATGAATATTGTAAAAGATGAGAAGATTTCTATACACATACCAAATCCAAATAAATTTACATGCCATCATTATTAAAAAAATAAAAGCGCAGCAAACTTGCACCAGAGAAACTCTTGGTAACCATGAAAAAAAAAGGAAAAAAAGAGAATCTTGCCGAAAGAATGCAGTTAAAAACAACCACCAAACCAACATGCTATTAAATTAATTTTACGTCGCTTCCTGTTTTTTCAAAGTAAAATAGCGCCATCAATAAAGGTCTTGAAGCTTTCATTTTAATTGGAGGAGTGTCTATATGAGTAGAGCTTTATGTCTATATTAAAGAAGTACACCTTTAACAAGCTGCGTAAAGAAATCGTCTATTTAAAGCAATGTACTGAGTGTGAAAAACACTAGTTAATAGTAGTGACGTGTACACAACACACGCTTTATTCCGTATAGATACGTGTTCGCGTTTCAATATTATATGGACGTGTTCGCGTTTAGATAAACGTCATCACAGCAGTCCTACTCGCATCATAATAAAGATGATGTGTGTGTTTGCATCATCATTTTTTTGACTCTCAGTAGTAGTAGTGCACAGTGAAGCTTGTTACTATGCCTATAGATTAGTTTACATCATCACTTACAGTGACGAACAAAACTGTCCCAATGTTTGGTAATTTCGACTTTGATTGAAAATGTCATAGTGGGTGATGTCGTTTAAAGATATTAATGTTGCCACTTATTCGATAGAGAAAATTCTCCTCTTTCTAATGATATATAGATCTCAAATATCATTGGATAGTGGAATTCGGAAATTAAATTTGAAAATTATTCATTCATTGGGACAGTTTTGCGAGCGAAGAGAATTTTTCTATTTCTCACTAAATATTGTAACCACAACTTGAACAATGAGATAATTTACATAAATAAGCATTGA
The DNA here is from genome assembly GCA_000587855.1 of Mucor irregularis B50. Classification (NCBI taxonomy): domain Eukaryota; kingdom Fungi; phylum Mucoromycota; class Mucoromycetes; order Mucorales; family Mucoraceae; genus Mucor; species Mucor irregularis. The sequence goes on along the minus strand of KK076469.1, from coordinate 3,281 downwards.
TAATGCCTCACTTAGGCCCCCTATCCTTATTTCTGTATTTAAAACTCCTTTAATCTATATAAAATCTACACCGAAATTACGCATGAAGAAGTTGCCTGAAGATAAGAGAAAATCTGCCATTCTGTTGCTCCAAAATGGTCATACACTCAGGGAAGTTGCAGATAAGTTAAGTATTGGAAGAGGGAGTGTTGCAAGAATCAAAGAAGAAGCAAAATTGGAACTTCCGAAGTCAAAAGGTGGTCGTCCCCGTGTATTATCTCCCGCCAATGAGATCTATTGCATTCAGCAAGTCACTCGTAAACGCGTTCCTGATGCTGTGAAAGTCACGAAGGGCTTAGAAAATGATTTAGGAGTCAAATGCCATCCCGAAACATTTCGTAGAGTACTCCGCAGAATGGGTTTAGACGCAATTGAGAAGCCTAAGAAGCCATTACTCAAAGACAAGCATGTCAAAGCAAGATTAGCATGGTGCCTTGCACATAAGGATTGGACTCAAGACGATTGGAGAAGGGTTATATGGTCCGACGAGACAAAAATAAACCGCTTTAATTCAGATGGACGCCAGTGGGTTTGGGTCAGGTCGAATGAGGAACTTCAAAATCACCATTGCAAGCTCACCGTCAAGCATGGAGGTGGTGGCATTATGCTTTGGAGTGCCATTACCTATGCCGGAGTTGGTTGGATATGCCGAATTAGTGGAAATATGGACAAGACCTTATACAAGGAGATCCTTGAAGACGATTTGGAACAAACCATTGCCCATACTTGCGAGAAATTGGGGCTCCGCCGTGACCAAGTCATCTTTCAACATGACAATGACCCCAAGCATACTTCGAAATCAGTGAAAGAATATCTCGAACAACAAAGTTACAAGGTTATGGAGTGGCCCTCGCAGTCTCCCGACTTGAATCCAATCGAAAATATGTGGTCTTTATTGAAAAGGAGATTAAATGACTTTGAATCGGCACCAAAAGGCATGGAAGACTTGAATGAGCGAGTAACAAAGGTTTGGTATGAGCAAATATCGCCAGAAGAGTGCAGAAAGGTTATTGATAGCATGCCCAAACGTGTTAAAGCTTGTATTAAGGCTAAGGGTCGCTGGACTAAATATTAAAGTCATATATAGTCATATTTTTACTAAACTGAATACACTCACAAAACTGTCCCAATAAAGTAACATAGTTTAAATTAAAATTCCGAGTCCTACTAACCAATAATATTTGATATCTAGACATCATTCGAAAGAGGAGAGTTTTCTCTATCGAATGAGTGGCAACATTAATATTTTTAAACGACATCGCCCACTATGACATTTTCAATCAAAGTCGAAATTACCAAACATTGGGACAGTTTTGTTCGTCACTGTATCAACACTTAATTCTGATCAATACAACAAATACTTTCTCACATCGACCCGTATATTTGATTGCTAATATTTTAGCAATGCAACTCTTATCCAAATGACCTCCTGCTTCAATTAAGCAAACTGGTCGTCTTACATATTTAAAGTTTGAGAATAGGTTAAGGACATTTCGTCCCCAAGGCCTCTAATCATTCGCTTAACCTCATAAAACTGCGTATAACTTTCTGCTATCCTGAGGGAAACTTCGGCAGGAACCAGCTACTAGATGGTTCGATTAGTCTTTCGCCCCTATACCCAAATTTGACGATCGATTTGCACGTCAAAATCGCTACGAGCCTCCACCGGAGTTTCCTCCGGCTTCACCCTATATCAGCAACTTCCATTTTATACAATGCGATCTATCCCACTCTCGTTAACTTAAATCAACATGTTTGACTTATTTAATTTTCCAATTTTTCATGTCTATGACAAACTGTTGAATTTTTTTATTGTATCCCTTTCCTGTTTACTAATATCGGCTCGTTTGATATTGTCAAAGTGCATTTCCTCTTCTTCCCTACCCGACAATCCTTCATTATTCTTATACATATCAAACCCTTTCCTCTTGAACGCTGATTCCACTTTTTTATGTCCATTCTACTAAACATATTTGATTTGTACAGACACTCCATTTTTGATCACTATTGCCGAGTCTTGATTCTTTTTGATTTACTCTACTCCTACTTGGTGAGCTCTTTATTGTATTCAACATGTATAACTACTCTTGCATACCTATTACAACACGTTTGGCTCTAGAGTAAAGAAAAAAAATATATAATCGTTCTTCAGCTCAACGATTCTCTCCAGGATTAAGAAAGGGATTACTTTGTTCACTTTACCTTGCGCTCCAATTACGAGAAAGATCAGCCCTTGTTCCACTCCATCGACACTTTTATCTCTGAACACTTGAGTCCATATCCTTTCCTTTAAATTAAGCGTTGGAGTCTACAGTAATTAACAATTAACGTTTGGTGACTTTGATAGTTGTCTTTGATTTTGTATTAATCGTCTTGATGTTTTTCTCTATAATCGTTGCTTGATTTTAAAAGAGGATCTATTCTTGCTCGTATTAATCGACACCTTTAATTATAAAGACATGGGCTCTACACTTGCTTTCTCTTATATTGTATTTCTGCTAATTATACGTCGCATTCAAATCTATTCAAATAAAGTAGCCTTTGCTTTCTTTAATGGACACGTTTGAATCTGCTTTTAGTCGGCAGCCTTTACTTCGATAAAGTTGATCTTGCTTTCGTTGATTTCAATTTAGAAAGACTGTAGCCTTGCTCTCTATGGTTAAAACAGTTGACTTGATTCCACTAAGCTTGAATTTGTTCTTTATAGTCGACTCGAATCGAATTGTACCCAGTGATCTCTTTAAATGAATTCAAAAAGCAAAAGAAGAAGGAAAGAAAATTAATTTCTTCGAGTTAAATAATTAATTTGTTGAGAGTTTCTTTGGTAGTTTAAAAGACATGCTGTGAGTTCCTTTTTCACTGTTATAGATTGAATTGTCTGTTACAGCGCAAAACGTTATTTAACTATGAAGACCGTCAACTGTGAGGTCTTTATTTTCTTAAAGAACATACTGTAAGCTGTATAATTCTTTACATTTTAACTCCTTTCTGTTAAACCCAAGTCCATTATAATAGTCTATTCGTTCCTCTTTCAAAAATTTAAGTGTCAGAATACCTTGATCGTACTTGTCTCTAGTTGAGAAAAAAAGTATATTGTTCTTTACTTCTGTTCTTTTTGCTTTCGTTTGCGTTGGGACATGAATGTCATTATATATCATAAAGTCTTTCAATTTGTGTCCTTTTTTAATGAAATTATGCAGAGACATTTTTCTCGTCAGCCAGTAAAAACTTCTTAAAATGTA
>AZYI01000350.1:0-17659 GCA_000587855.1 Mucor irregularis B50 | reverse complement strand
ACGTACACACTTATTTCAGTTCTATGATTATATTTTTTCAATAAAGTACGAGTTTTAAACCCCGTTCAATTTGAACGCCCCCGAATTCCGGTAAAAAAGTACGGCCCTTCGCTGCGCTACGACGGATATTCAATTTTCTATAAAAACTATATATATTATAGGACGAAACATAAATGAAATGTTGTTTTTTATGCATAAATAAAATGTTGCTTTCTTGATAATGTTTATTATATTTAATAATCATTTTAATTTATAAAAAGTTTATGAATGTCAAAAAACTATGGATATATTTAAAAATTTCAGTACATATGTAAAAAATATAAACATTGTAATAATTGTAAATATCCGTCTACGGGGACTCTTTGGACCTTCATTCTAACGGGGGCCTCAAATTGAACGGGGTTTAAGACTCGTGCCTGCGGCAGGCTTGCTAATCCACTGGGAGAGGGCAGTGTGGGGCTCCTCCATTCTTTTTTTTTGCACCTTCGTTGCGGTAAAAAATAGCCCCTACGCTGCGCTTCGCGTATTTTTACCTTCACTATGGTAAAAAAAAAATATTGCGGAGAATTGACAATAACACTTTATATAACTTTTTCCCATATTTGAGGTATAAACAGTTCTTAAGACAATTCGTATATAATGTCGAAAAAGTTTGCTTCTTGTACAAACCAAAAAACTTGAAAAAATATGGAAAATTGAAAAAGTTACAAAAGTTCGAAAATTTGAAAATTCGAAAAAAACATAAAAATCTCAAATTCAAAAATCATCAATTCTGTTCGAATTTTTAATCAAAATATAAAAGAAAAATGCTTTAGAGTAATACCAAAGACTTTGAAATGATAAATGCGGTAATAAACTTAAGAAAGAACTAAGTAAAATTAACAGGTCTGTAAAAAAGATGATGTATTTATTTTCAATTAAAGAGAGTTCTTATATACTTTTCAATGGGTTGAAGGGACAGCTGAGTTGCAATAGCTATTGTCTTTGTTTGAGATTTAATCTATGGCCTTATTATATTCAATGTCTCAGGTACCAATCTTACGATCTTATATCTAAGACGACCTGACATTTTCTAAATCATAATCAGACACATCCGGCTGATATATTTATCAATACTATCAGTGATTCAAATCTACTACTGCTATAACAACCTTCGGATATCGGCTAATACTATCTGCAGCTATCCAACAAGCTCTATTGACAGATACATGAATTATGAATGAAAGAGATAATCATAGTTACCACTAATACTAGTATATATCATAGCTCCCCCTAGTCTCTTTGATTCTCCAAATCAAATCAGAGGCGAGTACGAACTCAACTCAGTATTGTGTATCTAAATGATCTATCACCATTTAAGCATAATCATAAACAATATTAATGGCACGATTCCAGCTGGCCATATCGAAGATGCAATTCATCTTCTTAAGATATTTTCACATTTATACCCAAAAAATAAAAAACGAAAAAAAGAAATACTGTCATGAACTTAAGTAGTTCCTTTAGCAGAATTCATTTTATACCTGCTCCTCCCTATATTATTATTTAACCCACTTCTATTATATTTTATATCTAGCTACAGCCAACTCTTATTCCAATTCTATCTCTGGCTGCAGCCTTCTCTTATCCCAATATTATATTATCAACTATCACGTACTCTTATTAGAATACTCCTTTACTTCTCGGTTCCTTTTCGGTTGATGGATTATTTAATATAAATACCCATCCTTTTCCCATCTTATCCTTTTCTCTTCATCTAGTATCTTATCTAATAAACTATTACTTGATATCTTTACTTCTTCTGCTCTCTCTTGTCCTGCCTCTCTTGTCTCTGGTCGTGAACTGTAAGCTATCCCCCCTATACCTTACCCTTCCCCCCAGAATCCCGAATAGTCCTTGACAAATACTTGATGCAACACGCGCTCGCTGTTCATCAAAAAGTAAATTATCAATATACATTAATGTGGGGTAAATTAAATTAAACTATATACAAAATAACAACAGCACTAGTAACGCCGACATAAAAACCCTCATACGTATAAAACCTACTCATTAGGGAAAAAATACCATATTAGGGAAAAAGTCCTTGTCACTTGGTAATTCAATACCTAAGATCTTCTATTGCTCCTACGATGTCTACGCTTATCCTTTTTGGCGTTATCTACTTTTCGGTTGATGGATTATTTAATATAAATACCCATCCTTTTTCCATCTTATCCTTTTCTCTTCATCTAGTATCTTATCTAATAAACTATTACTTGATATCTTTACTTCTTCTGCTCTCTCTTGTCCTGCCTCTCTTGTCTCTGGTCGTGAACTGTAAGCTATCCCCCCTATACCTTACCCTTCCCCCCAGAATCCCGAATAGTCCTTGACAAATACTTGATGCAACACGCGCTCGCTGTTCATCAAAAAGTAAATTATCAATATACATTAATGTGGGGTAAATTAAATTAAACTATATACAAAATAACAACAGCACTAGTAACGCCGACATAAAAACCTCATACGTATAAAACCTACTCATTAGGGAAAAAATACCATATTAGGGAAAAAGTCCTTGTCACTTGGTAATTCAATACCTAAGATCTTCTATTGCTCCTACGATGTCTACGCTTATCCTTTTTGGCGTTATCTACTATAACGTTACTTGGGGTCTCAGCTTCCACGTCGACGACTTTCGTCTTATCTGCGTATCTTTGCATAATATTCTTTCCTCTATTCACATTAGAAGGATCCAATAAGCCTCGTCGCTTCAGATACGTCTTTACAGGTGTTAATGAGTCAAACGAATCGATTTTCTCCCATGTATCCTCGGAATCACTCTCATAATGCTTCCATTTTACACGATACTCTCGATCGTCACCATCACCTCTATGATCAGTTACAGCTAACACTTCGAAATGTTGGTCGGGATCGTTCTCAGGTAACACATTTTCCTTTGAAATCAATTTCAATTGTTGTGTTGATACCTTTCTAGGAAGCAAAGCTCCAGTAGCTGTTGATTCTAGAATGTAACTTCCCCCCTTAGTGACATCTACCACTCTATAAGGACCCGTATAACGGACATCCGTTTTAGAACGTCGGTTTGGATTCTGTACCATAACCAATGAACCTAGTGGATAGGGATCCACGATACGTCTATGCTTCATATAGTACTCGTGATCCTTGAGTTGTCTACTCTCTATCTTTTCTTTCAAAGCAGGAATAATCAATTCTTGCACTTCCTTTACCTTTGCCTCCAGCAAAGCAGGATTATAGTCCTTAGAAGATGTAGATTTCACGTCACTGATCTCGCCAAACATATTCGGTGCACGGAAAAATTGTGCCGTAAATGGTCGTGTATTATGTAACCGTGCGTATTTGTAATTTAATGCAATCATAGCTGCATTCAAATATTGATCCCACTGATCATCACTACCACGTAATCTCTTGATTACATACGCCTTTGCAGTTTTAACCATACTCTCGGTACAAGAATTACCTTCAGGAGCATAAGGATTACTCAAACGTTTGTCAATACGAAAATGCTCAAAGATTTTCGTCAATAACTCGTTAGACACTTCAGATCCATTGTCTCCAATTATACGTAAAGGTATGCCCAAAATAGCCATAACATCAACCAATTCCTTCGCAATGGTTGTTGCTTCCTTATCAGGAATTGCTCTTAATACCACGTATCTAGAAAACAGATCAACAATTAACAAAATAAAATTGTTTCCTTTAAAACTGGTTACATTCAAAGTTCCCAAATCGATGCCCCACAGCTGACCAGGACCCCAAGGTGCCTCTGACCTAGGTGGGTGATATCCAACTCTGGTCGCTGTATTATAACTTTGACATGGTTCACACAATGATAAAATTCTGGAGATATCTTTTCTCATATTCTTCCACGAAATTTTATCTATACGCATCGATTTCTCCACTTGGTTAATACCATAGTGGCCTAACACATGATACTTCAAAATGAGGTCTTCCTTTTCAGCCATAGACATTTCCCTTTGTTGTTCGTCCACATTTGACTTCGAACACATACGAAAGAACAGATTAATATCAGGGTTCTTTGGGTCAAATGGTTGCACAACACGCTTCTCAGCGGAATGACTATCTATCATTTTGATGTCCGAAGAAAGGGGCTTATCTACATCCTTTCTTCCCTTCTTTTCTTTTTTCCCTTTCTTTCGTCTCCACTCGCTTTCGAGTTTTACTACATCGTCACTTAACTTCTCTGCATTACTCTCGTCTTCAATGTCGAACATTCTACTTAAAGAGTCCGGAATCACGTGATATATCCCAGGATTATGCGTAACGTCGTAATCCAACGAAAAGATCGACTCATAGTACGCCAACATAAGGTTATTCACGACATTCTGCGAATGCAAAAACAACAACGCTCTGTGATCACATACCAGGTGAAATTTCGCATGCAGTAACCAATGACGAAACTTGGAAAAACAGAACAAGACAGCTAACAGCTCTCTACGTGTGGTACTGTAATTACGTTCACTCTTCGACAATACTCTAGACGCGAAAGCAACGTACTTAATCTCTTTACCTACCAACTGGTAACAGACTCCACCAATCGCAACAGATGATCCATCAGTACCAACATAAAATGGCAACTCGAAATCTGCAGGAGAGATAACTGGGGTGCTTGTTAAAGCCACCTTCAACTTCTCCAAAGCATTGGTATGTACCTCAGTCCACACTTTAGCTAAAGATCCTAAATTACGCAATTCATCTAACGGCTGTGTTATATCCGCATATTTAGGAATCAGACATCTCAAGTATCCAGCAAAACCTAACAAACGTTGAACAGCTTTTCCAGTCGTAGGAACAGGCCACTCGTGAACTTTTGCTACTTTACGTGGATCAACACTAAGACCTTTCTGACTAATGGTAAATCCTAAAACTTGAACTTGCGTCTGAGCATAATGAGCTTTCTCATTATTCAAAATCAATCCAACCTTTGTTAACCTTGAAATCACTTCCTTTAGGCATTCCGTGTGATATTTCAAGTCCAAATGGGTTGCGATTTGTATATCATCGATATACACTTGACAGTAGGGTAGATCCGCAATTAATCGACTAATCGCGCGCTGTACGATACTGCCAACAGATGTAATACCAAATGGAGCTCTCAAAAATTTATACTGGATTCCCTCATGATAGAACACTACGAAACGTTGGGATTCGGGCTTCATCGCGAATCGATGGTAGCACTGGGATATATCCATTGTGGAAAATAGCTCCTTGCCTGACATACGGTCATGCAATTCAGAGATAAGTGGAAGTTGGAATTTACAAATGGAAGAAGGTACGATCGCTTCATTAATTGAACGAATATCTAAAACAACTCTAATCTTTGTTCCATATTCTCCATTTATATCCTTCTTACGAACTGCGGGTAAAGGAGACTGATAACACTTGGCATCCTCATCCAACGTTTCAGCAATTACTCCATCGTTTAACCACTTTTGAACTTGATCATGTACAGCTTCTGCATAAGCGTGTGGGATCGGATACTGACGTCTGAATTTATATTTCGACTCGTCAATTATCAGCTCAACCTCTGATCCAGGTAAAGTACAACACGAATCTATAGGAATTTTCATATTCTCATCTAACAAAGGTTGTATTTCCTTCATCATAGATTCACGTTCTTCAGTCGATCCATATGGGTGATCATGACTAAAAGGCTCATTAGCACTTGCATCGATTGGATCTTCTTTCGCCTTTTCATAAGGAACCCAAGATGTAGCTAACCCAGTAATAGCAATATTCAACTTGCCCATAAGGTCACTGCCAATACAAATACTAGCATCGGAATCAAAATCAAACAACTCAAACTTATGCTTCAATTCAATACCATTATAAAGAATGTGAACGTCTTCAACTTCACCTCTACTCTTTATAGTACTCTTATCAGCTAAAGAAATCAATTCATCATTATGCTTTAAAGGCTTATTTATTAAATGAAACAATTTCGGTTTCATTGCCGAAAACGACGCAGCACTATCGACCAACCCGAAAACCTTAAACCCCTCTACGGTAATTGGGACATAACTAGATGAAGTTCTGCGAATGCAAAAACAACAACGCTCTGTGATCACATACCAGGTGAAATTTCGCATGCAGTAACCAATGACGAAACTTGGAAAAACAGAACAAGACAGCTAACAGCTCTCTACGTGTGGTACTGTAATTACGTTCACTCTTCGACAATACTCTAGACGCGAAAGCAACGTACTTAATCTCTTTACCTACCAACTGGTAACAGACTCCACCAATCGCAACAGATGATCCATCAGTACCAACATAAAATGGCAACTCGAAATCTGCAGGAGAGATAACTGGGGTGCTTGTTAAAGCCACCTTCAACTTCTCCAAAGCATTGGTATGTACCTCAGTCCACACTTTAGCTAAAGATCCTAAATTACGCAATTCATCTAACGGCTGTGTTATATCCGCATATTTAGGAATCAGACATCTCAAGTATCCAGCAAAACCTAACAAACGTTGAACAGCTTTTCCAGTCGTAGGAACAGGCCACTCGTGAACTTTTGCTACTTTACGTGGATCAACACTAAGACCTTTCTGACTAATGGTAAATCCTAAAACTTGAACTTGCGTCTGAGCTTCAAATCTACTACTGCTATAACAACCTTCGGATATCGGCTAATACTCTGCAGCTAATCAACAAGCTCTATTGACAGATACATCCAGTACCAGAGACCACCTTGTTGCCGTCCGCAAACTTTTGCCACTGCTTGGTCGCTTGACCACCACCGACAGCCTCGGAACCAGTCTTCGAGTTTCCAGCACCCTTGACCACAGGGTGGACACCCTTGGGCCAATAGCGGGGGACCAGTTTCTTGACCGCAATGAGAGTCTTCTGCAAGTTGGAATGATCCTTGGCCTTCCACGAGATAAGAACGACATCCATAGTGTCTTGGACCTCCTTGGGGCAACCTTTGACGAACAGACCAGCCAGAAGTTCCTTTGCAACCGAACCAGAAGCCTTGCTCTTCAACTCGAAGAAGCGCTTCTTGTAGTCGTCGAACGACTCACCGCGAGCCACCTGGACCTTCATCAACTCGTTAGCGGCTTCACCTTGCTCAACAGTCTTGTCCACCCCGAAAGCCTTGGAAAAAGCCGTCTTGAATTGGTCCCAAGTAGTAACCCGAGCAGGCAACTCCTCGTCCATCCACGTGCGATGATCTTGACTCAAACAAGTAAGAATCAATCTTCTCCAATTAGCGTCCATGTTCATCTGATACAAGGCCACATAATCTTCGAATCGACGCAACGCATTCTTGAGATCGGATGACACCTCCTTACTAGGCTCGAAAACATGACCAGTCCACTGAATTCTAGGAAGCTTAGGAGGCACAACATCAGAGACACCCGAGGCACTCTTCTGCTTGGCTTCCATCATCCTCAAAGAAGTATGACAGTTGGATAAAGCACTGTTCAACGAACTCAGCTTAGCGTTCAAATGTTCACTCATAACTGCATCCTGCAAGTTGCAAGCCAACTGAACTGTAACTTCCGCGATTTCCCGCTCGGTTGCTTCAACGCCTCTCTGCACATCCGCCATACAAGTAGCAGTACTAGCAGCACTACGACTCACATCGCCGCGAAGATCAGCTTCAACCTCACGCTCGATATCTTCATCAGACATCAAGGAAGAACCCCCATCAGATGAACTGCTACCATGGAACTCACTAAGACTACCACTATCGTCCGAAGCCTCAGACATCTCAATGTCCTCGTCAACAGCAACAGCTTCGTCGGGAGACCGGTCCATCGAAGGCTTCGAAGAATCCGAACAGCTACCCGAAACACCAGCAACGCCACCAATAGCGCCACTGCCAACGCCACCACCCTGAATTAGCGTCCATGTTCATCTGATACAAGGCCACATAATCTTCGAATCGACGCAACGCATTCTTGAGATCGGATGACACCTCCTTACTAGGCTCGAAAACATGACCAGTCCACTGAATTCTAGGAAGCTTAGGAGGCACAACATCAGAGACACCCGAGGCACTCTTCTGCTTGGCTTCCATCATCCTCAAAGAAGTATGACAGTTGGATAAAGCACTGTTCAACGAACTCAGCTTAGCGTTCAAATGTTCACTCATAACTGCATCCTGCAAGTTGCAAGCCAACTGAACTGTAACTTCCGCGATTTCCCGCTCGGTTGCTTCAACGCCTCTCTGCACATCCGCCATAACGTACACACTACTAGCAGCACTACGACTCACATCGCCGCGAAGATCAGCTTCAACCTCACGCTCGATATCTTCATCAGACATCAAGGAAGAACCCCCATCAGATGAACTGCTACCATGGAACTCACTAAGACTACCACTATCGTCCGAAGCCTCAGACATCTCAATGTCCTCGTCAACAGCAACAGCTTCGTCGGGAGACCGGTCCATCGAAGGCTTCGAAGAATCCGAACAGCTACCCGAAACACCAGCAACGCCACCAATAGCGCCACTGCCAACGCCACCACCCTGCTTACCGTCACTTACGCTAGTAGAACCAGAACCACGAGGCAATTGACTTCCCTCAGGAACACCAACAGAAACCTCACCAAACTTGATGACTGCACCAGAGGCAGAAGAAGCAGAACCAGCATTGTTGGGAGCAGACATTTTACGATAGGTAAGTGAATAAGAGAGAGTGTAAAATAAAGTTTGTGTAATAAAAAGAAATTGAAAATTGAAATACAAAAAATTTTTAACTGAGAAGAATGGTTTCCTTGTTAAAAAAAATGATAAATGCGGTAATAAACTTAAGAAAGAACTAAGTAAAATTAACAGGTCTGTAAAAAAGATGATGTATTTATTTTCAATTAAAGAGAGTTCTTATATATTTTTCAATGCGTTGAAGGGACAACTGAGTTGTAATAGCTATTGTCTTTGTTTGAGATTTAATCTATGGCCTTATAATATTCAATGTCTCAGGTACCAATCTTACGATCTTATATCTAAGACGACCTGACATTTTCTGAATCATAATCAGACACATCCGGCTGATATATTTATCAAATACTATCTGTGATTCAAATCTACTACTGCTATAACAACCTTCGGATATCGGCTAATACTCTGCAGCTAATCAACAAGCTCTATTGACAGATACATGAATTATGAATAAAAGAGATAATCATAGTTACCACTAATACTAGTATATATCATGAAAGATATCAGAATACATTTTCATTGTCTAAAAACTGGTTTAAAAAAATTGAAAAAATATGGTCAGGTGAAAATCACGTGACATTTTCTGTCAAAAATCATCACTTCCTGTTCAAATTCATATTAGAATATTAAATTAAAACACTTTGAGGTACAACTAAAAGCTTATAAAGTTAGTACAGTACATGTACATTGTCTGAAAACTCGTTTAAAAAACGTCAAAAAATCGATCAGGTGAAAATCACGTGATGGTCCTTCCTCTGCCCAATAAGACGGACTTTGGACATAAAATGAACGAAAAATGTCCAAAAAACATGGAAAAAGTAAATTGTTTGAACGGAAAACTACTTGGACACTTGAAGCACACTTGTGTTCGCAACGACACGCTTCCAAAAGTATTACCTGTATCTTTTTCCCCATTTTAAATGAATATACAGGCTGTTCTACTCCACTTTGTTGATTTGGCTCAGGGATCAACAGTGAAAACTGGTTTAAAAAAATTGAAAAAATATGGTCAGGTGAAAATCACGTGACATTTTCTGTCAAAAATCATCACTTCCTGTTCAAATTCATATTAGAATATTAAATTAAAACACTTTGAGGTACAACTAAAAGCTTATAAAGTTAGTACAGTACATGTACATTGTCTGAAAACTCGTTTAAAAAACGTCAAAAAATCGATCAGGTGAAAATCACGTGATGGTCCTTCCTCTGCCCAATAAGACGGACTTTGGACATAAAATGAACGAAAAATGTCCAAAAAACATGGAAAAAGTAAATTGTTTGAACGGAAAACTACTTGGACACTTGAAGCACACTTGTGTTCGCAACGACACGCTTCCAAAAGTATTACCTGTATCTTTTTCCCCATTTTAAATGAATATACAGGCTGTTCTACTCCACTTTGTTGATTTGGCTCAGGGATCAACACAGTGATCGACATGGTGTAGCCAAATACATTTATGCTCACCTGAAGTGATTAACTCACTCCTGTTTACCCTGTTCACACTCTGACGCTATTAATTCTAATCATTTAATCTTGTTCATGCTGATTTTGATGAACACCCTCTATTCTTAATAGTTGAATACACTCTCGTTTAATCTGATATACGTGTTTGACTTTATTTAAATGACGGTGTAGTCCTCGTTCACTAAGATCCACTTTTTATCTTTTCATTCGATCCCACGTTTATTCACATTGACCTTACACGTTTCTAACATACAGTATCAAATATACAGCTATTCATGCTCACTCTAATCCACGTGTCCAATTCTAAATAGATGAAGCAACTATTATTTAATCTGAAGAACCTTTTCTTTTTGAATCAGATTAATTTACTCTTAATTCTATTCAACTAAACGCACTCTCGCTCAGTTTAAACACTTCAGGTGATTCTAATTACTTGAATGCACTCTCGCTTAATATAATGATTCCAGTTGATTCTATTTACTTGGACGCACGCTCGCTCACTTTAAAGACTTCAGTTAATTCTAATCACTTGAATGCACTCTTGCTCACTTTAAAGACTCCAGTTGATTCTAATTAGTTGGACGCACGCTCGCTCACTATAATGATTCCAATTGATTCTAATTAGTTGATCTCAAGCTTGCTCACTATAATGATTCCAGTTGATTCTAATCACTTGAACTCACTCCCGCTCACTTTAAATCGACACTGTTACTTGCAGATAGTTGAGTGCACTCTTGTTCACTTTAATTGACGCGTCCAACTTTAATCAAAAGAAGCAACAATTAGTTTAATCTGTCAAACACTTTATAGTTTAATTCAAGTGAGCTTACTCTTACTTCAATTTAACTGAATCCAACCTTTCTCACTTTAATTCACACGACTAATTCTAATAAAAAGAAGTAACTATTAGAGTAATCTGTTCAAAGCTTTATAATTCAGAATGGTTGAACCAACACTCAAACTAATTCAATTAAATCCAACCTTGCTCACTTTAATATGAGGGTAACGATCCGAAAGATAATAATAAAAAGAGAAAAGATTGATAGACTTAATGAATAAGAGTTGTAATATACGATGAATCTTGTTTACTCTAAGGGGGGAATCAAGATGTTATAAGACAGATATTATTAACAAAAATTAAGAGAGATAAAGTCCAAATTTATTTATGATAGAGAAAAATTATCTTTTATATGTCCTGATCTGAAACCAGGGAATTCAGGGAAGAGTGGAAGTTGGAAAATCTTGTAGTGTGACATTGGCTTTCTCTTTTACGTGTTTCATAACTCTTTTTTTCTCTTGTTTCATTATACAATGAAACGCAGTAAAGTCTTCGTCCTGTCATCTATAAAAACCCTACAAGTTTTGTTAAATAAAATCTTCAGTTTTCTACCATATAATATTTTGATCTTATAGTTTCATCTATAATCAATCTCCTCTTAGTTCAATACTACAGCTTTTAATCTATACTTATTGATTTCATTTATCTATTGCAATTGCATTTGCCTTTTATTCTAAACTCTTATATCTACTTTGACTCTGAAGGACTCTTATATTGAAACTCCCTTGGAATCTCTACCTATTGTACCTTTTTATTACTCTTTTTATTTACTCTTTCTATTCAAAGTCGTTCTACTTTTAAACGGGAACTGGTGCTCATTACATTTACTCTTACTGTAAACACACTCTCCACTACTATCACACTTTAATAATAGCTTTGATTCTGAAATTGCAGGAGCAAATGGTTTTGGTTTAGGTCAATTACTTCCGCTGAGAAAATGTTGGAAATCATTTTGCAGAATTGAACAGCAGCATTGTCGTTTGTTGTCTAAGGTTGATGTTTTCTTGGCTGCGTGCTTGAACAGAATGTTTTTTCATTTCTCGAGAATAGTGTGAAGATTGATAGTCAGTAGTGTGATTAGTGTTATAATGTGAAATATGGAGAAAAATGGAAGATCGGGTTAGAGAACAGTTTTATGTAGCAGAGTGCGTCTGAAAGCTATTGTAACGGTACATGATTTTATGATCAAATGCGCACTCCAAACGGCGATTGTTCGATGAGTATGCAATTATTTGATATTTTGCTTTTTGATAAGTGAAAACTTGCTTTAGATCAAGTTTAAAAGTATTATGCATTAGCGAGTTGCATTTTGTTTATACACTACTCTCACAGTACTTTTAGTGAATTGCTGATAAAAGTCACGTGAGAATCAGTTGAAGGTCACGTGAAAATTCGAGCAGCTAAATCTTGAGGGTGATTCAATGGATGATTTTTTGCTTTGAAAGAAACAATAAGCAAGAGATAATAGCCAAGTATGGCCGCTTATTTTTTTCTTATTAGTTTGCGAAAATTTTGCTGTAATGAAAGTATTAATAATGGTTAGTTTTTCATCAGCTTTCTGCGTGGAATGCATGATTCTTTGCTTGAAGGTTGCACTCCTCCCAAAAAACTCTATGAAATTGCGACAATGAAAATGATGTGAACACACACACTAAAGCCTTATATAAGTATAACGGATCGATACCAACCATTACCAGCTCAACCCACAGCGTGACTTGACATAAATAAATTTATTCTTTATCATATCCATCAAACAGAGCGCACCTCATTCATTGGCTGACACGAGATCATCGTTACTTCTATTTGAACAATGAAAAAATTTATTGTATAATATTTAGAACTACGTGCATTTTATAATACAAAGATACACTGTCAACTCTGCGTTCAATTGAATCACCGTGTCATAACCGTCACTCTTGTTATCGATTAGATTTTAGTATAAAAGGATTGAATATAACAATTAATAAACGATTAATCTTTTTGCTATTGCCGTTAAGCATCTACTTGTTTTAATTTTGTGTGTCTAGCCCTGCGTAGACACTTCAGATAAAACAATTGCATGAATTGCAAGCTTTACAGACTCACTGTATTCAATTGAGCTCTATTGTTGTAATCACACTTATAGATGCCTCACTAGAGCTCCACGGATATACGCGTAGCCGCGCACATCCAGCCACATCTAGATCTACACACGTCCCTGATTATAATTACTAAGCTTTCACACACACTTGTTCCCAAGTAAGGACTGTCTTGAAGACAATGACTAACAATAAGCACTTTGCAGCCAATTACAAAGTGACAATTACAGATAGATCTACATTACCACGTTATTGAAAGCGCGGACACTGTAGCACAGTGTCATCAACATTGAAGGCGCGCAAGCGTGGGATATGTTGATAAGAGTAATTTAGTATAAAAGAGTCCATGTTTTTGTTCAATAAACAAGTTAATCACTTTTTGCAATCTGATCGAATTCTCTTCGTTCCTTCTTTATTTTTTGATTTTTTTTATGTAATCGTTGATATTCTCACCGCTTATATCACTCTGATATATAAGTGAACAGTTTGAACGGAAGACTATTTGGACAATTTAAGCACACTTGTGTTCGTAGTGACACGTTTCCAAAAGTATTATTTGTATCTTGTTTTCCATTTTAAATGAAAATACAGGTTGTTTTACTCCACTTTGTTGATTCGGCTCAGGGATCGACACAGTGATCGACGCTAAGATCGACAAAGTGATCGACATCGTGTAACCAAATACACTTATGATCACCTTAAGCGATTAAAGTCACTCCTGTTCACTCTGACACTATTAATTCTAATCATTTATTCTTGTAAATGTTAATTGTGATGAACACTTTCTATTTTCAATAGCTGAATACACTCTTAATCACTTTTTGCAATCTGATCGAATTCTCTTCGTTCCTTCTTTATTTTTTGATTTTTTTTATGTAATCGTTGATATTCTCACCGCTTATATCACTCTGATATATACTAGTATTAGTGGTAACTAAGTTTACCTCTTTTATTCATAATTCATGTATCTGTCAATAGAGCTTGTTGATTAGCTGCAGAGTATTAGCCGATATCCGAAGGTTGTTATAGCAGTAGTAGATTTGAATCACAGATAGTATTTTGATAAATATATCAGCCGGATGTGTCTGATTATGATTCAGAAAATGTCAGGTCGTCTTAGATATAAGATCGTAAGATTGGTACCTGAGACATTGAATATTATAAGGCCATAGATTAAATCTCAAACAAAGACAATAGCTATTACAACTCAGTTGTCCCTTCAACGCATTGAAAAATATATAAGAACTCTCTTTAATTGAAAATAAATACATCATCTTTTTTACAGACCTGTTAATTTACTTAGTTCTTTCTTAAGTTTATTATCGCATTTATCACACTCTATAAGTGATTTTTTTTGTAATAGCGCGGATTGGTTTTTTTTTGTTGCTGCTGTGATTTTCCACGCGTGAATATGTAAATGTTTTGAGGAACATTTCCCTTGAGACGCTGGCCTATTTGTCCCCTTCTAGCATTCCAGCTATTTTTTAGGTTTTGCGACATTGAAAAGCCTTAATAAACTCGAATCACAGGTTAAATTGTTGTGTGCGCGATTGTCAGCGAAAAAGTCACCGTTTTATTATTTTCAAATCTCGTCCCTGCGGCAGGCTTGCTAATCCACCGGCCGAGGGCAATGTGGGGCTCCTTCATTCTTTTTTTTTTACCTTTCCGTTCCGGTGTCAATAGACCCTTTGCTGCGCTTCGTGTATTTTTACCTTCACTATGGTAAAAAAGTATTGCGGAGAATTGACAAAAAAACTTTACATAATATATCCCCATATTTGAGGTATAAACAGTTCTTAAAACAATTCATATATAATATTGAAAACGTTTGCTTATTGTACAAACCAAAAAGCTTGAAAAAATATGGAAAATTGAAAAAGTTACAAAAGTTCGAAAATTTGAAAATTCGAAAAAAAACATAAAAATCTCAAATTCAAAAACTATCAATTCTGTTCGATTTTTCAATCAAAATATAAAAGAAAAACGCTTCATAATAAAACAAAAGACTTTGAAAGATATCAAAATGCATTTTCATTGTCTAAAACTTCGTTTAAAAAAATTGAAAAAATATGGTCAGGTGAAACTCACGTGATATTTCCTGTCAGAAATTATCAATTTCTATTCAAATTCATATTAGAATGTTGAATAAAAACACTTTGAGATACAACCAAAAGCTTTTAACGTTAGTATAGTACATGTACATTGTCTGAAAACTCGTTCAAAAAAGGTCAAAAAATTGATCAGGTGAAAATCACATGATGATCCGACCTCTGCACAATAAGGCGGACTTTGGACATTAAATGAACAAAAAACGTCCAAAAAACATGGAAAAAGTGAACAGTTTGAACGGAAGACTATTTGGACAATTTAAGCACACTTGTGTTCGTAGTGACACGTTTCCAAAAGTATTATTTGTATCTTGTTTTCCATTTTAAATGAAAATACAGGTTGTTTTACTCCACTTTGTTGATTCGGCTCAGGGATCGACACAGTGATCGACGCTAAGATCGACAAAGTGATCGACATCGTGTAACCAAATACACTTATGATCACCTTAAGCGATTAAAGTCACTCCTGTTCACTCTGACACTATTAATTCTAATCATTTATTCTTGTAAATGTTAATTGTGATGAACACTTTCTATTTTCAATAGCTGAATACACTCTCGTTTAATCTGATACGGGTTTGACTTTATTTAAATGATGAAAAAATAAAAAAATGACTGGTTTTTTTTTCAGCTTAAAAGTTGGCTTGTAAAAAACTAAAAACTTTTTTCCTTTACATATTACAGGTGGAGTAAAAGGCTTGTAATTACTTTGTGCTTTGCTTTTCTGTTTAAATGAAGTAAAGCTTAACGAACTGTTGTAAGATCGAACGTTTTTCTCAAAAAAAGAGTCTGTGGTGATTGTGCATATAGATACAGAGATGAATACAAACACTTTGCACAAAGAAACAAAAGAAACAATAATAAATCACACTATTATCTCTCAAACCTCTTTAAAATCTATAATTGTTGCAGAAATCAATCTAAGATTTAGTTTAACGATATAACAGCATAAAAGAAATTTATGTGGAAAAAGACGCATAACTAGATAACATTTTATTGACCAAGATCAGAAAGGTTTTTGTTCAATAAAATAAAAGAATAATTCAATGCTTACATAATGACTTTCATCTTTTGGTAATCTTACACAAGACTAGCTATTTTTTGAAGACACGGAACAAATACCAAGAGATTAGAATACACTACATATGTCGGTATTGATTTAGATATTATATATAATAAAGAATTATACCAATATCAAATCGGTTTAGCGTATGAATTGAAGTTGACAATAAAACATAGTGCTTTAAAATATACGAGACTCCAAAACCAGGTATAAAATAATAGATGCGTTTATCCCATACATGTAGAATAGCGGATGCTTGAAAACGATTAGACAATGTATTTTCTATTAAAAAATAACCACTGTTCCAGATTGACAGATGCAGCACACATTTGACCAATATTTGAATTTTACAAGAAGCATTCCTTTTTTATAATGGTCTTATATCAATCATCTCGATACTTGGATCTGATAAACCCCATTATAAATAAATATAATCCAAGTCATATTTTTAGTAATGCTTATTCTTAATGTATTAGCTCGAAGGAAAAATGATTAACTCTTTAATCATTGGAAAGGACAATCCTTTAGGATACATCCAGTAAAATTCAGTCATTTAAATTACAGAGATTAAATACGAGAAATATTATTAGAAACGTGATAATACTCAAATAGATATTGATCACGACTGAGAGAAAACAAGCTTCTATGAAAATAATATCATGACAATAAAACATAGTGCTTTAAAATATACGAGACTCCAAAACCAGGTATAAAATAATAGATGCGTTTATCCCATACATGTAGAATAGCGGATGCTTGAAAACGATTAGACAATGTATTTTCTATTAAAAAATAACCACTGTTCCAGATTGACAGATGCAGCACACATTTGACCAATATTTGAATTTTACAAGAAGCATTCCTTTTTTATAATGGTCTTATATCAATCATCTCGATACTTGGATCTGATAAACCCCATTATAAATAAATATAATCCAAGTCATATTTTTAGTAATGCTTATTCTTAATGTATTAGCTCGAAGGAAAAATGATTAACTCTTTAATCATTGGAAAGGACAATCCTTTAGGATACATCCAGTAAAATTCAGTCATTTAAATTACAGAGATTAAATACGAGAAATATTATTAGAAACGTGATAATACTCAAATAGATATTGATCACGACTGAGAGAAAACAAGCTTCTATGAAAATAATATCATAAAGATGAATCAAAGGATACTGCTTATTTATTGACCTGTTAAACATATGTTGGAACAAGTTTGATATTAGACTTTTTAAAAGCACACAAACTCTTCAATAACAACACGGGGTAAACAGACTTTCAATCCTGTAATCATGTGTATCATAACAGTAACAATGATGATCACCTGAATCAGGAACAAACAAGCTCTCATATGGTCAGCATCAAAAAGTATATAAGTAGAAATA
>AZYI01000349.1:0-24369 GCA_000587855.1 Mucor irregularis B50 | reverse complement strand
AACCCTATCCTTCAACCATGTCCTGAGTGTTCCGCTACCCTCCAACATTCTTTATAATGTTGGGACAAGATCTCGGTATACTACTTAGACCCGATACATTGTCGGTGCCCTTGAAACTTATAAATACAGACCATTGAGCTATTACGCTTTCATTAACGGATGGCTGCTTCCAAGCCCACCGAATGGTTGTGTAATTTCATGGACTACCTTAATTTCACTTAGTAGTATTTAGGGACCTTAATTCTTGTTCTGGGCTGTTTCCCTCTCGACTAAAGACCTTAGCACCTATAGTCTGACCGTCCTTTATTAACTGTAAACCATTCCGAGGTTAGATTCCCAAACAATAAATGTTTGGGAATCGGTTAAATAACCGATTCTATTGATAGAGCCATCACGACCCCCCAATCAAGTCCACAAGGGACATAGTATCCAGTGCTGTACCAGTTTACAGATACGAAGGACAACATACCAAAATATGTTTCGCGGAATACCAGCTATCTCCAGGTTAGATTGGCCTTTCACCCCTTACCACAACTCATCCAAGCCTATTGCCACAGGCACTGGTTCGGTCCTTAATGACCTGGTCATGGTAAGATCACCTGGTTTCGGGTCTAATCCATGGTACTTACCCATTTAACGTAGTCGCTTTCGCTAAGTATTTCTACTTGCACCACAGATTAACTCGCTGACCCATTATGCAAAAGGTACGCAGTCATCTTGTATTTAAACTCAGATTCCTGCTGCTTATAGAACTACCGGTTCAGGATCTTTTCACCAGTTACCTACTTACTTTTCAACTTTCCCTCACGGTACTCTTCACTATCGCTCAATACATCATATTTAGCCTTAGAGGATGGTTCCCCTATATTCAGACAAGTTATCTCTCATCTTACTTACTACTTTTCTAATTTATCTTATCACGGGACTTTCACCCTCTATGGTTTGTCATTCCAAACAAATTATAAGTTAATTTTAATTCTTTCCCTAAAGAAAAAATTAACTATATAGTACAAACTATATAGTTAGAAAATAGGCTAACCCGCTTTCGCTCACCACTACTAACGGGATCTCGGTTGATTTCTTTTCCTTCTACTACTTAGATGTTTCAGTTCGTAGAGTTATTATTATATTGGTTTCCCTTAGGATTATCGTAATTATCAAATCATTCATTACGATTTTTGGTATAAACTACCTCCTTTGGATGTATTGGCTAGTCATCCCCGATAGTCCCTTTTTCATCTTGGTAATACATTACATATCATTATTGGATACTTATTTTATTAATCAATTTATTAAACATAACCGATGTTTACTTTTTATTTACACACAATTATTAAATTATACCACGTATTTATGTTGAGAATCAGAATTAATATTTATTTAATGTAAAACCTTTAAATTATATTACTGGGCTGGGAAGGCTCGAACTCCCATTAGCCGACATCAAAAGTCGGTGACTTACCAATTAGTCAACAGCCCAATTAAATTTCCGGCAAAGACGGGGGACCTATAATGACATAGGTGAGCAGACGGCTTTGCCGTTTTTCTATTAAGACGAAAACGCGTGCATGATAAACCCGGGACTTTTGTTTATCCGCAGGGTAGGCGACATTACACCTTAGGGTGATGATGCCATCGCCCCGCGGCCGTAATAAAATTAAAATGCTGGCTAGTAGACTTGAACTACCATTACCTCGATTACAAATCGAGTGCATTACCAATTATGCTAAACCAACTTATTACTTTTATTTTATTATTTTCGGGTTAGATTCATCCCGTATTTAAAAAACTATACTCACTGCTCTGTATATATTATTAATTAATACCCTTTTATATATTAAGGGGTGGTAATTAATATAAACTAAAAATTTGAATTTTAACTAGACATATAATGCCATTTGTTAAGATTTTAATAAATTTAAGGGCCCTCGGGCCGATCCTTCGGTACGTAGGTTTCCATAAAATTTTGGCGTATGGTGCCGCAAAATTTTAAATCGGGGTAGATTAAATATTAAGCAATTTCAAATGCCATTAAGATACAAGGAACTAAAATGATAAATCCTAGAGTTAGTGGTAACATTCCAGTCCAAGTAAATGACATTAATTGATCATATCGTAGTCTTGGGAAAGACGCTCTTACCCAAATATAGATAAATAGGATTAAACAAGTTTTAAGACCTAAAGCTAATCCTTCAAATGAGAAGAATGTTGGGTTTTCAAAAGATACGAAAGGAACTAAATATCCTCCTAAGAATAACATGGCTACAAATGTAGACATTAAAATAATAGAAGCATATTCAGCTAAGAAAAACATTACAAAAGGTACAGAAGAATGCTCAGTAAAGAATCCAGCTACTAGCTCAGATTCTGCCTCAGGTAAATCAAAAGGAGCTCTATTAGTTTCAGCAATAACTGAAATTAAGAACATTAAAGAAAGTGGTAATAATGGAATAATATACCAAACATTAATTTGAGCTTGGATAATATTAGTTAGATTTAATGATCCTACTAATAATACTACAGTAAGAATAATTAATCCCATTACAACTTCGTAACTAACCATTTGGGCAGTACTTCGTAGTCCTCCTAAGAAAGCATATTTAGAGTTGGCTGACCATCCAGCAAAAATTACTCCGTATACTCCTAAAGAACCTACAGCTAATAGGTATAAAATACCTAAACTTAAGTCTGATAATGTTAATCCTGCACCAAAAGGAATTACTCCCCATGCTAATAAACTAGTAATTAAAGAAATAATTGGAGCAAATAAGAATAAAGCTTTATTCGAATGAGCTGGAATTACTGATTCTTTAACAAATAATTTTAATGCATCGGCAAATGGTTGTAATAAACCATAATATCCTACTCGGTTAGGACCTAACCGTCTTTGCATAGATCCCATAGCTTTTCGTTCTGCAATAGTCATGAAAGCTACAGATAGTAATAATGGTACAATAACAATAAGTACCTCAATAAATGATAATAACATGAGTAAATTATAATACATGAATAATCAATAAATTTTAATTGTAAAAATAGATCCCGGGTCGGCACCGCCGGACCTAATGATCCGGGGCGCCGGCCCCAGGTCTGCTAAGTTAAGGAATAATCATAGGCCCGGAAGGCAAAAGCCCTCCGTACCACTTAGGCCTCGCAAAATTTTGATCGGGCGCAGCCCGATGTGGCTTTTCACTGACCCGTTGTGTATAAAGCGCATTAAGGGTCTTAAAATTTATTGATTATTAATTCTATCGTCATCAAGCTATTAGAGCTTAGTGGATTATTTAGTTGGTTATTCACCACTTGGAAACGGCATGCCGCCCCCACCCCGAAGGGGGTTTATATTAAGTTTAGATTGAATATGTAAAATAGCCCCGGGGC
This sequence comes from Mucor irregularis B50, assembly GCA_000587855.1. Classification (NCBI taxonomy): domain Eukaryota; kingdom Fungi; phylum Mucoromycota; class Mucoromycetes; order Mucorales; family Mucoraceae; genus Mucor; species Mucor irregularis. Next base: position 20,988 of record AZYI01000349.1, on the reverse strand, counting down.
GGCGAGCCGCCCCGGGTCAATCTAATCCGCGGAGTGGCTCCGGTGGCAAAGATTAAGTTTTGGAACAAATATTAACTAATTCGTTTAGTTGGTTTTAGACAAAGAACAATTGGTCCTACCATTGCTAAACATAGAATCATACTCGCAATAATTAAGAATAATGCATGAGATGTATATAATACTTGACCAACACTGTTGATTTGATCCATAGATACAAACACATTATCCCAATTTGAATGGTTAACTGTTAATGTTTCTAAATTATCAGATTTAAATGATAATAAATTAATAGAGTCAAAGATTGAAGGTAAATCAAATTTAGAAATATTTGAGTTAGCTAAACTTAAACCACTTACAAATAAAGTACCTAATACAAAAGCCAATGGGTATGGATTAGAATAATCTTCTGAAGAATCTTGTAATTCAACTAGTTTAATATTTAACATCATAATTACAAATAGGAATAAAATAGCAATTGCTCCTACATACACAATCAGGTATGTAAGACCAATAAAATTGATACCTAATAAAATTAAATAACAAGCTACATTAACAAAAGTAGAAATTAAAAATAAAACTGAAATTACAGGGTTTCGCGATGTAATAACTAAAATACCTGATAATACTGAACCAAAAGCCAACAGATCTAATAGAATTGCGTTCATGTAAATTAAAAAGTCCCTATTAAATTAGGGCTTATTAATAATTTTTAGTCCGGACATATATAAAAAGCCTGAAGTATACATTATTCAGGTAATACCTATTTAAAAGCATACCTCAGGCTAAGTATATGATATTACCACAAAAATTTGGCATTCTATACTATAAAATTTTCATTGGGGGCGACAAAGTCGCCCCCACTTGTGGAGCCGAGGCCAAATTATTAAATTCACTTTTAAGACCACCTGCCTTTGGCAGGGGTCTCGGCAAAGCCGAGTTTCCTGTATAAATAAGAATATTTTGTATAAATAATTAATTAAATATTTCAAAGCCCCTGGGGACGGGTTTACCCCTGACCTGGGGCCCGGGGCGAACCCGCCCCGGGGTGGCAAACCACTTTAAAGCTAATTACATTTAATTAATTTTATATATTATAAGACTGCGACCGCGTTCTGCGGTCGTTATCAACAGGGGCCTGTAGGGCCCCAGCTGACTGTTCAGAAATTGATTAAATCAAGTTTATTTGACTTAAAAGCTTACTTAGTCTATACCACATTTTATGGGAATTATATAGTGAAATAAAAATTATATAAGTCCCCGGAACCGGCATCGCCGGACCTAAGATCCAGGGCGCCAGCATAAAATTTTGGCGTACGGTGCCGCAAAATTTTAAATCGGGGCTAATAATACAACCCGCAAAGCGGGTCTTTACTTTAGCTCCGCGTTTTAACGCGGGTCGTTTATCCCGGGCCGCCTTTGGGCGGCCCGGAACTTTAGGGGTTTAATTTACCCCTGTAAATATATTAAGTGTTAAAAATTTATATAGCCGTTAAGAGGAATCGAACCTCTATACATAAATTAACAGTTTACCGTTCTACCTTTGAACTATAACAGCATTAATTTTTCAGCCTTAAACCCGTAGGGCTTAAGGTAAAAATTCTGAGAGTGCTTCGTGTTCCGATTTTAAAAAAAGCATAACCCCTCGATAAAATTAATTATTACAAATAATGTTTACCTTTATGTTATTAATTAATTAAATCAGAGCAAAGTAATTTTACCCAAAAATTTTTACCCCAAGAAGTAAATTTATTTTTTGACCAAATATTTCGATCATTTGCTCAGAGATATATTTATTAGTCTGCCGGGTCCCGTTAAAAATTTTGCGACATGTTACGCCAAAATTTTACGGGCCCCTACTGACCACCCCACGCTACGCGCGGGGTAGTCTTGGAATTAACATTGTCAGTTCGGGACGTTTGCTCCGAGAAATATATATTATATAAGTAACAATAAACTTCGGGCTTTTTAAAAGTTCACAGGGGTTATCCCTTAAATGGTAGAGGGCTCGTTTTGCATACGAGTAGTCCGAGTTCGAGTCTCGGTAACTCCAATTTTTAACCAACAAATATTATACCCAGTTAAAAATATAAATTTTTCTAATAAAACTACCCCGAGGCTTTCGTTTTTAAAAGCCCCCGTTTAAAAAAACGGCGGCGCTTTAAAATTTTGCGGCACCGTACGCCAAAATTTTATGGGCATACCATGCCGCCGGCCGAGGCCTCCCTTTTTATAAATATTACTTATATGTCACATCGCCGGACCTAAGATCCAGGGCGCCAGCATAAAATTTTGCAGGTCTGCTAAGTTAAGGAATAATCATAGGCCCGGAAGGCAAAAGCCCTCCGTACCACTTAGGCCTCGCAAAATTTTGATCGGGCGCAGCCCGATGTGGCTTTTCACTGACCCGTTGTGTATAAAGCGCATTAAGGGTCTTAAAATTTATTGATTATTAATTCTATCGTCATCAAGCTATTAGAGCTTAGTGGATTATTTAGTTGGTTATTCACCACTTGGAAACGGCATGCCGCCCCCACCCCGAAGGGGGTTTATATTAAGTTTAGATTGAATATGTAAAATAGCCCCGGGGCGGCGAGCCGCCCCGGGTCAATCTAATCCGCGGAGTGGCTCCGGTGGCAAAGATTAAGTTTTGGAACAAATATTAACTAATTCGTTTAGTTGGTTTTAGACAAAGAACAATTGGTCCTACCATTGCTAAACATACTAGCCCCGGGGTAAAAGCTTGTCCCCCAAATTAGGGGTTGTATAGACATTTTATTAAACAATCAGGTTGTAGCCTAATCTGGTAAGGCATTTACTTTGGGTGTAAAATAGTGTAAGTTCAAATCTTACCAACCTGATATTTTTATATCCCGGGGCGCAACGCCCCTGGGGCTAATATATTGAGAGTGAGGAAAGACTTCGTCTTTTCCTCACAACAACTGTTACGCGGTTATGTTTGGTATAAATTTTATATTTACTCGCCCCAGGTTTCGATCCTGGATTTGGGTATTAGAAGTACTCTGTTCTTCCTTTGAACTAGGCAAGCTATAAATAAATTATTACTTATCTTATAGCTTAGCTCTATAAGATTTATAATTATCAAAATAGTTGTTAGCAGAGTCACCAACGTCCTGGGCAAATACTATTAATATTAGCCCCAAGGCGTTGTGCCTCGGACCCCCAAATCCGGCGATACCAGATTTGGGGGCTTCTAAAATAAAAGAAAGATCGTACCACACTTAAGGCGTGGTTAGGTCAATAAAAAACTTATGGTTCTTATTATATTTCGAGTTTTAAGTAACATTTTTGACGATTGTGATGAAATTGGCAAACATGGTTGATTTAGGTTCAGCTGGTAGTAATACCTTGCAGGTTCAAGTCCTGCCAATCGTAAAGATTAGGGTGCCAACCCTAGGAAAAATATTAGAATAATATTTTTCCATGGAGTAAATAATTCCCGGGCGGCGAAGCCGTCCGTAAAATTTTGGCGTACGGTGCCGCAAAATTTTAAAGCGACCCCGTTTTTTTAAAACGGGGTCTATGAAATTATTTAATCCTGGGCCTAAGGAACTTGTCCGCGGGATCCAAAACTTATAATAAATTTTTATAAATTAAGTTCGTAAAACTTAATTTATATCACTTTTGGTGAAAAATTTATATTCGGGGCAGTAGCTTAATTGGTAGAGTCCTTACTTGTCACGTAAGTGAATGTCGATTCGAATTCGACCTGCCTCGGCTTCGCGTTATCTAACCCATGAAGTGAGATAACGCAATATCTAGATAATTATATATAATTATCTTATAATAAAATAAAGGGTATAATATTATTTTTGCAAGTGGCGAGACTCGAACTCGCAGTAGTCTACTTGGAAGGTAGGGGCATTAGCCAATTATGCTACACTTGCTTTCTTTTATTTAAATTAATATATTTATATGTCGGACCAAAACAAAACCGCGTAACAATCGCAGCAATAAAAACAAAAGCCCTGAGGAAAAACTTAACTCGGAACCCCAATTTAAAATTTTGCGGCACCGTACGCCAAAATTTTATGGGCATACCATGCCGCCGGCCGAGGCCTCCCTTTTTATAAATATTACTTATATGTCATATTTATAAGTAATAAATATGCGTTTTAGGACCAAGCTATGGCTTGAAACTATGAAACGCATTTAATTAAATGCGTTTCTAGAAAAGCCCTACAGGTTTATTCTTGAAACGCGTCACGACGCGTTTCTAGCGGGGCCCCCAGAGGGGGCCTTCCGCAGGAAACGCTTATTAGAAATAAGCGTTTCTAGCTTAATTGGTAGAGTACAGGATTTCGGCTCTTGTTGGTAGAGGTTCAACTCCTCTGAAACGCTAAATATCTCGGGGCGGCTCGCCGCCCTTGGCCCACGGGTCAGGGCCGAGCCCTGACCCGGGGCTTTAGTTTTGGGACCTCATGGTTGGGGGCGACTTTGTCGCCCCCAAAGTAAAAATAAATATTAGAGGACCTACAGCAGCAAAGACGCAGGGCGGCAAAGCCACCCGCAAATTAGTATAAATTATATGGTGGGAATAGTTCAATCGGCAGAACATTAGTTTGTGGTACTAACGGTTCCCGGTTCGATTCCGGGTTTTCACCCATTAACCTTGGTCTAACAAGCTGTGGCAGCTAGTTTACACTTGCTAGGCGACATTCAAGGTAAATATATATTATTATTTGGGGGCGCTATGCGCCCCTTTGTCTGCCCAACAGCAAAGCCTGTTGGGACTTACAGGATTTTATAAGCCCCTAGGGCTTAATATTATTGATAATATATTCAATATTATATTATAAGTAACAATAATATCTCCGTTTTTAAAAACAGAGGCCCCGGGGCTGACGCCCCGGACCCCCAGGCCCGGCGGTACCGGCCCCGGGGGCTTATACAAAATTTGGTGGTGGTGATAACACCATTACATATTAGGGGATTAGCTCAGGGGTAGAGTGTTTATCTTACACATAAAATGTCAGTAGTTCGAATCTACTATTCCCTATTTATAAAATAAAATTTAATTGAATTACAAACCCAGCCCTCGTAAAATTTTGACGTACCATGCCGCAAAATTTTAAAGCGGTGGTACCACCACCCTAAGGTGTATTGTCGCCCGCCCGGGAGGTTAATATTTTACAAAGGATAGATGACCGAATCGGTAAGGAAGTAGTTTGCTAAACTATGGATATAATAATCCTTGTGGGTTCGAGTCCCACTCTATTCATTTAAGCCCGAAACCCCCGGGTCGCTTGCGACCCGGGGTATAGAAACCCGCGCAGAGCGCGGGGATCTTAGGGTTTCTACCCTTTCGTATCACTTGGGCAGCGCAAAATTTTGGCGTACGGTGCCGCAAAATTTTTATCGGGCGCAGCCCGGCGTGGTTATCTCGCCTGTTTGGCCCACGCAAAGCGCGGGGCTTCAAAAATAAAATATTGGACCCCGGGGCCGGCGGGCGGCGCAGCCGCCCGTAAAATTTTGGCGTACGGTGCCGCAAAATTTTAAAGCGGTCCCGTTTTTTTAAAACGGGACCTAATAAAATCTTTGGCTGGGCGCACGATACTACTACTTCACAGATGGGGCAATAAATAATGAATATGGGGATAACCTATATTTATATTATAAGCAAATATTTTTGATTTAAAATACAAGACGTTCGTACCGAAAAATATCCCGGGGCGGCGAGTCGCCCCTGGCCCACGGGTCAGGGCCGAGCCCTGCATAAAATTTTGGCGTACGGTGCCGCAAAATTTTAAACCGCCCCCGTTTAAAAAACGGGGGCGGTTTAAAAACTGGAACAGGCTAAGCTCACCTTTCTTTTGTTTCCCGACCTTACAGGTCGGAGGCTAAAAGTAAAGGTTAAATGCTAATAAATTAGCTCCGGTTTATATCGGTAAATAAGTATGTTAGAACCCAAGGAAAATTAATTTATTATTTACTTAAAATGCTTGCAAGCATTTAAGCTTGGGCAGCTTGCTATTACCAAAATTTAACTTATTTCCCACTTATTTTTTGCGCTTAACACACAATATGGCTTTACCAAAATTTTTGGTTTTTACTTTAGTTTCAAGGCATAGTTTTGGGTAAAATTTAAGTAAGCCTCCTAGCTCCCCGCATTTTAGCACGGAGCTTATTCAGGCTGAGACTTATCGAATAACTAATTTGTTCAATAGGCTCAGGGTATTAAAAAGAAATATATTACTATTTCAATAATTATTAATTGACTTTTCTTGAGCGAATATTGCGTAGCAGTCATTGCGAGGAAAACCCCGGGGCAGGGCTCGGCCCCTGACCCGTGGGCCAGGGGCGGCGAGCCGCCCCGGGACTTTGTTTTTCCTTGCTTTAGACCTCAAGAAATGTATTATAGGAATCACATATACAGTATGACAACGAAATTTATGAACAGATCAGTTCAAGCGCATCCATTTCATTTAGTTGAAGCTTCGCCTTGGCCAATTGCTGTATCATTTTCTTTATTAGTAGTTACTCTATCAGGAGTAATGACATTCCAAGGATACCCTAATGGTTTATTCTTATTAACTCTTGGATTTATCTCTCTAGTTTCTACTATGACATTATGGTTTAAAGATATTTCTAGAGAAGGTACTTTCCAAGGTCATCATACTTTTGCAGTACAAAAAGGATTAAGCTTAGGTTTTGTTTTATTTGTAGTTTCTGAAGTATTCTTCTTTATTAGTATTTTCTGGGCATTCTTCCATTCTTCATTAGCCCCTACTGTAGAATTAGGAGCTCACTGGCCTCCAGCTGGTATTGAGACTTTAAACCCTTGGGAGGTTCCATTACTAAATACAGTAATTTTACTTTCTTCAGGTGCTACTGTAACTTACGCTCACCATAGCCTAATCCAAGGTAACCGAGCAGGAGTTATTTACGGTTTAATCGCAACTGTTGCTTTAGCAACAGTTTTCACTGGTTTCCAAGCATTTGAGTACTATAACGCTCCATTCACATTCAGTGATGGTGTTTATGGATCTACATTCTACATGGCTACTGGATTCCATGGTATCCACGTTATTGTAGGTACAATTTTCTTAACTGTAGGATTATTCCGAGTTTTATCATACCACTTAACTGATCACCACCATTTAGGATTCGAGCAAGCTATTTTATATTGGCATTTCGTTGATGTAGTTTGGCTATTCTTATTCATTAGTGTATACTGGTGGGGAGGATAATTTTAAACCCCGGGGGCAAAGCCCCTTGAGCCCACGGGGTCCCAAACGGTACACCCGTGTGCTTATTCAATAAATATTTATCTAATTATTAATAAAACCACCCCTTTCAACAAATAAAGGTTTTTAACATAAAGTCAAACTTTATAAGTAAGAATTAAAAATTTATACCACAAAATTAGGTTCTTCGCGCGAAGCGCGGGAGCTAGACCGTACCAAAGATAAACTTAGGCTGCTACTGTAACTTACGCTCACCATAGCCTAATCCAAGGTAACCGAGCAGGAGTTATTTACGGTTTAATCGCAACGTACACACTAGCAACAGTTTTCACTGGTTTCCAAGCATTTGAGTACTATAACGCTCCATTCACATTCAGTGATGGTGTTTATGGATCTACATTCTACATGGCTACTGGATTCCATGGTATCCACGTTATTGTAGGTACAATTTTCTTAACTGTAGGATTATTCCGAGTTTTATCATACCACTTAACTGATCACCACCATTTAGGATTCGAGCAAGCTATTTTATATTGGCATTTCGTTGATGTAGTTTGGCTATTCTTATTCATTAGTGTATACTGGTGGGGAGGATAATTTTAAACCCCGGGGGCAAAGCCCCTTGAGCCCACGGGGTCCCAAACGGTACACCCGTGTGCTTATTCAATAAATATTTATCTAATTATTAATAAAACCACCCCTTTCAACAAATAAAGGTTTTTAACATAAAGTCAAACTTTATAAGTAAGAATTAAAAATTTATACCACAAAATTAGGTTCTTCGCGCGAAGCGCGGGAGCTAGACCGTACCAAAGATAAACTTAGGCTTTGTCATTTAGAAAAAATATTATTAAATGATGACATTTTTAGTTACACCCCGGGGCTGGCGCCCCGGACCCCCAGGTCCGGCGGTGCCGGCCCCGGGGGCTTACAAAATAAGTGTAGATTATATGATCTCATTATAATAGTAATATTTAAAACTCAAATTTAATTTTGTTAAAGAATAATTTTATTTATTTTTAGCTATATATTTTAAGGGCTTCAGGCCAATTTTTTGGCTTGTAGACCTCTGGAGCCTATTCTCGGCTTCGAGTTTTGCATTTTACATGTTTTTATTACAAAAAATCTAAGAACCCTGTGCTACGCGCGGGATATCTTAATTTATTACAATAATTTTTAGTCCGGTTAATTCAGGACATAAACTTTAGCCCCCTGCAGGCGACACCACACCTTAGGGTGGTGGTGCCACTTTAAAATTTTGCGGCATCGTACGCCAAAATTTTACGGGGAGGATAATTTTTTGTAATGGAATTTTCGATAAATTGAGGTAACTCCTCTTATCAGCCTAAATTAATTTTATTTTTAATGAAATTACTAAAGAGTCATTCCCTTTTAAGTCTTGCAAATAGTTACGTTATTGATTCACCTCAACCTTCTAATCTTAATTATGCTTGGAATTTTGGATCTTTACTAGCTTTATGTTTAGGTATCCAAATTGTAACTGGAGTAACTTTAGCTATGCATTACACACCTAATATCGATCTAGCTTTTATTAGTGTAGAACATATTATGAGAGATGTTAACTACGGATGGATAGTGTGTACGTTGGGTTACAGCTTTATTTATTACAGAGCTAATCACAAGCAGGTACGAAAAAAAAATCAAACATTTAAAAGGGGTGTTTTTTTCATTTATTTACATATATGTATATACGTATGTATAGTGTTGCATTGGTTGTGTTGCTTGGTGACGGTATTGATTCGTTATTTCCTGGTTTCACTCTCAAAGAAGTGCGCTTATTGTTATTTAGTTCGATACCTTCCAGTCTTATGATACAGCCTACGTACCCTTTAGACCCATTAATGATGAATAATGCTTACCCCTCTCGTATTACCGCGACTGCTGGCACGAGATTGGTCGGGATTAATAGGAAAGTACAGTCATTATCCTCCTTTCCGTTAGGACTTTATCAAATTAATGTATCCGTCCTTCTAGGTGACTGGTTCAGCCTTTCGGCCATTGACCAAGATTCCGCACTGCTGCCGATACTTTGCTCGTGTGGGCCTTTCTCATTCCCACTGTGGTTGATCGTCCTCTCAGACCAACTATAGAATGTTTTATCTTAACTAGCCTTTGGCTGGATAAATAAAAAATTATGGTAGCAGCAGCTAAAATTTTAGGAGCAGGATTAGCGACTATTGGACTAGCAGGAGCTGGAGTTGGAGTTGGATTAGTATTCGCAGCTTTAATTAACTCTACTTCTCGAAACCCTTCTCTACGACCTCAATTATTCTCTTACACAATTCTTGGGTTCGCTTTAACAGAAGCAATTGGTCTATTCGCATTAATGATGGCATTCCTATTACTATACGCAGCGTAATCTGTGTCAGTAATAACGAATCTAATTACACAAATTAATTTGTGTAATATTCATTATTGTAAACGGGTTCAATTTAATTATTAAATTGGGCCCCCCAATATTTTATATGGATTATTATACAAAAATATATAGAGAATAACAACAAAATTATCGTCTAAAGACAATGTATATTTTAACAACCCCCAGATTAAGCCTTATAAAAACTTATAAAATGTTAAACACCCATGGAGTATTGGTGTTATTATCTTAATTTTAATGATTGTTACTGGATTCTTAGGTTACGTTTTACCTTGGGGACAAATGTCTTTATGGGGAGCAACTGTAATTACTAATTTAGTATCTGCCGTTCCTTGGATTGGTAAAGATATTGTAGAATTCATTTGGGGAGGTTTCAGTGTAGATAATGCAACTTTAAACCGATTCTTCAGTCTTCACTACTTATTACCTTTCATTCTAGCTGCATTAGCAGTTATGCATTTATTAACTTTACATGAGCACGGATCAAGTAACCCTCTAGGAATTACAGCAAATGCTGATAGACTTTACATGCATCCTTATTACTCATTTAAAGATTTAGTAACTATTTTCTTATTCTTCTTAGTGTTAGCTTTATTCTTATTCTATGCACCTAATAAAATGGGTCATCCTGATAATTATATCCCAGCTAACCCAATGCAAACTCCAGCATCTATTGTACCTGAGTGGTATCTATTACCTTTCTACGCTATTTTACGATCTATTCCTAATAAATGTCATCATACTTTTGCAGTACAAAAAGGATTAAGCTTAGGTTTTGTTTTATTTGTAGTTTCTGAAGTATTCTTGCGGCAAAGTTAACTGACACCTTTGTTTTTATTCTAGGTTCACGGTGGGGCGACAACATCGCCCCTAATAATTTATTTTTATGAAGGGTTATTTAATTATATAAAGGTTTTTATAGGGGGTGACTTCAGACCAGTCGTTTACTATCCTTGGATGTTTTTAGACAACTTCAGGTATAGCTTACTCCCAGCCCGTGACAGGCAGTTAGTAGATCTTGAAGCTTTAATTTCACCGTGACGTGGTGATTCACGATTACTAGCAATTCCTAATTCATGAGCTCGAGTTACAGAGCTCAATCCACAAAGGGGAAATTTGGGGATTACCTCCAAGTTACCTTATTGGATCCTTTTGTATGTAGAAGAGCCATTCATTACTTTAGGACAATTTGCAACAGCATTCTATTTCGGTTGGTTCTTAATTATCGTTCCAGCTGTAGGTATTGTTGAAAATACTTTAATGGATTTAGCTGCAGATGAAAATAAAGCAGTGTCTACTAAATAATAATATTTAGTTTTAACCCAATTTTGGGGCTCCTTTTTAGGATGAGTGGCTATGCCGCTCCTGAGCAACGGACACAGTCCGCGTGGCTTATCCTTAAAACTTTCAAATTAATTAAATAAATTACCACCCCCCCCCTACCTAATAACCTTAATAATAATTATATTATTTAGCCCCGCCGGGGCTTAGGACTTGTCTTAACCCCAAGAGGTAAGAGGCGGTGCCGGCCCCGGGGTCTATGGAGTTATTTAATCCTAAGACCGGCGGCCCTGACTCAAGGTCCAAAAATTAATAATTAATTTAAATCAACCCCGGTGAAAGAACTTTAGACAATGATTGGCGCTTAGTGAGCCTAAATATGTTTGATGTCGTCCCAGCCGGCGGCATGGTATGCCTATAAAATTTTGGCGTACCATGCCGCAAAACGATTAAACCGGGTATTTGTATAAAAGAAAGAAAATTAATCAAATTTTGATAAAAATTGGGGTTTTGGCCCTTATAGACCTCATGGTACAATGGTTAAGACACCACAACTTCACTGTGGGAATATCGGTTCGATTCCGATTGGGGTTAATATTTACATCAAATTATATTCACCATCACTTAAGTGGTAAAAAGGTCCGGGATAAACTTTACCCTGGCCAAATTTATATAAGTAATGATAATAGGCAATATAATTCGGACCGTTTAATGGCTCGAATGCCATTTGGTAAATTCTCAATGGATTAAATCCATATCTTTCACAAATGTTTTATCTTAACTAGCCTTTGGCTGGATAAATAAAAAATTATGGTAGCAGCAGCTAAAATTTTAGGAGCAGGATTAGCGACTATTGGACTAGCAGGAGCTGGAGTTGGAGTTGGATTAGTATTCGCAGCTTTAATTAACTCTACTTCTCGAAACCCTTCTCTACGACCTCAATTATTCTCTTACACAATTCTTGGGTTCGCTTTAACAGAAGCAATTGGTCTATTCGCATTAATGATGGCATTCCTATTACTATACGCAGCGTAATCTGTGTCAGTAATAACGAATCTAATTACACAAATTAATTTGTGTAATATTCATTATTGTAAACGGGTTCAATTTAATTATTAAATTGGGCCCCCCAATATTTTATATGGATTATTATACAAAAATATATAGAGAATAACAACAAAATTATCGTCTAAAGACAATGTATATTTTAACAACCCCCAGATTAAGCCTTATAAAAACTTATAAAATGTTAAACACCCGGGGCGGTGAGCCGCCCCTGGCCCACGGGTCAGGGCCGAGCCTTGCCCTATCCCAAGGAGTAAGGGCCGGCGCCCCTGATATTTATTGATAAAATAATTTTAAGGGTTTTAGTTAGTTTTGGGGGAGGAACTTATTGTTCCCCCGGTAATAACCATTCAGCCACTCGTTCCCGAACGGCTACCTTGTTATGACTTCAGACCAGTCGTTTACTATCCTTGGATGTTTTTAGACAACTTCAGGTATAGCTTACTCCCAGCCCGTGACAGGCAGTTAGTAGATCTTGAAGCTTTAATTTCACCGTGACGTGGTGATTCACGATTACTAGCAATTCCTAATTCATGAGCTCGAGTTACAGAGCTCAATCCACAAAGGGGAAATTTGGGGATTACCTCCAAGTTACCTTATTGGATCCTTTTGTATTCCCCCTAGCTGCACGTCTGTAGCCCACTCCATAAGGGCCATGAGGGCTTGTCTTAGTCCCAATTATTCCAGTTTATCACTGGATGCTCAACTAGATATTAACTAGTTGCAGGGGTTTTGTTCGTTATGCGGACTTAACCTTACATCTCACGACACGAACTGAAGACAGCCATGCAACGCCTGTGTAGCATTCAAGGAGTGGTAAGATGTTGTGCGGATCATCACATTAAACAACATGCTTCACTGCTGGTTTTCAAGACCCTCTATACTTTTGGGTTTCAACCTTGCGGCAGTACTCCCCAGGTGGAGTGCTTTAATCTACATTTATAGACTGATTAATAACCAATCTAAGGCACTCATCGTTTACGGTATGGACTACACGGGTCTCTAATCCGTTTTGCTCCCCATACTTTCGTACCTCAGCGTCAGTGTTTAGTTAGAAAGAAGCCTTCGCCTTAAGCGGTCTTCCGAGGATCAACAGATTCCATCCCTACTCTCGGAGTTCCTCTTTCCTCCATTACACTCTAGTTTCATAGTTACTGAAAAGCTCTTATTCATTTAGTTCGATACCTTCCAGTCTTATGATACAGCCTACGTACCCTTTAGACCCATTAATGATGAATAATGCTTACCCCTCTCGTATTACCGCGACTGCTGGCACGAGATTGGTCGGGATTAATAGGAAAGTACAGTCATTATCCTCCTTTCCGTTAGGACTTTATCAAATTAATGTATCCGTCCTTCTAGGTGACTGGTTCAGCCTTTCGGCCATTGACCAAGATTCCGCACTGCTGCCGATACTTTGCTCGTGTGGGCCTTTCTCATTCCCACTGTGGTTGATCGTCCTCTCAGACCAACTATAGATCATTGGTATTACTTATACAAAATAAAATTTTTATTAATTGTCCATAGACATTGCCCACATAAGTAATTTTTAATAAAGGGTTTTATGGGATTTAGGTATTTATAAATACTTACTGTGGGACTCGAACCCACAAGCCTCTCGGCACCGAAGTTTAAATTCGGAGAGTTTACCAATTTCTCCAAGTAAGCAAAAGCCAAAGAAATAAATTTTTTATTAAACGGCTAGCCTTTTAATATACTCCGAGCATAAAATGCTCGAGGTTTATTACAAGATTTTAGGTCTCCCCGAGCCGCAAAGCGGCTCGGGATACTATTTGAGGCCGGGCGATGCCCGGCCGCAAAGGGATGAATTTAACCCAAAAATTTATTTACCGGGAGGGAGATTTGAACTTCCAAGCTTTATGTATGAGATAAACATTTTACCATTAAATTATCCCGGCCATATAATATTGTTTCTTTTATTTTAAAAATTCTCGGTTAGGTATATTTTATTATCTTAGAGCTAAATAAGATTGTATTTTAGATTCCGGGGGGGTTATATTATTAATTTAATTAAGATTGAGTTGGTAATGAATTTACAGTATGGAATGATGGTGGACTAGTTAATGGTTGCTAATTCTCCAGCTGAACCTTTATTTGTTTCAACTGTTTCAGTAACATTTAAAGGATCAAAATGAATTACTTTAATAACTCGTAAATAATATGCAGCACTAACAACACTTACTAAAATAGCTACAAAAGCTAAGAAGAAGTTTCCGTTATGAGTTGCTGCGTATAAAACCATCTGTTTACCAAAGAATCCTACTAGAGGAGGAATACCTGCCATAGAAAATAAACAAACTGCAAGACTTAATCCAAGTAAAGGATTTGCTTTAAATTGACCTTTCAATTGGTTAATATATTGAATTGGAGAATAAATAGATAATCCTTTAGTTTGTAATAAATAACCAAATGCTACTAAGATGAAGAATACATTAATGTTTGTTAATGAATATTGGATTAAGTAGAATAAGAATGATTCTACTGATTCTTCGTTATTAATAGCTAATGCTAATAGTAAAAATCCTACATGAGAAATCGTACTATATGTTAATAACCGTTTAATTCTATATTGAGCTAATCCACCAATAGTACTAATGCTAAAGGAGTACCAGCAGGAATGAAGAAAGCGAAGAATCCTAATCCATGTCGTTGGAATCCAATAATAGTTACTCCAATAAGAATAGCAGTTGCTAAACTCATAGTTAAGATTAAATGAGAAGTAGTTGTGAAAGAATAAGGTACTAAACCAACTAAATTACTAATTAATACAAAATTAAATAAAGAGAAGATGAATGGAACATAAACTTCGTTTTTTGGTCCAATTTGCTCTCGAACTAGGTTTAACCAAGCTAAGTATTTCTCTAGTGATACTGCTTCTACAGCAATAGGCATAAACCCGTGGTGAACACCACAAATTTCTGAACATTGTCCGTAGTAAACTCCTTCTCGCTCTACTAAAACTGAAGTTTGGTTTAATCGACCAGGGATAGCATCAATTTTTAGTCCTAAAGCAGGAACAGCAAATGAATGAATTACATCTGCTCCAGTAACAATAAATCGGATATGAGTTCCTACTGGAACTACTACTCGGTTATCTACTTCTAATAGTCGTAGTTGTCCTTCTTCTAAGTCATCTGTTGGAACTAAGTAAGAATCGAATTCAATAGACTCTCCATCCTCGTTAACAAAATCAGAGTACTCGTAAGACCAATACCATTGGTGTCCTAATGCTTTAATTGTCATAGCAGGATCAATTACTTCATCCATTAAATATAATAATTTGAAACTAGGGAAAGCAATTGCGATTAATACAAAAGCTGGAGTAATAGTCCAAATTAACTCAATTAAAGTACCGTGGTTATGGTATTTGTAAACGATTTGGTTTTTGTTAGAACCGAAGTTTACAATAATTGAAGTTAACATCCAACTAACACCAAATAAAATAATTACTAGATAAAACATAATTTGATCATGTAATTCTACAATTCCCTCGTACGAAGGTGATGCACCATCTTGGAAAGCCCATTGCCAAGGCTCAGGAGCATCATTCCATACTGGAGAAATGATATTTAATGATTTAAGCATATTTAACATAAATTATTATGCGTGTTATCCCTTAGATAAAATTTATTAAATAATTAATAAATATATCATACAAAAAATATTATAAATATATATATATTAATTTACAAAGTTAATCAAAATTCACGAGGCGGTATAACCGCTTTAGAACGGCGTTATTACCTCACCCGGAAAGGTTCACTGGTTAGGGGTAAACCTAACTTGTAAACTTGTTGATTATTTTTTGTTTGTCCCTAAAGATAATTGACCTTAGGGGTAAATTCCTTGAACTAAGATTTAATTTGGGGGCGACAAAGTCGCCCCCAACCGTGAGCCTTCATAAAATTTTGGCGTATGATGCCGCAAAATTTTAAACCGGGTCGGCACCGCCGGACCTGGGGAGGTCCGGGGCGCCCGCCCCGGAGTAACAAAGCTACTTTAAATCGGTTCCAACCAAACGTATAATACCGCTGGCCAGGACTATTGTTTATTTATGATTAGTGTAGATCAATAGCATCTTTTAAGTAAGAACAAGTTAAAATTGTGAAAACGTAAGCTTGTAAGATTGCAATACCAAACTCTAAACCAGCTAAAGCTGTTAAGAATAATAGAGGTAATAGACTAACTAAGAATAATACAGGTCCTGCTACTACCATTTTCCATGTGAATGTAGAAATAATTTTTAATAGAGAATGACCTGCAATCATATTAGCTCCTAATCGAACACCTAAAGAAACTGCTCGAGCTAAGTAAGAAATTAATTCAATCGCAACTAGTAAGAATACTAATGCTAAAGGAGTACCAGCAGGAATGAAGAAAGCGAAGAATCCTAATCCATGTCGTTGGAATCCAATAATAGTTACTCCAATAAGAATAGCAGTTGCTAAACTCATAGTTAAGATTAAATGAGAAGTAGTTGTGAAAGAATAAGGTACTAAACCAACTAAATTACTAATTAATACAAAATTAAATAAAGAGAAGATGAATGGAACATAAACTTCGTTTTTTGGTCCAATTTGCTCTCGAACTAGATTTAAGATAGATCCGTATACTGATTCAGAATGGATAGCCCATCGAGAAGGAATAACGTAACCGTTATTTCGAGATAAAACATTCATTCCGATAGTGATTGCCACTACCATAATTAAATAGAATCCGATGTTAGTTAAAGATAATTTAGTAAATCCAAAGATTGGAGCTAAAATGAAAACAAAATCATTAATTTCAAATTGCTCTAGTGGGTTATTAACTAAGAAAGTTGTAGCTAAAGTTGACATTTTTATTTATTTTCAGTGCTTTTTTATCAAATAGGTACCTCTAGTTCTCAAATACCTAAGATCCGCGCTATACGCGGGTCTATATATCCAGGCCGCCATAAGACGGCCCGGATTTTTCGGCTAATTTAACCTTCGTCGACAATATTAACGTCAAATAAAAGTTAAATTCTAGAGAGAGAGAACGGATATAAAATATCAATCTAAGTTATCTATTCGACTATATACCAAAAAACCAGTCACGCCTAAAGCTCGACCGGTCTCCACGCCTACTGTAGGAACCGGCAATATTTTATTTAAAACCAGACAGTATTTATATAATTTAACTTAGAATACTTTTTATTTAAAATTACTCCCCCCGTAAAATTTTGGCGTACGATGCCGCAAAATTTTAAAGTGGCACCACCACCCTAAGGTGTGGTGTCGCCCGCGGGGGGGCCAAGGAATTTTAGCCCTTGGGTGGGTTAGCTACACCTTAAGACGATGATGCATCACCCGGAAAAAATTTATTAATAAGAAGCAAGGTTACCTTACTTATAATAATTGTAAAATTCCTCAATTAAGGTCGGCCTAAGGCCGACCTCTCCTGTAAAAGCCCAAATGCGGTATTTATAAAAATGGGGTTTAATAGGGGACCCAAGACTTACGCCTTAGATCCTGTTAAATAAAATATGAGACCCCAAAAGGGAGTCAACTGGGTTATAAATGGTTCCCCGAGGGTGGGGGCGACAAAGTCGTCCCCAATTATAATTAATTTAAATTAATTTTAGAAGTTGTAGGATCCTTAGTAAACTTAAGTGCTCCTTTAGACCATTCGTAAACGAATCCGATTGTTAAAATAATTAAAAAAAGAATTACAATCCAGAATCCCATTGTTGAGATTTCATAAAGAGAAACTGCAAATGGGAATAGAAATAAAACTTCTAAATCAAATACAATAAATAGAATAGCTACTAGATAAAATTGAACAGAAAATTTTTGTCTAGCATCACCAAGTGGAGTAAACCCACATTCGTAAGGTGATACTTTTTCACTGTAAGGTTTATTAACAGCTAATAATTGATTCACTACAAGTAAAACTAGAGTTAAAACAGGAATGAAAAGGATAAAAAATGTTAATGTACTCATTACCAATAAAATAGATTTAGAGTGATTAAGTGAACACTGTTTAATAATGGTGTTGGGTTAAAAATAAAGAAAATTAATAATAAAGTAATTGTAGCAATAACTAAACTACTTGAAGTTGCTAATTCTCCAGCTGAACCTTTATTTGTTTCAACTGTTTCAGTAACATTTAAAGGATCAAAATGAATTACTTTAATAACTCGTAAATAATATGCAGCACTAACAACACTTACTAAAATAGCTACAAAAGCTAAGAAGAAGTTTCCGTTATGAGTTGCTGCGTATAAAACCATCTGTTTACCAAAGAATCCTACTAGAGGAGGAATACCTGCCATAGAAAATAAACAAACTGCAAGACTTAATCCAAGTAAAGGATTTGCTTTAAATTGACCTTTCAATTGGTTAATATATTGAATTGGAGAATAAATAGATAATCCTTTAGTTTGTAATAAATAACCAAATGCTACTAAGATGAAGAATACATTAATGTTTGTTAATGAATATTGGATTAAGTAGAATAAGAATGATTCTACTGATTCTTCGTTATTAATAGCTAATGCTAATAGTAAAAATCCTACATGAGAAATCGTACTATATGTTAATAACCGTTTAATTCTATATTGAGCTAATCCACCAATAGTACCAACTAAAAGTGATAATAATGAACTAATTAATAATAAGTATGTCCATGAAGACCAATTAGCTAATTGAGTAAATCCTTGGAATTCTAAAATAAATACTAAGAAAGCTACTTTAGGCATTGTTGTTAGCCAAGTTGTTACTACTGTAGGTACTCCATCGTATACGTCTGGAGCCCAATTATGGAATGGAGCTGCAGATACTTTGAATAATAAACCTACTAAAATTAGTAGTACACTAATTTCAATAGCAGTATTTGAGGAATAACGTAACCGTTATTTCGAGATAAAACATTCATTCCGATAGTGATTGCCACTACCATAATTAAATAGAATCCGATGTTAGTTAAAGATAATTTAGTAAATCCAAAGATTGGAGCTAAAATGAAAACAAAATCATTAATTTCAAATTGCTCTAGTGGGTTATTAACTAAGAAAGTTGTAGCTAAAGTTGACATTTTTATTTATTTTCAGTGCTTTTTTATCAAATAGGTACCTCTAGTTCCCAAATACCTAAGATCCGCGCTATACCTCGTTTAACCAAGCTAAGTATTTCTCTAGTGATACTGCTTCTACAGCAATAGGCATAAACCCGTGGTGAACACCACAAATTTCTGAACATTGTCCGTAGTAAACTCCTTCTCGCTCTACTAAAACTGAAGTTTGGTTTAATCGACCAGGGATAGCATCAATTTTTAGTCCTAAAGCAGGAACAGCAAATGAATGAATTACATCTGCTCCAGTAACAATAAATCGGATATGAGTTCCTACTGGAACTACTACTCGGTTATCTACTTCTAATAGTCGTAGTTGTCCTTCTTCTAAGTCATCTGTATAGCTTACTCCCAGCCCGTGACAGGCAGTTAGTAGATCTTGAAGCTTTAATTTCACCGTGACGTGGTGATTCACGATTACTAGCAATTCCTAATTCATGAGCTCGAGTTACAGAGCTCAATCCACAAAGGGGAAATTTGGGGATTACCTCCAAGTTACCTTATTGGATCCTTTTGTATTCCCCCTAGCTGCACGTCTGTAGCCCACTCCATAAGGGCCATGAGGGCTTGTCTTAGTCCCAATTATTCCAGTTTATCACTGGATGCTCAACTAGATATTAACTAGTTGCAGGGGTTTTGTTCGTTATGCGGACTTAACCTTACATCTCACGACACGAACTGAAGACAGCCATGCAACGCCTGTGTAGCATTCAAGGAGTGGTAAGATGTTGTGCGGATCATCACATTAAACAACATGCTTCACTGCTGGTTTTCAAGACCCTCTATACTTTTGGGTTTCAACCTTGCGGCAGTACTCCCCAGGTGGAGTGCTTTAATCTACATTTATAGACTGATTAATAACCAATAGCCCCGCCGGGGCTTAGGACTTGTCTTAACCCCAAGAGGTAAGAGGCGGTGCCGGCCCCGGGGTCTATGGAGTTATTTAATCCTAAGACCGGCGGCCCTGACTCAAGGTCCAAAAATTAATAATTAATTTAAATCAACCCCGGTGAAAGAACTTTAGACAATGATTGGCGCTTAGTGAGCCTAAATATGTTTGATGTCGTCCCAGCCGGCGGCATGGTATGCCCTGGATTCCATGGTATCCACGTTATTGTAGGTACAATTTTCTTAACTGTAGGATTATTCCGAGTTTTATCATACCACTTAACTGATCACCACCATTTAGGATTCGAGCAAGCTATTTTATATTGGCATTTCGTTGATGTAGTTTGGCTATTCTTATTCATTAGTATATTAACCGACTATTTAGTTTCCCATTTATCCGCGAGGCGGGCTACAACACACCTTATAGTGATGATGTCACCGCCTCGCGACCATGGTACTTATAGAATCTACCGCGAAAAGGTAAGTCGATCCTGTGCTAAACACAGATATACAATATTTAAATACGCGCCGTTGATATTTATCCGCGGGGCGGGCGACATCACACTTTAGGGTAATGATACCACCGCCCCGCGGCCATATTGTATTTTAGATTCCGGGGGGGTTATATTATTAATTTAATTAAGATTGAGTTGGTAATGAATTTACAGTATGGAATGATGGTGGACTAGTTAATGACCATTCTAATGTAGTAGCAGTAGAAGTTGCTCCGATTGCTCGTGAACTACTAAAGAATTGAGGTACGTACCAATAGTTATTAGCTAAGTTGTATTCTTGTCGAGCTAATAAATCATATAATGCGTACAGGAATACTAATGAAGCTACAATAGAAATAATAGATCCGAAACTAGATACTAAGTTCCATCCTGAATATGCATCTGGGTAATCTGGGATTCTTCGAGGCATACCTGCTAGACCTAACATATGTTGAGGGAAGAATGTTAAGTTAACTCCAATGAATAGACTCCAGAAATGGATATGTCCTAATAGTTCATTGTAAGTTTTACCAGTAATTTTACC
>AZYI01000348.1:0-10265 GCA_000587855.1 Mucor irregularis B50 | reverse complement strand
GGTGGTGTTGTTTTTACAACACCATGGTGGTGTTGTTTTTACAACACCATGGTGGTGTTTTTGCAACACCACGACCACATTTTCACATGAAAATGTGGTAGGGCTGTCTTCAGGTACGTCAATAAGGAACAAATAAGGCAACTTTGATAGACAGGCATAATTTATGTACTCGGTGAATAACAATAACCTTGTATTACGTACTGCAGGCGTAAATCAAGGGTTATGGGTCTTACAATGTTAGCATGGTAAGACGTTGATTGTTAGATATCCGATACATGGTTATTCCTTTAAAACGGATTGTTTGACCTAGGTGAATAAGCGAATGGCTTATTCACACATTAATATAAATACCCTTCTATTATTTCTCTTAATAAAGATATACAATTTTGTAACCAGTTCAGTTTTTTGTTGTTCTTAATTCATTTTTATTTCGAATATAACAGTTTTCGTATTGATTTATCTTTCTTTCATCGTTTTTTCATCGATCTGTCTTGTATTTTTTTTATTATTTGAATGTCATCTTTATTTGCTTAATTCTATTGATATTTTGCGCATAGTTACTCTGCTAGTATTATTTTTGCATTTGTGCTCCTCTCTCTCTCTCTCTTTTCTTAAGTTATTTTTCCCTTTCTTTACCGTTTGTTTACTTCTCTTTTCGTTTTTTCGACTTTTGCATATTTTGCTCTATCAGTTTTATTTCTTTTTTTTTGTTGAATTTGTAGCATAAATATTGTTTATTGTTTTTTTCTCTCTCTTCATCTTTCCATTTCGATTCTTATTGTTTTAAATAATTCCCTCTCTTCCACTTTTTATTATTTGCTTTATGAGCAACTCTTTTAGAGTTGCTTCATATATTATTTTCAATTTAATCTCTTTCTACCTGATCTCCTTTTACTTTTTGTATATTTTCTCTTACATAATTTGATTATTGTGCAAGTTATTCCAAGTGTTTCTCTCATTATTATTTGCTATAAGTGTATATTTTCATAATTGCAATCCATGTATTGCTATGTACCTGCTCTTTTTCACTGCGCGAAATAAAAATTTTAGAAATTCGAAAATGTTGCGAACAGGTTTCGAAACAGGATAATCCTTCACCTGTCTGGCAGGTTTAGTTAAGTCTGAACAAAAAAGGAAATAATTTCGCCGCTCAAACTCTATTTCTCGAGATTCTAGCTGCGATAACTCAATGCCTTGCCTTTCATAACTCTTTATTAAAGTATTAAATTAAAACCCTTCAGTTCTAAGATCAGTTTTCATGAAAACTAATAAGCTTTGATTGTTTCATCTGAAGTCGAATCGAGGCGAGAGCTAACAGCTTGAAATTGGCTTTCATCTTTGAAAAAAATAAATAAATAAATCAACGGTTGGTGGCAAGTGATTTCATATTGATTGAGCAATGGTTCGAGAGAATAAAAGCTTATATAGCGGAGGCCTTCACTATTCAAGGAAACAATTTATAACTATCGTAATTGTATATCACATCAAACCTCAGAAACTAGTGATATCAATTTTCACCTGAGCGGTGTGCCTGTAATCATATAAACATGAATTTCAACAATGACAAAACCCATATAAAGTGGTTTCTGTTCATATTGCACATCGACCAATAAAAGGATTCACTCTGCATTACATGCCATTGACTGTATAGTAAGAGCAGAACCCATGGATTACAGCACTACCGGTGGCATAAAAGTAAGGGTTGAGCCCATGTTTTAGCATACTTCTGACCATACAGCGAGCATAGGATCCTTGGTAATCAATGCAAGACATTGTTTTGCATAGGTGGTGGACTTTAAACCCATAGAGAAACACTTTTCAGAAAAAGACTTTACACTACTACTACTACTACAACTTTTTCATCTTCTTCACTTGTTGTAATCCGTGCCACTTTACACCTTCAACGTTAAAATATTATTCAATGAGTGTCAGATTTTGTAACTGCTTCAAGTGCTTAAAAAAGAGTCCAAACGGCGTGCCTCAGTCACCGAAGGTTTACAAAGCTCATGCAGAAGTTGAAAGGAAAAGATTAGCAGAAGACACAACTGCTAATCTGCCTCAGAGTCCAAAAAGAAGAAGAGTGTCATGAACTTAAGTAGTTCCTTTAGCAGAATTCATTTTATACCTGCTCCTCCTTATATTATTATTTAACCCGCTTCCACTATACCCAGGATCATGCTCTCTTTTTTACCCTTAACGCGGACTGGTTCCAACCTTTCGAAAACGTTTCCTATTCTTGTGGTGCCATCTATATATCCATTAACAATTTCCCAAGAAAGGAACGTTACAAGCTCGAAAACGTTATCCTCGTCGGCTTGATGCCTGGCGGTAAAGAAGCTGATACCACTGAGATCTTTGAATACCTCGATCCTCTCGTTAACGAGTTGATCGAATTCCATGGAGGTGTTCGCTTCAAGACCAAAAGATACCCCCAAGGAGTTCCATACTATGGTGGATTGTTGATGACCTCCTGTGATATACCCGCAAGTCGAAAGGTCTGTGGATTTCTTGCATCCTCAAGTAAATTCGCTTGCAACAAATGTAATACCCAATTTGATTCCCACGAAGGCAAGAGCACTCCAAACTTTTCTAGGAAGATCGCCAAGAATGACTGGACGCCAAGAACACGAGAGTCGAACATGGCGGCTGCTCTCAGGTGGAAGGAGGCAGCAAGTTTGGAGATTCGTAAGAAGGTGGAGCAGGAAGAAGGTTGTCGTTTCTCTTCTCTTCATCGTATACCCAATTATGACGTCGTCCGGCAAGCAGTGATTGACCCGATGCACAACCTCTTGCTTGGAACGTGTAAAAAGATGAATACCCTTTGGGAGCTCAACGATAATGATTATGCGCTAATGCAAAAGAAAGCTAATCTTATCCATATACCCGCCGGTTTTTCCGATTTAAGCGGCAAAAGAGTCCTTGACAAAGAGACGACAGAGAAGGTAAAAGTTTGAGAGATTTCTATTATTTTCTGTAAGATCTTTATAAACTAAAGCTGTTTGAATTTATCCACCGTACAGTACAGGAAGGCACTACATTACAAGCGTCGTCTTCTTCCACTCCACCACAACCATCGTCCTCTTCCACGTCAATTGCTGCGTCTTCCTCTAGTCAAATGGCAACAACTGAATTAGAAAGAATTGAAGAAGGTAAAAGTAAGGCGTTTTTTTTTTCAAAGCCAAAAATACTTATTGAATTCTGAGATTTAGACTTCGTTCCGCAAATGGACTTTGAAAATGATGGAGCTGACTTTGACATCGACGACTTCGACATAGATGTCAATCAAGTTGACTTAGAAAGCGTCACTGACTTTCAAAATGATGATAGAAATGTGGAAGGTATTTATTATTGGATTTAAAAATAGAATGACGGTAATAATAATACTAATAACTGTATTTATTCAAAGAATCAGAAGTCGAGCGCGACATCTCCACATATCTAGATAATGAATTAGTACTCGGCGAAGAGGAGCTTCTTGACGGTGAAGTAATTGTTGACGATGAAGCAGCGACTATACCCAATATCGAAGCAGCACAAGTTGAACCAAGTCAGCTTCGTGCGCAAAATGCTCAACTTTTGCAATCCTCGATGGAAATGTTTATACCCGCCTTCAAGATCAAGTACGGTTTGACCGAAAGGTCATCCGATGCTTTGCTTAGTTACCTTAATACCATACTCGGTGCAGTCAACCACCAAAACCCGATGTATGGTACGTTACCCAAGTCCATCAAAACGGTGATGTCTAGATTTGATAGGGTCGATGACGATATCATCCAATATACCGCCTGTCCGTCCTGCCACAAATTATATCCTCCCCTATCAACAATTGCAGTAAGTAATTCAATCATTGCAAGGAATATATACAAGTATACTGATCTTTGCGTTGCTTTTAAAGGGATCGACGGATTTTACCCAAACATGCAATAATACCAACTTGAACGGCGTTGTTTGTGGAGCTGGACTTTACAAGGAGCGTCGTTCTACCAAAGGCAAGAAATACCTACAAGCTATTCACATATACCCCTATCGTTCTCTTATCAAACAAGTCGAAGCAATGTTCCGCGAACGAGACGATATGGAAACGAAGATGAGTTATTACAAAACTCGAAATATACCTAGAGGCCAGTACTTTGACATCTTTGACGGTGCCATGTTCAAAGAAATGCCTTCACTTTTTAATACCCCTCTGCATACCCAGGATCATGCTCTCTTTTTTACCCTTAACGTGGACTGGTTCCAACCTTTCGAAAACGTTTCCTATTCTTGTGGTGCCATCTATATATCCATTAACAATTTCCCAAGAAAGGAACGTTACAAGCTCGAAAACGTTATCCTCGTCGGCTTGATGCCTGGCGGTAAAGAAGCTGATACCACTGAGATCTTTGAATACCTCGATCCTCTCGTTAACGAGTTGATCGAATTCCATGGAGGTGTTCGCTTCAAGACCAAAAGATACCCCCAAGGAGTTCCATACTATGGTGGATTGTTGATGACCTCCTGTGATATACCCGCAAGTCGAAAGGTCTGTGGATTTCTTGCATCCTCAAGTAAATTCGCTTGCAACAAATGTAATACCCAATTTGATTCCCACGAAGGCAAGAGCACTCCAAACTTTTCTAGGAAGATCGCCAAGAATGACTGGACGCCAAGAACACGAGAGTCGAACATGGCGGCTGCTCTCAGGTGGAAGGAGGCAGCAAGTTTGGAGATTCGTAAGAAGGTGGAGCAGGAAGAAGGTTGTCGTTTCTCTTCTCTTCATCGTATACCCAATTATGACGTCGTCCGGCAAGCAGTGATTGACCCGATGCACAACCTCTTGCTTGGAACGTGTAAAAAGATGAATACCCTTTGGGAGCTCAACGATAATGATTATGCGCTAATGCAAAAGAAAGCTAATCTTATCCATATACCCGCCGGTTTTTCCGATTTAAGCGGCAAAAGGATTGAGAAGCGCCTTGCTGGCTTCAAGGCTGACCAATGGAAATCCTGGATCCTCCTATATTCCCCACTTGTACTCATTGGAGTTTTACCCTCAAACAAAATGACAAACTGGCTACACTTTGTCGACGCCTGCCGTTTGTTATTGAAACCGTATACCACCCAAGATGAATTGGTCAAAGCTCATGATCATCTGACCAAGTTCAATAATACCTGCGAAGACATATACCACGCTGAAAGTCTGTCTATCAACAACCACTTACATCTCCACCTCAAGAAAAATATAGAAGACTTTTCAGTTAGCCATGCACACTGGTTGTTTGCCTTTGAGAGGTTCAATGGTATTCTTGGAAATTTCAACAACAATAACCACCACATCGAGTTGACCTTTATGCGGGGTTATCTTCAGAAGGCCAAACTAAATGCCAATATGAGCAAAGGTTTTGACCAAATGGTTGAACTCCAGAACGATACCCCATTTAGTGATACCATGATTTATGGACAAGCAGAATTTTACAAGAAATTTTACGTCGAAGATGATACCACTGAAGATGACCAACACGAAGAAGTCAATTTTATTGATTATGCCGTTGAACTGCTAAGATACCCTGCTACTGGTGCCGAAGTACTCCCTGATTTCAAGGTGGTTTCCAAAAAGCAAACTAAAGTTAAAATGGCGCAAGAGCACTTTAAATTCCTCATAGAATTCTATGAAATAGCATACCCCGAGGCCGATACCCTTGATCTCTTAGACAAGTCCTCACAACATATATCCAAGTTTACGAGTATTAGATTCCACGGTAAGACGTACAACAGTGCGGAATCTCTTTCGCAGTACGGCAATTATATCTATAGTCTCTTCCTCTCCAGATATTACAACGACCAGGAATTCTATTGTGGAAAGGTTCTTTACTTTTTCAAACATACCCAGAATGTCGTTGTTGGAAGAGACCATCAAAATACCCCCATCGTCGAGGCGAAAGAACATACATTTGCTTTTGTACGCTTTTTAGAAACCTATGCTCATCAAGCTACTAAATACCAGAAAAGTGGAGTAGAAGAATGGAAATCCACTTTTATACCCTTGAACGTCGATTGCATTATACCCATTGCAAGAATATATTCCCAAACAGCTGTATCGACAAAGTTGAATAGGTATGGGCAAATAGAGGAGGGTGGAAATCTCATTGTCATTCCTCTTCAACGTAATATATACCGTTAATTATTTTATAGTACCCTTAAATAAATTTATCGTTATGTTATTTTAAAAAAGGACTTTTTCTTTTCAATTTTTTTTTTCTTTTATTAAATATGTTTTTTCTTTGTTAATTGTCTAAATGTGCGAGGAGGAAAAAAAAAAAAAAACGTTATAAGTATCTAGGCGCAATGCGATACAATCGTGTTTCCTCGTCGATTTCGAGAGTAGGATCGATCATCCATTGAGGAGTGTCCTCGGGAATGGGCGAAGTGTCGATCTTACTCACGGTCTTCTCGTGTCCCGTCTTTCTCTTCTTAGCAAGCTTACGAAGCAGATCAACAAGTTTTTGAAGCTATAGGAAAACAGAGAAAAAAAAAAGTTAATACTTTGCTTTTGAAGTTAATTTCCTTCCTTTGACTTACTTTCTCGCTTCTATAGTCTGGTTCGTACACGTAAATACGTTTCGGGACGTTTCCTCCGCCGTGTACCTCTTCTTGTTCACTCTCCTCTTCCGACATATACTTATCAACCAGGTATTCCTGGATTTCTTCCCTGGTATAAGCATATCTTGCAAGAAGGCTCCTCAGTTCTGGACCATCGTCCATAATCACCTTAGTTCTAGCATTCAGTTTCTAAAAATAATAAATGTAAGTAAACCTTGTCAATTAACATATTCAGGTCGTCATTACTTACGTATTTACTCACGGTCTTCTCGTGTCCCGTCTTTCTCTTCTTAGCAAGCTTACGAAGCAGATCAACAAGTTTTTGAAGCTATAGGAAAACAGAGAAAAAAAAAAGTTAATACTTTGCTTTTGAAGTTAATTTCCTTCCTTTGACTTACTTTCTCGCTTCTATAGTCTGGTTCGTACACGTAAATACGTTTCGGGACGTTTCCTCCGCCGTGTACCTCTTCTTGTTCACTCTCCTCTTCCGACATATACTTATCAACCAGGTATTCCTGGATTTCTTCCCTGGTATAAGCATATCTTGCAAGAAGGCTCCTCAGTTCTGGACCATCGTCCATAATCACCTTAGTTCTAGCATTCAGTTTCTAAAAATAATAAATGTAAGTAAACCTTGTCAATTAACATATTCAGGTCGTCATTACTTACGTATCTAATGCGCTCCTTTCTTCTCCTGATAGCCTTAGTCTGGTCAGTGGGAGTTGGGGGAAGCGACTTTTGATAGGCCTCGCTTCGCTCGTGCTTGACCCTGTTGAACTGTTGTAATCACACTTATAGATGCCTCACTAGAGCTTCACGGATATACGCGTAACCGCGCACATCCAGCCACATCTAGATCTACACAAGTTCCTGATTATAATTACCAAGCTTTCACACACACTTGTTCCCAAGTAAGGACTGTCTTGAAGACAATGACTAACAATATGCACGTTGCAGCCAATTACAAATTGGCAATGACTGATAGATCTACATTACCCACGTTATTTGAAAGCACGGACACTGTAGCACAGTGTCATTAACATTGAAGGCGCGCAAGCGTGGGATATGTTGATAAGAGTAATTTAGTATAAAAGAGGCCATGTTTTTATTCAATAAACAAGTTAATCACTTTTTGCGATCTGATCGAATTCTCTTCGTTCCTTCTTTTATTTTGATTTTTTTTATATAATCGTTGATATTCTCACCGCTTATATCATGAACTTGTTTTTAAGCTTGTTTTCAACTAGCACTTTTAGGTTCCATTGTTGCAAAGATGAAGCAAGTTCTTCGAAACGTAGGGGATTCGTATTTTGGCGCACCATTGACTGCTCTACCAGCTTCTTCACCAGCTTGTCGGTCACCTTCTGGTTTTCCTTCGACTCGAAGGTCTCAGAGAAAACATAGAAAAGTACATCTTCATCTTGGATGTCTTCGTTAATCATGGCCCTGAATAACTCACGAATGTCACCCTATATATAATGAGAATATAATCAATAACTGAATCGAGGTAAACGTGGGATAGACAATGAAAACTTACACTAATGAGAAGTTTTTCCTTATTAGATGTGGAGGGGCCAGAGGAAGCAGTGCCACTCTCGCTGTTGTTGTTAAAGACAGTTCCTTTTTCCTTCAATTCTTCAAACATATTAGTAATGTGATCCTTGATATGCGATTGAATACGCTGGGACTGGACAACATTGGCAGCAGTATCAGCAATGGTCTTGCTCATGCTTTCAATTTGCTCTTGGATAGGGAGATGGTAATGGTCGGCGTCGTGATTATTAGCTTGGTCTTGCGTGACCTTTTCAAAGTTTTCGGCAAACTTGATGACCGCATCCAACTTTTGCTCGATTCTTCGCAACTGGAGAGCATCAGGAGTAGCAACACCAGCAGGATTAGCAACAGAAGAAGTAACAGTTTCAGTAGGTTCACTACCAACAGAATCAGCACCAGCGGTAACAGCAGCAGGTTCTTCAATGGCAATAGCAGGAGAATCATCAAACCGGACGGAGGATATAAGGTTATCGTGGACATGTCGAGTCAAAGCACATTCTTTGTTGAGGGCCCTGTTTCTTTGACGTAGTTCATCCCTCATTGCCGTAGCTCCCTGCGTAGGCCTGGGGCTAGAATTACTAGCGGGAGCAGATCTTTTGGGAGGCATGATTGAGAGTAGATAGTCGATAATCAAATTAAGAGGGTGTCAAGGTAATGATGAGGTAAGAATTGCTGCTCTTTACGAGTCTTTTTATACTTTTTCTCTCAAAATAAATTTTTGCAAATCGCGGGTTATTTTACGCGACCATTCGTGATTTTTACGTGTTCTTTCAAAGTTTTTTTTTTTTTTTTTTTACTCTGTTTGAAAAAAAGAGTGCGCAAGAACAGTCAGTTATTACAGTAAAAAAGGACAAGTTTTGCATATAATACAGATGAAGAATATAGTCAAATGTGATCAAATGGACAATTTACAAAGATCCAATCTTACTTTGCATCTTTATTTGCATGAATAACTCCAGCTGTCAAAATCTGAGTGTCATTCACGAATCCTATTCCGGAAATGAGCTGATTCTGCCGTAGTTCTTTTTCTTCTTCAGCTCCATGACAGCGTTTTTTAGTTGTCATCTTTGTCTTGGAAAACTCAAGGGTACCTCGACGAAAAATTTTTTTTTTCAACTTTGACTTGTGTATTTTTTTTTCACTAAAGGTAAAGATTTCAAACAGTCTATTAATTCTTTCATATCTCTCGTTTTATTTACTGCCTAATAACTAACAAATCTCCCACAACCTTCATAATAAGAAGTGAAAGGACTAACACTTCCAGGTATAGTGTCATCGCTTCGTCGTATATGTGGTTTATTTATTGTAATTCAATTGTAGGGTGAAGAATCAACGAAACTTTTTCAATGTAGCTATACTCACGGTTAACGGTACAGTCGACACTTGAACGCACGCACTATTTATTTATTCTCTTGTCTTTCTATACAGCAACTAAGAGCGTCCTACTGTAGCCTTTTTGGTGCAAGGTAGTGAACAATGTTATTCACCTACGTGTACTTTTGACTAACAATCTCTTGTAGCAGAGTGCTTACTTCTCAAGTCATAAGGTATAGTCAGACACGCACTTTTACACTTTTCTATTCTCATTTGCTTTGAATCATTACAGTAGCTTCCATCGCTGCAAGCTTTCATTATACGTACTGGCCACTCTAATCTCCCTGATCATGACTTGTGTACGCGTCCTTTCTTCAGAGCAACCTTTTCCGTCTCAGGTTATAAAATGAGTGAGTCATTATAACTTGTTATAAATATTTTCTCAATGCTAATCTGATTTAATTGTTGTAGAAGCACGTTGCCTTTCCTTTAATCAAGTGCTAGCGTCGTCTATTGATGTAAGTTAGTATGAAAGTTTGTCGATGTCACTTTGTATTAATTAAAAGTCATATGTAGGTCTCTTCTCGATATCGTACAAAATACAATTCGTGAAAGTAAGAATTGGTGTCTTTCGATGAGATGGTACGTAAAGGTAAGTGTTTTATTGGGATGGAGGTGAAAGGTATAGACTAGATTTATGTGTGATACTGGTATACACCAAGGCACCAAAAATCCGGTGATTGTTTTATATTCGGTCAGTTTTAGCAGGATTTGAGGCATACCTCGCAACTCCAGGTCAAAAAAATTTTGAATTCCGG